>JAQBSW010000425.1:0-206277 GCA_029291075.1 Eudiplozoon nipponicum
AGAAAGCAAATTCAGTTCATTTACTAGGTGGTTTTAACGTAATTCGACATAAATCAGTAAATTACGAAATTGCCTCCAACAGGACTTGAACCAGGTCTTTCAACTTATACTTTGCACCCTCGAAGCATTTTAAACTAATATATCAACTTATTTATCTATGGTTAGATTTTCTGTCAGTTGGATATTCGCTGGACGGTGTTGCTTTGTACTATGCAATTTGAACTTCACATTTAGAGCATCAACGGTTTTCTGTCGTGGGTGGTGGATTTGCACTATCAGTTCCACCAAGATTAGAATGATACCCATTTCCAAGTTCGTCCTTGTGGTGGCTGGGGGCTGATTGGTCCCCTCACTCCGAAGGCTACCACATCCTTCGTACTAACCAATGGAAATGAGGTATCATCTAATTTTGGTTGACTGACATCGTTTCGTATCTTATTTGCAATAACTTCGTCAGACATTTAATAACACTCACAGTACAATTCTGACACTAACAAGTTTGCTTAATTCTGTTATTGTCACCGTTTCGAATCTTATTTACAATACCTTAGTCAGATTTCTAATAACACTCACAGCACATTTCTTGCACTAACACGTTTGCTTAATTCTGTTATTGTCAGCATGGAACTGTATGTAATTAGAAGCCTGATGAAGGTACTGGAAATGAGGTACCGCAACGTTGCCAGTCAACGAAGACTAGATCTTACGTTATTTCGAGTAGTTAGTTAGAAGGATGTGGTAGACTGCGGAATGAGGGGACGAATCATCCCACAACCACCATGAAGACGAACTCAATGCGTACATCGTAATGGGAATCAATCAAATCTTCGTTTAACTGATAATGCAAATCTACCACACACGAAAGAAAACCGTGAATACTCTAAATGGATATTGCTGAGTTTAACATTCAACCTTCAGTTCTAAATAGCCATTCACAATTTTTCAAGGTTAGAAAAACTTCAAGCCGTCGGTAAATTTATATTAAATCAATGTTCCATGACATGTTTTACTTTTTCATTCTTTTTCGTGATAAATTATCTTTGCATAAGATAGAAAATTCACCGAGTCTAATAGAACGATTTCATTCATAAATTTCACTTATCAAGTAGTCGAATCTTTCAACTGTGAGCTATGTCGAAATGGATACACGCGCAGAAAATTCTAACCAGAAAAACTTAAAATGATATTTAACTGAAAATCGCATGACAATTGCAGTTTACATGGTGGAGGGAATGAAATTTAAGACACTGGACAATGTGGATATATTTGATGAGCAACCAAAAGGGACAAATCCGGACAAGATTATGAACATAATTTTCTGTCTAATGTAATATTTATTTAATATGTATACATATATATATATATATATATATATATATACATATATATATATATATATATATAATTTTGGAATTCAAGCAGAAGAAGCATGTTCAGGCATTGAGCTTGAATTGGAAGCGATGAACTAAATTGATTTTTTGTTCCAATATTTCACACACTTTACATGTTTATATTTTTCTGTTTTATTATATCTTTCAATTTATATAAAAATATACCTTCATATGTAGATACTTAAGAATAATATGCAAAATAAACAGTTCTTGTATTATTTTTCTTTTTGCATATGGACAGTTTACTATGAATATATAAATATGTATATATATATATATATATATATATATATATATATATATATATATATTATATATATTTATAATTTTAGATCCACTTGGAGAGAATACACATTACATATATTATTGCTATAATTCTCATTTATTTGTAACGACTCAACAACAATTCGCCGACATATTGCGTAACTGAAATTCAAATTTAATTTACGCGGCACCAATTAAATTTACAATTCCAGTCAGTGTTCAAGTTTGTCTTCTGCTGTGCACTATGTGAGCGTGCTGTCTCCTATAATAGTGACTTTTCACCTACACTGACTTCTGGACTTGCTTCACACACAGTGTCAATTTCAGTCACGCCAATCTTGTTGCTTTCCAACTAGTGGGACGGAGCAACATCCACTTATTGGACGTTCAGGCGTGCCAGTTACCACGGTGTGTCACAGATCTTCAACGAGACAATACTCAGACTTCACACAATCTCTCGCCACTGATGTCGATGCCAAAACACAATGACCAACAGCCAGTCAACCAGAGCTGGTCTCCAATGTCTAGGAGTATTTCTAAACACTGTTACACTAACTTTCTCGACATATGCCGGAGAACACAATATCGGCTCAAATTAAGGCCCCAACAGTACTAATCTTAGCCATCTTAGAACCTAACAGACTTTATGAAATCGTACGGCATTTACTTGAAAGTTTAATCTTAGAATGTTATTTAAAAAAAAGTCATCGTGAATACAGATAACGACGGTGGTATTGGTTAATTGTGCAAATGGTTAATCAATAAGATTAATATTTATATCAAGATCGGAATCTTTATTTAAAGATTTATTATTATCTAATTGTATAAATGACGCGCTTTTTGACTGAAAATAATATTGCATTGATATAATAAAGTATTTCTTGGCCATTCAAAGAATTTCTTATCTACTAATTTCAACAATTAGTTTGGTCTTTGTTCAATAAAAGGTTGTTACTACTCAATTGCACTTTTCCGCTTAAACAAAGTGCATTGATTAAGTCAAGAAAATGTAAAAATTGAACCGATAAGAACCTTTAAATCCAGCATTACCGTTACTCACAGTAAGGGTAAAATCAATATGTGATCTAACAAATATTCACAGAATCTAGTATAAATCAAAATACAGTGAATGTAAAAATACTAAGTTTGTATATCAAGCATTACCATACTAGATTAACGATATGTGTATTTATGACAATTACTTAATACTGTGTCGCTAACAGCTTACGTGGAGTTCTCAACCGAATAGATAAAAAAAATAATTAGACCAAATATGTGTTTTATTTCCTCTCCAAGTGCGTAATCTCATGCAGTTGATCGTGTAAATGATAAAAATATAGTTTTGCCCAATTGAAATTATGAATATTTATAAATGTTTTAAATAGTGTACAAAGAGAATGCGGTGCTTTTACCAACCGAAAATAAACTGAGGTACTATTCGATTTTTCATCCCATTCCTGATAGTAATATCTATAGACAATCTCATTCGTAGTATTCTATCAAAATATATTATGTCGAACATTCGGAAAGACCTTTTAATCTTTTCTAACTGTAACACCTCGACTAAGTAATATTTGCTCGTACTCAACGGTACATAAAGTCAAGTCAGTACGAAATATTATTGCAAAATCTGGGATGTCTTAAGTCAATCATTACTTAAAATTCTGTCTATACCATATCCGCGGACTAGGTGTTATTAAAGCGTTCAAATTAGGGCATGATGGTCTGTTCTCGAGTCTACTAAGCATAAACTAAAGGTGGTCACTTTTTAAATAGAGCTCCAATTCAACGACGCCTGAACAGCGTAATGACAGTAATTTAAATATATTTAAACGCAAAAAAGACAACATAAGCTCCTATTTGAAAGCTGACGCTAAAAAATGTTTTGATTCGTTATTCGGCGCAGTTTAAAAAAATTGCTTCTCATAAGTAAGTGCCGTCACCATGCAACTTTTTCACCGTAAAGTTAATCAGATAAATTTGTACAGCTCATTAATCCCACAATACTCGATCAGCTATTTAGAGGGATTTGAGCGCAATACCTGCTCCTAGAGATGAGCTGAAATTTAACTCGAAGCAAATGCGTGGATGGTTAGCTAGAGTCGTTAATATGCACTTGATGTCTAATGCACTAAATAATCTTTTTGAAAATAAAGTTTTTTTGTCGAAAAGAAATGAAATTACGCAAAGGGTTTTAAGGAATCCAGCTTAATCTAATTCTGCGTTATTTCATTTTAATCTAAATTGTTTTTTTGCCAATATTATGCGGATAATATAGAAGCTTTGTTTACATTTACAAAGGAAGTTTATATCTTTTTACAAATTGATTGCCAAATGTTCAGGTTAAATGTCAGTATCAGAATTTTGAAATGAATTTAAACATACCACGTTCGACTAAGGCGTTTTAACGATCAATTTTCCTTGTATGCATTGGTATTTTGAAAAAATACAAGCAGACAGAATCCATTGTTTATACATTGCCTTCACACACTCCGTTACCAATTAGACATTACTGTTAATATAAACGAAATGAAAATATCTCAAGAAATAAGATTTGAAGCAAAAGTCCGCGGAAATTTCTGGGCAGTACGTGACGAATTCTACGTTAAAAATTGCTAAGTTTATACTTATTGTTTAAATATATATATATATATATATATATATATATATATATATATATATATATATATATATATATATATATATATATATATATATGATCATGTATAATTTTGTACGGCCATTTTTCTATGCGTTTGCAATTTGAATTGAGAAATAAATAATGTATTGAAACATAAATTATTGTAAAGCAGTGAGTATTGCACAATTAAAAGCCATTTGAATTTCTTATACTTTTTATGGTCATTTTTTGAATTCAGGGGGAATTAAATTGAATTAAACATACAATATAGTGTAACAAACAGAAATCGGAAAACATACACGCAGGGCACACATAACCGTGTGCGTAAAACACACACAAACAATTCACCAGTTTATATTTAAATCATGTTTATTTAGCTGAGATTTAAGAATTTTGCATGGAACAGCCTCCATTGTATGCGTTTTTTGCTTCGAAGAAAACCTGTAAATCTACCTGATTTAAAGTGTGATTTGCATACAAATGTGTTCATTTATTGTAGAAAAATTCTCCCCCTTTGCCAGCTATGCTATATCCTTAATGATCTTGAATTCGTTTCTTTCGTAATCGGCAAGTAAGGTCGACAAAAGCAGGCTCAGCAGAAAGGACATGTTTATAAATAAACAATTTGTGGACTGTTAGATTGCAGGAGCTTATCCTTGACATTTATGCTCAACAAAGTTTTGTTATTTTAAATATATGTCGGCTGTGTGTTATGCATCTGAGAGGTTTCTTTTTTTAATTCCATCAGTAATTGTTTTCGGATCATACGAGAATCTTCACTATACCATATAAAGGAGATATCCTTTAAACGATACAGTGATTTTGCTCGTTGTTTTAGATTTGGTGCTGCTTTATTGCGTTTTTTCATTGTTAATTCTTCATATTTGCTTCAACACACCTTTCGTGGTAGCTGTTTTTCAATAAAACATTGTTAATCACCGCCAGCTCTTGACATTAAAAACATTAGAACAAATTTGATATATTGTAGAGAATAAATTGCGTATCAAAATTATCTTCTGAGAAATTGGAGTGGCGCTGTGGTAATTACGTATTGTCCAGTATATGTCTGCTTTCCCAATATATTCATTTTTAGATAGCTGTTTTTCTGTCCCGATATCAATACATCAAAGAAGGACAGTGCGTTAGACCGAGAGCTTTCGTGCTTTCAGGTAAATTGAATGTGATGGTCCACAGTTAAAACCTTCAATCATGGCATACATTTCGATAACTTCATTTATGTTCATAAATGTGTCATCAAAATACCGTAAAAATGTATGGAAAAATTTTTGAATATTATGACGATGAACGGTAGTTTAGTTATGTTGTTCGACAACTGGTTAAATACAATGAGATGGGCGTTTACTTCAAACTTGCAAAATTGATTTAAAGAATTTTGCATAAGTATTTGTAGCTTTGATGTTTCCATATAGAACACGTAGGCGTCAATTGAAAGACTTCTTAACGGTTGGCCCATCGCTACTCCTGATCGTTAAAATTGAATTGAACGTCTTTTGAGCCAATATTTAGAACACATATAAGAAGACTTGTAGATCTGGGTTGTATCGATGAACTTACAGATAAAATCGATGGTTATGTCAGCAAGAATTCCTGCAAATAAATTTCTGACAGAGCGAAATCACATTTTATTTCTGGCATTGCACGATTTTACTTTATTTACAATGTCAAAAGAATCGCAAACGAAATTGTTTGACATTTCGATGTGTATTGGTTGTGGGATTTCTTTCAGTTCTGAAATTATGTTTATCAAAAAGCAAGACTGTTTAACATAAATGTAAAGTATAAGCTCTCTGCAATCGAATAGTCAAAACTTTTAAAAGCTACTGATTCCATAGCTGCTCATTGCGCTATGTAGGCCAGACTATCCGATTACTAAGGAAGCGAATTCAAGAACACTTAAAACGCATTGATTATGAAAATCACCTCCCAAATCAGGGCGTTTTTAAAGTGGTCATGAATGCAATCGACAGAAGAAATGAGAAGCTATATAACGATCTACTTGATAATTATCAATCATCAAACGCATATCCAGAGAAACCTGGTGCGTTTCTTTTCATCTATACAATGTCGATTGCATCTGAAAATCCGAAATAAGTCTTATCGCTTTGCCCAAAATTTGTATATTGCCGAACAATGCGAACCAGACGGCAGAGATAACAACATAAGCCGTACTGGAAGGTTATACAAAGCTGTAACCTCAAGAATTTGACAAGTGGATTTGTTTTGTTCAATTTTTAATGCTGCACTACGTATTGAATAAGATAATTTTGAAGTGAGATGCGTGCTTCAATTGTACATAGAGGGAACACATATAATGACAAAGCAAATTGAGGCAAATTTACGAAATTAGATTAACGAAGCGAGACAAAATATGAGGTATCGTTCTTATGAACATCCATTTTTATAGTATTCATCTAAGCAATATTTCTGATGGCGAACAGAAATTCAAAAATTGCCAATAAAATAAGAACGAATCGAAAACTTGTAAGGATATCACATGTTGTGCGATCGAAATTGCGTGTAAAGCGACGACACGAATACTAGTGAAATCGATAATATCATACGTCGCCTCAGCCAAGTAAACTTGGTGGGCACACGTGCGGACAAAATGTACAGCATGCGGAATGTGCACAAAATAGTTCGAACAAGCAAATTGTCGGCATAAAGAACGAGCATGTCAGTGGTCCACACACTCCAGCACAAACTGGCGAGAGAATTAAAAGTGATTCTAAAACACGTACAAATTTAAATGTCAAATACTTGTGCTCGTGATTCTTTTAACATTGCTATTATAATAAAATCGTACAATCTCAAGAATCAATAATAATTTCTTTGGTGTAAAAAATCTAGTTACATGTATCCCTGTAGATAAAACAATTGATTTTTTCTGTGCTTTCATCGATAATAACTACTTATCATTCCCTATACATATAAGTCATTTAAACAGGCTCCTCAATAAGTGCACTAGAGATGATCATTTCAACTGCAATAGTCAATATTTCACGCATATCAATGAAGAGGCGATAGGCAGTCCGTTAGTAATTCTACTAGCTGATGCCTACATGTTATATCTGAAATGCATAAAAACTGGAATCACTTATTCATAAATACTGCGATACATATCTCAGATATGTTGAAGACAGCTTCATAGGCATAAATGACGATTGCAGAACATATGACATGCTTCACGATAATAAAAATAACGTAAACCATCACATTCAGTCTACTTACGCGTGCAAAAATATTCAGTCTAACGCACCATCTTTTCTTGACGTATTTCTATTGAGACAGGAAGACGGCAGTCGTAAAAAAATATAGCAGAAACAGGCAGGAACAGGTCGGTACATCCAATAACACAGCGTTATCCTAATTTCGCAAAAGAGATATTTGGTACATAACAGTTAGATACTGTTTGTAGTGAAGAATTAATATATATGCAAATGTGTATTATGTGTTGCGCATCCAGTAAAAAACTAGTTCAAGTATGATCCGAAGGATAAACCAAAGAACAGTAAATATAATCTCATCAATAAGAACCGGTAATACGCCCTACACTCCCCATATATTTGGGTGAAGAACATTGTAAATTAGGACAGTACTGTCTTATAAGAATATTTAAACCTGCAGTAGAGAGGCTTACCTCATATAAGGTCATCGGAAATGCGATTTCAAAGAAAACTTACAATATATATATCATATATACCGAGTTTGAAAAGGATACAAACTCTACGGCTATTGTGATAGCACCCGATACCAACTTTATTGTAACGATAAAATTCATGTTACCAACACTTTGGATGCCGAGTGGGTTCATTGTACCAACATGGTGAATTTCCATGTATACTAAAGTTAAAAAATATTGAGAATTCAAACTATTTCTGAACACCTTTTAATCCAGCAAATTCAAACACTCTGACCTTTATTATTATCAGTTATCACATTTAGTCATAATCATGACCATATTCAATTACATATATAACAGTTAGGTGTGGCGGAGAACTAAAATATATGCAATAGTGTATTAGGTGTTGTGCACCTAGTTAAAAATTAGTTTATATATGACCAGAATTAATTTTATTTTCCCAGATTCATCACCGAAATATATAGTGAGTAAAGGGCGTAATACCGGTCATATTTTAATTAATAAGTAATTAGGTGCGCAACACCAAATACACAAACGCAATTTATCTGATAGGATAAAAAATCTATTCTGATGAATTTCCATGTCTAGTATTGACGGTGCTCAAATCAACTTTATTAGAAAACCGGTACCGTGAAAATTTTGTTGAAGTACACATCAAAACATAAAAAATGACAATAAAGTGATTCAAACGTATTCAACCAAAAGACCGTATATGTCATTAAACGTTTTAAAGGGTAGGCGCCATAGCAAATATTTACTCAAAAAACTAAATGAGCAGTAATTTTTCGGATATCTTATACAAATTTGAAATATATTTATGCTTCATATTTCCTGATAGATTTAAATGTAAAAGATAAGATCCTTGCAAATTAGTCCAGAGCTTTGATTTATATAGTATGCACGTGCACACATGACTAGTTTTATCAAGAAAAGATTGAGTCATATGTTCAGGAAATGATTTGGCTCGTTAAATAGTGCATTTATAAAAACCATGAAGAGAAACATTAAAATAACGTTTTTTATTTGCTCTACCATATTGTACAAAGGTAACCGAGCTTTATCTCATGCTGGTTTTTATTAATATACATAATCCTTAAAACGTATTTAACAGTGACAATTATCAATTTATTTAGCATATTCCATCATCGGTAATGTTCGAAATTTTTATCAATTGACTCTCTTAAGAACTAAATCCAACTTTTTATCATAATCATGGTTGCAATATTAATTTAAGCACCTGACCCATTAAGTAAATACATTTGTCAGTATGAACTAAGTATCGTATAGTGTAGAAAAGGCAATACATCCAGGAGACGGGTTTCGTCCTTATTGGGAACTCATCACGTACTGGCCAGAATTTGTCGCGGACAGGGCTCGAACCTGGGCACATCTGCTTCGGAACCTGGTGCTCTAATCACTGAGCCAATTGGCTAGTTTGAATTGATACGATGGACTCACGAAATGTTAATACGCATACCAGTTTTTAATTCATAAAATATTTGACAACTTTTGCATAGCTATTCGGATAAATTGCCAGGAAAACACTTACTGAAGGAGTATTTGCATTTCGTGCAATAAACAATTAAATATAATTAAAAAAATATTTGGGCCAATCTTACAAGAACGTAAGCTATTTCGAGTACGTACATTCCTTTGTCAATTATGATTTGGTGAATAATGGCATTATTAATTTTATTGGATTAGCTGGTCAATTTCCTTGTGCAAATCATGTATGAAGCCTAATTCAATAATCTATGAAAAAAATGGAAAAATAATTTGCATTGTTGTAGACGACACAAGGTTTTCAAAATCCACAGACAAGGTAAAATGTTTTGAAGTTGCGTTGGGAGAACGTTATTCCAAGTTATTACTTTTTCGCGTATAGTTAATAAGGAGATATGATTTTAGAACATTCACTGCTTCGAATATTGGGTTAACTAGATATAAAGGTACTCTGAATAACGATATTGTACATTCAATTGATTAGTCAGTTTATTATCTATCTAGAGAATCATGTATGGGTAAATCTAGAAAGTAATAAAATGACGTATTTATTAGGCACACAACTGATTTGGCTAAACTGAAGAGGAGATATTATGAACTAACTAATTATTAGGACAACTTATGATAGCAATTTTATCATAATTATTTTGTTCAAAATCATATGTAAACAGTTGCCGCAGAAAATTGAATTAATGCTTATCGGAGCACATCATCGTTTAAATAAAGTTTGCGATCTTTAGGTAAACACCAATCCCATTGTATTTAACCAGTTGTCGTACACCACAGCAAAGCTACCGTCATTGTCATAAAAGATAGGTGCCTTGTAATGCTTCCATATTTCTATCTTAACATAAATTTATAATTTTGTTACTATATCTCTGTAAAAATAGTTAACAAAAGGGAGAAAGTGCGCTATCGTTTAATTTGAGCTCCACTTTTTATATTTACATCTTAGGTAATACATGCTTTATGTATTTTAAGAATAACTTATGATTAATTTAGCATATTCTTTCAATTCATATTTGAGGTTTACTCAAGCGAAAATTATGTAACGCCGTGTGTTGGAGTGTAAACCGTAATTTAATGTACATTAATAAACTTTTTAGAGATCTGTGAATTAAATGTAGCTACTGAGTAAAATCGGTTGTTTTAAGAACAGATTCATCAAGGTTTATTATGCGTGACAGATGTAGACGAAATAAATGCATTGTTTCGCATGTTTAAAATAAATGTGCTCAATGAACGTGATTGACTGCTATTAGATAATCGCATACTCAAATAATTTCACACGATGAAAATTCTGTTTTTTTAAATTGAACTTAATTTTATTGAAAAACAATTAATTGTACCCTTCCTGTGTGCAAAAACAAAAAGAAATTTTATCAGATATAAGAAAATTTTCTTTCGCATGGTCTTCTCAAATATCTAATAATGAACATATCTTTATATATAAATTGGAAAGCAAAACAAGATTGATATATCTGAACATGGAGAGAGTGTGAAAAATAGAAACCAATCAAATTGCGTGCGTCACATCCAGTTCAAGCTCAATGCTTGTACGTGCTTCTTCTGTTTACATAAGTCCGGCTGCAATTTGTTTATCTATAAGGCTTCGTATGTGGCTAGCTCCCTTTTGTTTTTGCATTTAGTAATTACTTTGAATGCTACGTCTGGAGAACATACGTGCGATGCTTCGATGATGTGTTGCGCAATAGCAGATGTGTATTCACCATTTGATTTAAAACAGGCGTTCAAGTTGCAATGTTCTCTCATTCGAGTAATTAACCGTCTGGTCGATCGGCCTACGTAAGTTGATCGACAACTTGCGCATGTATATTGGTAAATAATATTAGATATCGACATTAACGGCTGTTTCTCTTTGATTGCTGGTAAAGGCAAGTGTGTTACTCTAAATAACACTCGTAGTTTGGCTGCATTAAATGTGCGTATTAATGCTGCTTCAACTTTCTTTTTGTGCCATTCCTGAAACTGCATCCCCCTTAAATGGGATGTTTAGGTAGACTGTTTTCTTTTCTGGCCCATAATACGTCTGTTTCGGGTTAATTCCCTTTTTAATAATTGATTCAATTAATTGTCTGGGATAGCCATTAGACATTAAATCGTTATTTGCCTTATTATATTCATTTTCTTTAGAATCTTGACTAACCAACCTGTCAATTCTTGAGAAGCAACCACGAACTGTTGATAATTAATATTGAAATGGCACAAAACTGCTGTAATGCAAATACTGTGCAGACCATGTTGGTTTATGGTAAATTGTTCTGTTTAATTAACCATTAGTTTCTTTCTTTAATAGTACATCTAGGAAAGGCAGACAGTCATCTTTCCCGTGCTCTGACGTGAAGCCGATATTCTTATGTGATTTGTTGAAACATTGAAGCAATGTTCGCGATTGCGACCTGTTCTTAAGTACAAGAAATATATCATCCACGTACCGTATATATTGAGCACATTTACTTATGTCACTCTTTAATGATGTATTTTCTAGGTGCCCTAGAAAAATCTCAGCCAACACTGGAGATAAGGGGCTTCCCATTGCGACAACATCAGTCTGTTTGTAGATGTTTCCATTAAAACGAAATCGTACGTCTTTCGTGCATAATAAGATAAGCTTGCGTAGAGTTTGACCTGGCACCGGTGATGGTAATATATCGTGTTCTACCGCTTTGACTATAATGTCAATGGTTTCACCAATTGGAACATTTGTAAACAAAGACGTAACATCAAAAGATACCATAATCTTGTTTTTAACATTGATATCTTGAATTTTGCTTACAAACTCAAACGAATCGGCAACCGAATGATTACCTAGTAGTTTACGTAATGGTTCTAGTAAACGAACTAGCCATTTAGCTAGTGCATGAAACGGAGAATTTACCATTGATAAAATTGGCCTCATAGGACAACCTCTTTTGTGCGTTTTTGGTAATCCGTATATTATTGGTGTAGATGATCCAACTGGCTTGAGCTTCTGTGCAGTGGCCTCATCAATAAAACCGGCATCTGTCAAAATCTTAATTTCATTTATTACTTTGCGTTCCACCTTGTCTATTTTATCTGATTTATCGTCTAGACGTGTGAATTTTGTATTGTCCTTTAACACGTTTTCCATCTTTTGTACGTAGTCAGATTTGTCCATTATAACTACGCTCTTTCCTTTATCAGCGCGTAGTATTTTGATGTCTGCATTTCTGCTGATAATTCTAAGCGCATTTAGATGCTGCTTTGTCAATGCATGCTGCTCTGCGCATTTAGACGCATTCAGGTGTGAAGCCTGATCAACTAGTGTAGCCTTGAACCAATTTTTATAATCAAAACTGGTAGGCTCCAAGTCAGCTGTTTGTTCAAATATCAATTCAAATGCTGCCTCAAAATCAATATCGCATTTATTAGAAGGATGTATTCCATAATTTCGGCCCATCGATAGTGCCTCCATTGTTAGCTGATCGATTGACACTTTTGATAAGTTAAGCACACGCTTATCAAGATCGGTCTGTATTAAATCACACAAAATATATCCTTCTAATAAATACGATGTTGATTTTGGGTAACCAGGAGATTGTACCGTACTATTATTCCACATTTTTGACCAAATATATAGTGGTTAAAGGGCGTAATACCGGCTCCTACTGATGAGTCGCCAGTAAGCACGAAACGAATGTGCATGAGATTATACTTTCCGTTCATGCTGCCTTTGGTTTATCCTTCTGGTCACAACTGAACTAATTTGTTACTAGGTTCGCAAAACCTAATAAATACTTGCATATATATTAGTTCTTCGCAACAAACAGTATTTAACTGTAATATATTGAATTGAATGATGTCATGCTTACCGCGAAATGTGATAACTGATATCGATAAAGGCCAGAGTGTATGGATTTCCTGGAGTAACATGTGTTCAGAAATTGTTGTAATTCTCAATTTCGGTGAACTTATAGCATAAATTAATATATCCATCAGGTTGGTATCATGTACCGACTCGGTAACCATAGTGTTAGTACCATGTACCTTTTCGGTACAATAATGTTGGTATCAGTTACTAACACAATAGCCATAGTGTTAGTATCCTTTACAGACTCGGTATATATATTATATAGTGTGAGTTAGCATTGAAGTCGCATTGTCGTTGACTTTAGATGATGTTAGCTTCACTATTACAGGTTTACACATTCGTCTAGGAGATTGTACCGTCCTATTATTCCACATTCTTCTACCAAATATATAGTGGTTAAAGGGCGTAATACCGGCTCCTACTGATGAGTCGCCAGTAAGCACGAAACGAATGTGCATGAGATTATACTTTCCGTTCATGCTGCCTTTGGTTTATCCTTCTGGTCACAACTGAACTAATTTGTTACAAAGGTTCGCAACACCTAATACATACTTGCATATATATTAGTTCTTCGCAACAAACAGTGTTTAACTGTAATATATTGAATTGAATGATGTCATGCTTACCGCGAAATGTGATAACTGATATCGATCAATGCCAGAGTGTATGTATTTACTGGAGTAACATGTGTTCAGAAATTGTTGTAATTCTCAATTTCGGTGAACTATAGCATAAATTTATATCCATCAGGTTGGTATCATGTACCGACTCGGTAACCATAGTGTTAGTATCATGTAACTTTTCGGTACAATAATGTTGGTATCGGTTACTAACACAATAGCCATAGTGTTAGTATCCTTTACAGACTCGGTATATATATTATATAGTGTGAGTTAGCGTTGAAGTCGCATTGTCGTTGACTTTAGATGATGTTAGCTTCACTATTGCAGGTTTACACATTCGTCTAGGAGATTGTACCGTCCTATTATTCCACATTCTTTGACCAAATATATAGTGGTTAAAGGGCGTAATACCGGCTCCTACTGATGAGTCGCCAGTAAGCACGAAACGAATGTGCATGAGATTATACTTTCCGTTCATGCTGCCTTTGGTTTAACCTTCTGGTCACAACTGAACTAATTTGTTACTAGGTTCGCAAAACCTAATACATACTTGCATATATATTAGTTCTTCGCAACAAACAGTATTTAACTGTAATATATTGAATTGAATGATGTCATGCTTACCGCGAAATGTGATAACTGATATCGATAAAGGCCAGAGTGTATGGATTTACTGGAGTAACAGGTGTTCAGAAATTGTTGTAATTCTCAATTTCGGTGAACTATAGCATAAATTTATATCCATCAGGTTGGTATCATGTACCGACTCGGTAACCATAGTGTTAGTATCATGTACCTTTTCGGTACAATAATGTTGGTATCGGTTACTAACACAATAGCCATAGTGTTAGTATCCTTTACAGACTCGGTATATATATTATATAGTGTGAGTTAGCGTTGAAGTCGCATTGTCGTTGACTTTAGATGATGTTAGCTTCACTATTACAGGTTTACACATTCGTCTAGGAGATTGTACCGTCCTATTATTCCACATTCTTTGACCAAATATATAGTGGTTAAAGGGCGTAATACCGGCTCCTACTGATGAGTCGCCAGTAAGCACGAAACGAATGTGCATGAGATTATACTTTCCGTTCATGCTGCCTTTGGTTTATCCTTCTGGTCACAACTGAACTAATTTGTTACTAGGTTCGCAAAACCTAATACATACTTGCATATATATTAGTTCTTCGCAACAAACAGTATTTAACTGTAATATATTGAATTGAATGATGTCATGCTTACCGCGAAATGTGATAACTGATATCGATCAAGGCCAGAGTGTATGGTTTAACTGGAGTAACAGGTGTTCGGAAATTGTTGTAATTCTCAATTTGGGTGAATTATAGCATAAATTGATATCCATCAGGTTGGTATCATGTACCGACTCGGAAACCATAGTGTTAGTATCCGGTACTCATCGATTTCAAAAGAGGTATCAGTTACTAACACAATAGCCATAGTGTTAGTATCCTTTACAGACTCGGTATATATATTATATAGTGTGAGTTAGCGTTGAAGTCGCATTGTCGTTGACTTCAGATGATGTTAGCTTCACTATTGCAGGTTTACACATTCGTCTAGGAGATTGTACCGTCCTATTATTCCACATTCTTCGACCAAATATATAGTGGTTAAAGGGCGTAATACCGGCTCCTACTGATGAGTCGCCAGTAAGCACGAAACGAATGTGCATGAGATTATACTTTCCGTTCATGCTGCCTTTGGTTTATCCTTCTGGTCACAACTGAACTAATTTGTTACTAGGTTCGCAAAACCTAATACATACTTGCATATATATTAGTTCTTCGCAAAAAACAGTATTTAACTGTTAAATAGTTAGAGTTACAATACTTCTTTAATGTAATGCAGAAATATAAATTTAACACAAAGTCACATTAATAGATTGCTTTTCCCACTTTCAGACAATTTCGGATAGAAATATTAGTGTTTTCGCAAGTTGTTCAACAGATATGGATTCCGAAATACGATCAGTGTCATTCAATTTTCGGAAAGTTGAAGGGTCAAACGATGATATAGAGATATTTAAAATGTGTGCAATGACCACTTGTAAAATTTTAAAGTAATTTAATAATTTTAATCAAGTTACCTGCAGCTCTTAGAAATGATTTCAAACTATTATTAGATTAGCCTAAGAATATTGGCATAGCAACCGTTAACATTTCTCATCTAAAGACCTTTTAAATTAAAATGCTATTGCGTGATCCTTGGATATAAATAAGCGATAGACAGCACAAAGCAGCTGCTATAAAAATGACTCGCCGGTACAAAATTAGTCACATGGTGTTTATTTTCAAATATCTGGTGGGTTTGCAAAACAAAGTTTTATTTCTTGACACACAGTAGAACGAAATCATCATCATAATAATTAAAGTTAGAAAGAAATCAGCATTCAAAAACCGACACGTGGCTGTCACATATCTATGAAGGATGCTCACAATTATTTTTAATTTTACTAGGACACAAGATTGTCCAATCCATATGGAAAGATGTCAATCACGTTAAGAAAATTAAAAATAAATGCAATTGAAGAATAGAAGAACCAATGAAAAATCACGATGTAAAAGAAGAACAGATTTTAACAGCACAAATGCGTTCACCTTGGATGCTTCACTACGTGTTCAAACTTAACATATACACATACATAGTTTCTTTGCAAAGTTCCAGTTTAGACTTCCATTGGAAAGTTGGAAGTAATCTAAACAAGCGGAAGAAAATTTGTTTGTGAATTATTATTTTAATTCGTGGCCTAATGATTTGTGTGAGGTATGTGTGTAAATTTTCGACTGATAATTTTCTCCAGTGCACAAAGATATTTTTATTCATGATTTTAAATTCAGCCATTTCTTTGCGTGTACAATATGAGTTGAGCAATAAATTATGTATGTAAGTATAAATATATTCAAAATAAGGAATATATGACACGCTTGGAAAAAGGCAATTTGCCTTTCGTCAAAGGTTAATTGCTTAGAAAGCAAAGGGGATACAGTTTGATTAAACGCATACAATGTTTAACAGGAAGCGGAAAATGTACATATCATTTAAGTAGTGCCTTGAAATATAATCGATTTCCATAACGGGCGCATATTTATTTGCCATAGATTTTTTGCAGTGTTTCCAAACGAAAAGAGCCAGACTATAAACAAGTTAACTTGAAATAAACAAAAAAATAAGGAATTTACTTCTATTGACCATACTAATGAACAGGGCTTCCAGCAACCAATCTTTTCAAAGTGTCATAAAGTTTGCAAACACACTTGAGCAGATTAACACAAAGAAAATAAATAACATGCATTTTTAAACTACCAAAATAAAGCTCGCGACAATATATTAAATTACATTATTAGTTTTACTGCCTTAAAACTTATCAAAACTAAGTGGTGGGCTTCTATAATAAAGCGAACAGTGGTTACGCAGACGGTGATCACAATTACCATAATCAAGTTTGCGAGCCTGATATAAACACCAGGCCAAGTATGTGCATGTATTTGTCAGTATAAGCTAAGTACATTGTATCATTCATCCAGAAGAACGGTGTCATCCTTATTGGGAGCTCATCGCGTACTGGCCAGAATTTGCATTTTCTAAATTATAAAGTGTACTTAGTTTGTACTGACGAAGGCATGTACATAATGGGTCAGGTGTTCATATTAAGATCGCAACCTTTATCAAAGTAGTAGTTATCGTTAAATTTTATGAAAATGATTAGCAAAACCTTTATTAACGCGTCACCACATGCATATCTTTAAATCGTAAATTACTTTCTTAGAGTTAACTATGTTCATCTTTAAAAGTATACTGGTATACATAAAATCAATCTTTATAATTATCCCTAAGATTTCAATGACAAACTTCATTGTTAATTCATTCTATGATAAACACTCGATTGATTGATAGATTCAAATAGATACTGCCAAGTTGCACAATGTAACAATAAATAGTATATATATATATATATATATATATCTATATATATATATATATATCTAGAGAAATGAACAAAAACAGTTTGCAGAATGTTATTTAACCAGAAATATGCACTAAATCATGCATGTCAGCAATGTTTCAGGTCAAATGTAAACGTTCGAATTCAATAAATTAATTTTGTTTAGTCATTAAAAAAAGATTATTAAAAATTACATGATCGTTTCCCCAAGGAGGGGCGTTTGCAAAAGCTAGTTTCAACTTTTTTCATAATTTACATTTAAGAACACGAAAGAAGGCTGCAGCTAGATTTAAAATTTTAATTTTTAAAAGATTTACTGCAAATTCATAGAAATTAACAACCCGGTTGGGAAAAACTCGCATAAATCATAACTTTTCAAATAGTTTACAGATTCAAATCAATCATAATTTGAAACCGATTTGAATTGTTCACGTTAGCAATAGCATTTCTCTAATTGCCATCAGGTATTCATTAATGACAAACTATATTCTGATAATCAAGCTAAGAATTATTACACGCTAATAAGTCAGTTTTATTAGAATTAAAATTGAAGATCGGAAATAAATATAAAACACATATTTTACATTAAAATTCATACTGGCGTTTGTTGCATGTAATTGTACGCTTCAAGTTTCTGTTTAAAAATAGAATGAGTGCTATGCTGCTTTTTACGAGCAAAAATTTAGAAACATTACATAATAATGGACCTGAATTTTAATAAAAAATGTAGTATATTTGAAACTAAAAGGGGTTGACAGCTATAATTCGGCTATTCAAAATAAATCAAATATGCCACCTATCGGAAGGAATAAAATAATTGTTTTCCACATTGGTGTGATGATCTACAATATAAGTCAAAACACGTGAGTTTTTCGTATTTGACGATAAATTTCAAACACTATTTTATTAGCAAAGTAGCAAATTTTTTAATCCTATTTAAATCATGTATTCTTAATTCAGTGCTTTAAATATCCTAAACGCGTATAATATATTTTCCTATTGGAATAAATGAAAAATCTGGTGGAAAACCAACATCATTTTTTAAAATCCTAAGGCAGGAATTATTGTCTAGTCATTCTCAACAAACTCTAATAATAGTCTGTTAATAATAATTTCTTCAGCTATCTAGATATTCTTTGTTCCTTTATAATTTTTATATACATAAATGTAGCTAAATCCTGGTTTTAAAATTCAATCGAAATCGGAACGTGTATTAACCTTTAAGAAATTATTGAATACGAGGAAAAATGTTTTTATAATACGCATTTTGGTTTCCTTAACGCGTTAATTATATATATATATATATATGTATATATATAGATATATATATCTATATATATTTATATATGATTATAATGATTAGATTTACTATAATTTGCTGTAAACCAACTGAATTAGAAATGAAATAAATTTCTTAAAAAATAACGATGAATTTTTTTAACTATAATCCATATTAACAACCATTGTATTGATATAGTTGATTGGATCTGAAAATATCTACGTTTATATACCCAGTACAAACCGAATAAAAATTACAGATGAAAAAAATAAATAGTGGTTAATTAAACAATTTAAAATAAATATCCGAAGAGGTCCTTTCGACAATCTCTAAGGCAAACGGATTAAAATCGAATTAATTTTATAACTAAAACAGTTAAAATAAACGCCATCTAAAAATGCTGACAACAAAATCTCATTTAGTCCTAATGATGAAATCGCAGGTTTGCTTTACATAATAAAATTGAACATTTAGTCACAAATTTGAATCATATCTACAACCAGCAAAACTAAAGTCGATAAAGTAAGGCAAAACAAATAGTAGTCACAAGAGATTGTTAACATTTCAATAGTTCACACAGAAGATAAAACAAATTAAATACTTTACTCAATCTTATGACGTTTCTTTGAAATAAATACCATAAAATTTATTTTGAAAATTATATTTTAATTTTTCAACTTACTACGGAGGACATAATATAGGTAAATAACTTAAAATTTATATATATATATATATATATATATATATATAAGTTAAAATGACCATATTTATGGAAGTAAAAACTCAGTACATAAAAAATTCGGCACGCAAGCTATAAAAATTACTCCATTAGTTGGGAACGTTTACAAATATATAATCATTCAAACTACTTAATGTGGCAGTAAACACTAATTTATTACGTTTATTCTTTGGCCCATAAAAATCGAATGCAACGCACAGTAACTTTTACATGTGGTGTAAATACGCCAAGAATAATGTAATGAAAATTAATAACTATATTAGCAAATTGTCAAATGGTTTCCACAAGTATAGAAAGCTATAAACTTGAAACAATATTTAAAAAGTAGAACAATTAGGCTTAATTATTCATTTCTAAGTTAGTCAAGTACATGTCAATGCAAAAATAACAAGTAAATTAAATCAATTCCGTGTATGGACAATTGTTTTGCTTCATAAAGCAAAAGCTTCAAAGGTCAAATGTATCAAAACGTGAACTAGAAGCACGGCGATAAAGGCCAGGAAAACATTTTTGTGAACGCAGCTTTACACAAATGTAAACGTAATTGTATCGTTTTACCATGATATTTTAAGAATATAACTATTAAATCCATATATATTGAGCGCAAAAACATGCTTTTATAAATTTACTCAGCATGTGATTAAACTTGTGCAACCGATAGTAGATTTCCTTTTTTCAAAAAAATGAATTAGGTAAAATTCTTTCAAACATGAAAGTAGATAGTCATTTAAGAAACAGATAAATAACACAAATTTACAATTGACCGAGAAAATAAAAAATCCAATGGAGTTGTTACTAACCTTGAGGCATCTGTGTAGCAAAGAATAAACTTGAAATTCACATTTTTTTATATTTTCCTTTTTTAAATCATACAATGAATGCGATAGAATGGGAGTTACACTATTTCTTCATTATGCGTGATTTATTCTTCAAGTAAATGTTCTATTATTTCACTAAATGGGTGCACACCTGACAACCAGAATCAAAATTTGAAAGTAGTAACTTGAAAAAAATTCATCCAAAGTAGAATTAAAGAATAAGCTCGAAATACGGTGAGACGTAGCCGCAAAAGCGAAAACACGTCGTGGAAGTTCATGCACTAAAATGATAAAGTGCAATTATTTCAACGAATGGAAAATGGAATATCCTCTGATGCCACAGATAAAGTTTTATTAATTACCAATAAAATAAAGGGCTGGTAACAAAATATTTTGTAATCTCAAAAACGCATGAGCTTGTCGCCAGTAAGCTATTGATAAGTTATAGTTAATCTAATCCAGGATAATATTTATAAGCAGCAACATATCATTTAATAAAACCCTTCGCTCCATTGTTGCATATTTATAAAAACTATCCTAAGTATGTGTGAGCAGTAAAATAACACAAGAAAACCCATTTCTGTTGGGAATAGGTGTTTTGAATAAGCGTTTTCCTTCTCTTATAGGACCTGCTAATTGAGCCGATTAACACCATTTGCTCAGCAGATATAGGTTTCGTGTACCGGTTGCAAGAGGTGACTCTAGTAAACTAAACTTGTCCACCGCGTCTGTCAAGCTGGATTACGTTGCGTCACTTCCTTATTAACACAAAACTGTTAACTATGCAGTAAAGCTAACCTGACACCAGACTTCTCTAGAGATAGGACTGTCGTTTCCCGAAAGTATTGCAAGGCTGATGAGACCGTTGCCGGACACTCGTAATACTTTTTATGCTGGTAAGTTAACAACGTGAGGACATAGCGGAGATGCAAATAGACTATCTCATGTATTTACTATGATTGAAATAACTGTGTATCTAGCCGAGCCACATAGTCACTATAAATATTAATCTGGATAGTTTGAAATGAAAAGCAGCTAGTTAACTTAGCGAATATAGTTTGTCTAATTGGACGAACGAAATGAACAGCGGAAACTAACTTGTCCTAGTTAGTTTGACAAATGAGCAGTGTGCCTGGAAATAAAATGAGGGATATTTTAATTAATTTTATTTAAATTCATCTTCAATGCCTCAAAAACTATATGAAACGTAAGAAAAGTATATGTTTAGTAATGGTAATAGGATACTTTTCAGAAAAGTTTAGCATTTTATCATATGTATTAAATTAAAAATATATTCACAACCAAAAGAAAATCTATTTATCATCATATAGATCAGCGAAAGAATGAACCAGAAATTATAGAAAAATAGGTTATTATTATTCATGAAACGTACTTCAATTTAAGTTCAATAAAGTGTGTCGTGCAAAGTATGCTCAATTTTGAGTATACATAACATTAATTAGTGATCGGATTACTTACTGTAATACCATTGATATATAAGCGAAGAAGGCCGCATCTCATGAAAACCATGACCAGTGCTTGTTTATTTAAAGTATCACATGAAGATGATAGGCGCGTCATTTCTAATTAAAAGTCAAATGGTATTGCTTCGAGTTGAAAACAATCAAATTTAAAAACTATGAATAATATTCATAATTTTCAAAGTAAAATAGAACCTTGTTTCACTATAAACTGAATGAGCTAATTATTAATTTACAGTCGACGCGATTCTGTTTGGTTTATCGAATTAGGATAAGTTAGAGTTATGACAAATGAAAAAGTTTTAAACATCAAGCTAAATTGGCATTTAAAAATAGCGCATAGATTATTTCAGAGTCCGCTTTCATTAAAGTCGATAAGATTTGAAGCCACGTTTGTTATTTAAGGAAAAGATATATAATTATATATACACTTTAATATCCAAATAAGTATATTTAAATCAATACAGTCGGTAAGGCCGTAAGTCGAAAGGAAATATGAGTGAATGCCTCTAAAAGAGAAGCAGATGAAAGGCACATAGAATGTGTTTTCATGGAAGCAAAATTCATTATTGAGAAGAACAATTAAGGCTCGAACTAATATAAATACCACTATGTTTGCCTCTCTTACATCACTTTGGTCTAAAGGAACACAGTTTCCACCGGACTGGCATTATTTGGTTCGTCTTTGAAAATCGCTACTGAGTATTAGGTTCGGTTCCTGCTTCGTAATACCTAGTTATAGAAAAGAAATAATGAGAATGAATTCGTACCCGGTCAAGACGAGTTTCCAAATGTCATTAACCATGAACTATTAAAGAACATTTCAGAACAAAGTCGAGAGGCGAATGCCGTGTAGAATATGCCGATTTGGTAACAAAATCCAATGAGGTAATAAATCAGGAACTACAAAAAAAAATAATAGAAGTATTTAGCAAATTTACATTTATATCTTTTTGGCGTATGAAATGTTAACACACTGGTAAGACAAATGGCTTAATTTTTAAAAAATACCAATATTTGAAACTAAGCTAATTTAAAAAACGGATTTTAATGCATAATTTCTACATTAAAAATGAACTACCAATTCCCACAACAAAAGGATAAGTATACTTAATCGAACTTATTCTTTTAATGCATATTCATTATGTAACTTACAGTTTCCTTTAACCGAAGAAATTACTGACTCTCCTTATGCGAATCTAACTTTATTTTGGTAATTACTTCACAGTACTTTGGTGGTGATGCTAAAATAGAGACAAACAAAATTAATAACCAATGACAAATAAGGGTTTGTTCGAATATGTAAATGGCATTAAAGAAAAAATAATGCTGAGATGCCCTCGTGCATAAAAGGGAAACCCACAAGAAATTTGGTGGAAATTATGCTCAGGTCAGCCAAAAATTCCTTGACGAACGTGTGGGCTCCATTAGAATGCAAAATGATAGGACTAAAAAATCAGAACTTATCCAACAAAACATTTAAGGATCAGCAATTACAACAAGAAGTATGCTGGGCTTGTTATGCCGATAAAAATTTTTCATTATTATGAAATAAGAGAAGTCAACCGACTTAAAAATTTTTTTACAGATATACAAACCGAGCAGGCGAAACGGTATTTATTAAAATTACTTGATCTGTGTTTTGACTAATAATCATAATAAAATTTTGGTTAATTATAAACTAAAGATTCTTTGATCATGGTGATAGTAAACATAGTTTTTTAAACTTTTAACGAGAAAAGTGTTTTTGACCGTTGAGAAATAACTTTCCTCGACAACCCATTGATCCTGTTTGAAGGAGATTTCTGGCTATTCACTTCTGCGAAGTTACAGTGCTTCGGTAGCGAGGTGGGATAGCTGACTATGTAACATCTTACCTTACCGGGAAAGGTAAGTTTAAGCAGTTCAATCATTTTGGCAGGTTTCGTTTACTTGTTTAATTCGGATTATTGTCCCCCCAACTTCAAGCACGCTGATGATATTGTCATGGCATAATTACTTTCGAGGATTGTTTCCGCCACGATACCAAGGCAGTAATCACGGGAGATTCCAAATATGCCCACTTGAAACGGAGTGTGTTTTGTGTCGGAGCAGAATTCTCTCGATTTCCTCTTTTCCAATAACTTCTTTTTACACATATTTGATATACCTACAAAGGGTTCCAATGTTACAGATTGTATTCATTCTAATAGAGAAAATGGTTGTGTATATCATCAAGTTCAGGACATAAGCTGAATCACAGTAAAATTGCGTTCCTGCTACCAGCAGATTTTACCATATGGTGTTTTTTATCAATATGTGATCTAAATTACATATCCTTAGAATTATTTGAGGCGCATAACGCAGAATTTGATTGAGCCAACTTTCACATCATACAATTTTTTATTATGTCGTTCAACAATAACAAATATCAACCAAGCTAACTATAACCGTGCTCCCAATACCTCATAACACTATTTCTTGTAAGTTATAATCTCGATGTAAAATTCGTGAGAACGTCGAGCACCGTTCGAGTTTGCAGACGAACGTCTTAACGAAAGTGGTTGCAGCTCATTGCATGGATGATCAATTCAGAAATTTGTAGGGCAGGCTCGCTAGGTACTCAGAGATGCGTTTGATCAACCACAGCTTTGTCTTAAATTGTCGCTTATCAAGTGCCGTTTCTTCAAAAAAAACAAAGAATAGTAAAACGTACCAAGTATGCGAGTCTAGTAGAGGTGAGAGCCGCATATCTAATTTTGATTTCCGTATATATTCATAGCGACTTGATCCTCGTCAGTCAGTTTGTCATCGTACACTAATGATGATTATGGAAGGTCGAAACGCGTCAGTACGTGTGACTGGCGATAGTTTTGCTATTTTGTTCGACAACTGGTTAAATACAATGGGATTGGTGTTTTTCCCACTTCCAGCGCAATCAATGATTGCTTTATTTTATATTAAAAAGTTGTTTGTGTGTGACTGATCTAGTATTTGCTAATATTTATCTTTCGTATTGTCTATAATTGGATGCGCCTCATTCTTGTATGGAATCTTTTGTCATCGTTTATATGCATAACAGCTCCTCAGATGATTTAACATTTTCGCCTTCTCTTATAACTCGAGCCAAAAAACCAAATAAAAGCCAAACATTAATTAGATCAACCTGGTGTTTCTTTCCAAAAGATGTGTCAATAAAAGAGTCATTTTACTCTTAGCACAGATAATTTTAATAAAAGTCTAGCGAATCAGATAATTCTGAATGATTTTGTCATGTTTCCGTTCAGACAAATTTCCAAGAACAGGCTTTAATAAATTTATTCGCTTACGAATTTATTATCATTCTCCTTCCTTTCCGTCTATACCCAGATTTCTATTAGTGATAGATATAATCTATCTTTAAATCAAGTTTGCGAGCTTGAAGTAAAAACCAATCCCATTGTATTTAACCATTCGTCGAACAACGTAACAAAATTACCGGCAGCTGCAACGCACTGACGCGTTTCGACCTTCCTGGTTCATCATCACAGTACGACGGCAAACTGGCTATCGAGGATCAGACCGTATTGAATATATATGGAAATCAAATTTAGATACGCAGCTCTCACGTCTAGCAGTCTCGCATAAATTGAAATTGACTAGAAATGTCGGCTGCAAAATTTCTATGCAGTCACGAACATTAACGTTTTGTAGCTTTCGCCACATATACATATATAGGCAATACAATTTAACAGTAATTGATTGCGCGGGTGGTGGTAACAATTATTAAAATCAAGTTTGCGAGCTTGAAGTAAACACCAATTCTATTTTATTTAACCAGTTGTCGAACAACATAACAAAACTACCGCCAGCCGCAACGCACTGACGCGTTTCGACCTTCCTTGATCATCATCAGAGTACGACGGCAAACTGACTATCGAGGATCAAACCGCATTGAATATATATGGAAATCAAATTTAGATATGCGGCTCTCACCTCTAGCAGTCTCGCATACATTGAACTTGACTGGAAATGTCGGCTGCACAATTTCTATGCAGTCACGAATATTAACTGTTTGCAGCTTTCGCCACATATACATATATAGGCAATACAATTTAACAATAATTGATTGCGCCGGTGGTGGTAACAATTCTTTAAATCAAGTTTGCGAGCTTGAAGTAAACACCAATCCCATTGTATTTAACCAGTCGTCGAACAACATAACAAAACTACCGCCAGCTGCAACGCACTGACGCGTTTCGACCTTCGATGATCATCATCAGAGTACGACGGCAAACTGACTATCGAGGATCAAACCGCACTAATATATATGGAAATCAAATTTAGATATGCGGCTCTCACCTCTAGCAGTTTCGCATACATTGAACTTGACTGGAAATGTCGGCTGCACAATTTCTATGCAGTCACGAACATTAACTGTTTGCAGCTTTCGCCACAAATACATGTATAGGCAATACAATTTAACAATAATTGATTGCGCGGGTGGAGGTAACAATTATTTAAATCAAGTTTGCGAGTTTGAAGTAAACACCAATCCCATTGTATTTAACCAGTCGTCGAACAACATAACAAAACTACCGCCATTCGCAACGCACTGACGCGTTTCGACCTTCCATGATCATCATCAGAGTACGACAGCAAACTGACTAGCGAGAATCAAACCGCATTGAATAAATATGTATATGTATATAAAACTCGCAAACTTGATTTAAAGAATTTTTACCACCACCCACGCAATCAATTATTGTTAAATACTTATAATCTCACAGGGCAGATATTGCAACGTGGATGACCAGCATTGCTCATTACGTAACCGCTCTCGTTCAATAACTTCAATAAATTCTTCCCTCTTTCATCCTTTGGGCAGGGATTGCCGTTAATTGTTTCTAGGTAACTCTAAAGTCATCATTATTATTATTTACCTGTTAACTGAATTAAGCCATAACTCTTGAAAGTCCCTCACATGATAGTGTCACTTATCTAGAGAATCGATCCAGCGCAGTTAGAGCAGATCAGTGCACAACTTTACCTGCAAATATAAGTCCAATTTTTTTTTAATTTTATGTTCTTAGATCAGTTATTTATAATCTGGCCTTGCCTCAGACAAATGTGGTCAATTTTTAGCAAAAATTGTCTAAATATTTGACTCATTTGACTCGAACCTATAATTATCTCAAGAGTCTAGCTTGGGCTCCGTTTCTTCGATTGATACTCTTTCCTTCTTAAAGTGAAACCTGATGCAATTAAGGTCGCAAAGAAACATCGAAGTCAATTATGAATTGATGATTTCATTCGAATAGACCCGGTGCTGCCATACACAATATGAATACTAAGTTTTAAGATCAGCGACTGGAATATATGTGAAAAAGATACTAAAATTAATCCTTGATTACGGACACCTACGGACACCTTGTTAAGACTTCTACTTTCTCCAAATGATCAAGTTTGGTCCTCTGCTCGGCATCAGTCAAACAGGCCGACACCTGTTATTATAGCACAAAACCGAAGGCCTTACCAAACCATTTAATCGGTAGTAGCGACTGGCAGTGTGCTCAAAGGGCAGGGATGCAATCAGAACAAGCTTATGACTTTCACCTACTGAGAATTCCTAGTTCAAGGTGGATAATTATCAACCCGGATCCCTGTCACAACGGTGATAGACTAGTTTATTTAACCATTTCGGGCCAGGAGTTCATACTCGTTGGTACCACCATTGTATCTATGTTGTGTGACTGGTAAAAAACAACTGGATTGCTGTTTATATCAAGCTCACACACTTGATTATAAAAAATTGATATCACTTCCCGTGCAATCAAAGGTTATTTAATTGATTAACTTATATACATGTAGCAAAATTTGAAAAAAGTTAATATTCGTGAATATATACAAATTGTGCAACCGACATTTCCAGTAAAGTACAATGTATGCAATATAACAAGAGCTGAGAGCCACATATATATCTTCACTTTCCTTATATTTTTGTTGTCGTTTGATTCTCGCTAGAAAATTTGGCGTCGTACTCTGAGGATGACCACGGAAGGTCGAAACCCGTCAGTACGTGTGACTGAAAATAGTTTAGCTATGTTGTGTGAGTGGTTAAATCCGATACAATTTGTGCCTATATCAAACTCGCAAAGTTGATTTTAAAAACCTGTTTAACATTGATCTGACACTTACAATATGAAAAACTAAGTCTGGTAATGGCAGACAATATCTTCCGTCTTCAAATAACCTTCTATATCACCTATTCCCATAAGCATCAATTTTTCAAAATCATTCGACATCTACGACTATCTCGATACACGCACGTCTCAAGCTATTAATTAGACAAATTTTATATCTAACAGAGTTTCAAATTAAGCATTAAGATATACTCTTATTATATATTCGTTTTGCCTATCATCTATTAAGTTGATGATTCATGAAAATCTGCTGCTTGAAACCGCTTACACGTATTTAACCGGATCGTTCAAATTACCGAAAAAGATAATTGATGATCAAGTTGCTTTCATTTTGGTCTCAAAAAGAAAAAGAATCATATTTTTTCATAAAGAAATGCCTTTATTAGCCGTTTCTACGTTTACGTGGTATTCTAACTGCCATGCTCCTAGGAAATACGCACAATTCACATAACAGAACCATATATCTGGCTCGTTCAATAAAATCTCAATTTAATATAAAACAAATTCTACCTCTGATTTGAATCCAGTCCAGAATTGTTTGCTGTCCCAAAGAGGCGTTACGAATGGAATTCACGCTATATTTAAAAAAAATCTTGATGATAGCCAAGATGTGATGTCCAATCAATTTGTCTACAATTACTGAGTACGATTGTGCTTATAATCAATTTCATCTAATGATATTTATGTTTATTTTCTACTGCTTGGTTCCTGGTTATTGATTTTGTATTATACCTTGTTTCATTAACAGCGAGAGGGGGCTGTTAACCACTGAACTTGTCAGGAATAACTAAATTGCAATACACGACAATGAACACACACCTTAGTGAGACTCTGGCACAAAAACTTAGCAAGGAAGTTGCATTATTATTTCTGTAGACGAACATATTTATTCCGAATATTTTTCATGTTTGCTAAACATATTTAATTGAACATCAATCCAGTCGTCCACACCAATTGTTATCATCTGGGCAATAGTAAAATATATTTTTCCCACATTAATTTCTTTGATACCTCTTTTACGCTATTCGCAATTTTAAAAATCACATTTAGAGCAAACGTTGTGATTCATCTCCATTTGATTCTAATTTTAAATGTAGGCTTATTGGCATTTCCGGATAATATGCTACTACTTATATTATTAATTAATTGGCAAACAAATGCGATAGGAAGATTGAGTTTTACTTTACGTAAAAACTAGCAACGCAAAGTGGGTCAACCATAACAAATTCGATTGGTTATAAAATATTACTTTGTGTGATCAACAGTAAATAGGATATGCTAGGTGCAAATATATTTTAAGTATCCACATTGACTTACCCGATCTTGGCTTGAATTTTGAATCAGTCGGGTTTGAACGGATGGCATTCTCATACGAGGGTGGAGCAGCCAGAAACAGGTTACAATTTATAGATTCAGGCGAACTATTGCGCGCGTCTGTCGTCGTTTCTACAGGGCTAATCGTATCCGTGATTGTGCTTGGTGCGACCACACGGTTACCACGACATTGCTGAGTCACTTTAACAACAAATAAGTGTATTATTATAATCAAGGTTGCGGTCTTGATATAAACATCTGACCCATTAATTACTTACATATGTCAGTATAAACTAAGAATTGTATAGTGTAGAAAAGGCAATTCATCCAGTAGACCGGTTTCGACCTTATTGAGAACTCATCATGTACTGGCCAGAATTTGCCGCGGACAGGACTCGAACCTGGGCACGTCTGCTTAGGAATCTGGTGCTCTAACCACTGAGCCATCCTGCTGCACACTACACTACACACAATTTTCAGTTATATACTAACTAATGTAACTTGATTAGTCTATTTTTCCTTTAGGGGAGCTCATATGGCATCCTTTTAGACCCAAAGTTCCAACTAACCATCCCCAATCTGTCATTACTGAACAGACACCACACTACATGGGGAATTGGTATTAAAATGAACATTTATATAATTAAACGATCCTTCAATATGTTTTTAATGAGAAATAATCAAGCAGTTAAACAAACATTGGTTGCGCGGGTGGTGATAACAATTATTATAATCAAGGTTGCGGTCTTGATATAAACACCTGACCCATTAATTACTTACATATGTCAGTATAAACTAAGAATTGTATAGTGTAGAAAAGGCAATTCATCCAGTAGACCGGTTTCGTCCTTATTGGGAACTCATCATTTACTGGATAGAATCCTGTCCGCGGCAAATTCTGGCCAGTACATGATGAGTTCCCAATAAGGTCGAAACCGGTCTACTGGATGAATTGCCTTTTCTACACTATACAATTCTTAGTTTATACTGACATATGTAAGTAATTAATGGGTCAGGTGTTTATATCAAGACCGCAACCTTGATTATAATAATTGTTATCACCACCCGCGCAACCAATGTTCGTTTAAATAAGTGTATTGATAAAATACATTAGCTTAGATTTTAAGCCGCTACCTACTTGTGAGGAAATTGACAGGAAGCGTGCGTTGCTTTGAAGCTTAACTTGGTGTGTTAAAACACGCATGCTCTTTATTGATTATTACCATTTGCAAAACAAAATGACACAAGAGCATTGAGATTAACACGATTTTATGAAATTTTTGCCAAATGCTTTGTTCGTAAGCAGAATAAGCATAGTAAAAAAACCAAAGTATTAGTAACCAATTGAAATTAAAGTATGATTATAAAGTTGTCATTTTGGTGAGTCATATTGTAAGGTAACTACTCACGAGGAAACGATAGGCAGTCATAAGAATTACCCATTAAATACTGTTTTTTTGACGAACTAATATATATGCAAGAATGTATTAGGTGTTGCAAACCTAGTAACAAATAAGTTCAGTTGTGACCAAAAAGATAAACCAAGGACAGCATGAACGGAAGGTATTATCTCATGCACAGTCGTTTCGTGCTTACTGGTGACTCATCAATAGGAGCCGGTATTACACCCTTTAACCACTATATATTTGGGTGAGGAATGTGGGATAATAGGATAATTATCACATTAGGAGATTGTACCGTCCTATTATCCCACATTCTTCGACCAAATATGTAGTGGTTAAATGGCGTAATACCGGCTCCTACTGATGAGTCGCCAGTAAGCACGAAACGAATGTGAATGAGATTATACTTTCCGTTCATGCTGTCTTTGGTTTATCCTTCTGGTCACAACTGAACTAATTTGTTACTAGGTTCGCAACACCTAATACATACTTGCATAAGAATTACCCGTTTGATGAAAGGCACGTTCTAGCAAGTCGTACCGGTAATTTAACGGAACCATAAACATTGTCGGTTCTGTTAGAATACAGCTATCCTACTTACTTTGGAGCCAGGAGTTCGGGTTTAATGCATTGTTAACTAATAGAATTAAAATAGCTGTTATGAAATACATGAAAGCATGCCAGATATGCCGAGCAACTATTGAATGCTAAAGATAACTTGGACGACTGCTGCATCAAATCAAGTTACTCCGAATAGAAGACCATCAAATAGAAAAAACTGTGAATGTAAGTTATCTAGCCCGAAGTGGAATGAGCGAGCGAGTTTCCTTTCATAATTCACAAGCCACTATGATTATTTTTCGTAGTTATGCGACTGAACAGAAACAGATTTTAATAATGGTAAATAGCTTTATGGGAAAATGTTGACGATTCCCCATAGTGTATGTTGTTTAATTTTAATTACCCTCAGCCAAAACTGAAAGTTTCAATGCAAGTTTTGTTGCCTTTATTAACAATTCTGTCTAGTTTGTTTCATTTTCCTGATTTTCTCAATTCAACAATAACACTTTTTCAGATTCAATGAAAATGATGGTCGTTGCCCAAATCCCTGCACCCAATTTGTATTATCTAATATGGGAAATAGCTAAAGTAAACTATTATTCACTAAACCTTTGTTTGATCTTAGTGTCATCGCATTTAATGTGCGAACATTGAAACCAATTTAGCAACAAGAAGCTTTAGCACGTATGTTGGATAAATTAGAAATCGATGTATTCTGCGTATCTGAAACACGAATGCAGGACCCCATGAATATTACAGAACTATGTAGACAATCCTTATATACGCGTTATTACCTTCGAAATACTGGTTCCTAGGAATTTAGTGAAGCCGGACAATGAGTTGACGGCATTGTCCTAAGCTCACGAGATGATGCTTGTTCAACAGAACTGATCTATGTGTATAGCCGACTTTGAGCAACACACTTGACGATATCCACTTAAATCAATGGCAGAAGACTTAATCAATGTAGCTTTTTGTTTTATGTGAATATTCTCCCGTCAACTGCAACAAAACTAACAGCAAGAACTCTCTTTACTTTGACCTGAGTTGTTTTCTTAATGGAATGAAAATGGGTGTCGTGAGTACTCAAGTTGGGCGATTAGGCAACGCAGAGTTTCATCTAAGTGGCAGATGCACATTCACCTCAAGGCGCAATGATAATGGTGAACGAATACTTGATAGCTGCGTAGATTGTAAGTTAAACTTTAGTAGCATAAGCTTCAAGCGCAGTGTAAGGCGTTGCACCACAAGAAGTCCTCCAGCCCCTGGATAACCGTGGACCAAACTATATCACGTAGCAATTAATTATAGATAGTGTGGTTTCATTATCCGTTGTAGGTTTACACTCGCATTTTCCTGACCGTTTAATAAGAATAAACTCAAACAATCATCCTTCAAAAAAACATGGAGATTTAAAAAAAATCGACTTTAACTGATTGTGATGGTGAATTTTCAATTTTTCTGTTGACAAAAATATGCACATTGCATATACCACTGTGCGATGTTGTAGATATCCGTAGGATCAGTCATTAGATCTCTGAAAACTCTATGGTGATTGTCAAAACTTGCCACTAAAATCCTGCTTTTAGTTATGTTTGCATAGCTATTAGACGCCAAATAAAGCTCAATCTAAAAGTCGATCTTCTATTCTTTTGGAATAGCAATTCTGAAGATATGGAAGAGGCATATGCATCAGATTCCAATATATTCCTGCAACTTACTTGCGAAAATTAAAGGCTAGCAGAGCAATAAATTGGTGCAACAAAAAACCGTTAACAGAAAGAATGTATCGCCTTGATAGGTGGGCTGACAAATTCAGAGAACAAATTTGTGAGTACTTGCATCAGTCTCGATCCATGAAAGTACGCCTGTTTCAGAAATGTGGAACGCTAATCTCGAACAACCATCGAAGTTAGAAATATGCGTTGCAGTCTTGTTTCTTAAATATCGCAAATCTGAAAGCCCTGGTAATCTGCATACGACTGATTTGAAGACGGGGGAAATATAATTTGTATTGAGTTACTAATCTTTTTCGTAATATATGGAGTGAGAAGACAACGTCGATTGCTTGAAGTGAGTCGACCATCAATTCTATCTTTAAAAGAGTAATAGGAATTCATGCGAGAACCGTCAAGGTATCTGCTTGATTTCAGTTATATCTAGGTTATTTACTTCGCTTATTGCACACCAGCTCAGAGCTTTGCTCGAATGACATAACAAGCCGGGATCCATCAGAGCAAAGTTGTATAGAAATTAATTTTACATTAGGGAAATTATTCAAAGAGCGGGATGAAGTTTGCCGTCCCACAAAAGAGTTCTATATAGTTAAACGAACATTGGTTGCGCGGGCGATGATAAAAAATACTTTTAATCAAGGTTGCGATCTTGATATAAAAACCTGACCCATTATTTGAATATGTTTGTCAGTTTAAACTAAATATTGAATAGTACAGAAAAGGCAATTCATCCAGTAGTGGGGAAAAGAATGAACTGCTGGAAAGATTACTACAAGCACTGGTGTCAGCCAGGAATGTCCACGTCCCCTTATTTTTTCCATTTTTAAATAGATACCATTGTGAAATATACTTTTCTATAAACCTAGGATGCAGGCGTCGATGATTTTTCAGACGATATCGCATTACTATTCGGCAACCGAGAGGTGAGAGCCGCATATCTAAATTTCCTTTTCATATATATGCATTGCGGTTTGATCCACGCTACTTAGTTGGCCGTCGTAGTCTGATGATGATCATAGAAGGTCGAAACGCGTCCGTATGTGTGATTGACGGTAGTTTTACCACGTTGTTCGACGCCTGCTAAATATACAATTGAATTGGTGTTTATTTCAAGCTCGCAAACATGATTTAAATAATTTTTACCACCACCCGCACAATCATTGATTGTTTAATTGTATTACTTCATGTATGAGTTGAAACCTGCTAAATGTTAATATTCATGACTGCAAAGAAATGGCACAGCCGACATTTCCAGTCAATTACAGTGTATGCGAGACTACTAGGAGTGAGAGCCGCATATCTAATTTTGCTTTCCATATATATGCATTGCGGTTTCATCTTCGCTAGTCAGTTTGCCGTCGTACTTTGATGATGATCATGGAAATCGAAACGCGTCAGTAAGCATAGCTGACAGTGGTTTTGCTTTTGTTTGGCGACTAGTAAAATGCAATGTGATTGGTGTTTACTTCAAGCTCGTAAACAGGATTTAAACAATAGATTAGCAGTTGTCTTTCTGTTATTCGATATGATGTATCCACCATCAAAATATAAATGAAATATAAAGAATCACTCATCGCTCGTTTAAAATCTAATGAGGATTAAGATGTATTTGACAGTCGTGTCTATAATTCAGACAATTTGAGTGGCGACACGAATATCAGGTACTGACTCAACAGCCATAGTGTTGGTACTCTTTACAGATCCGGGATATATTATATATAGTGAGTTCGCTTTGACGTCGCATTGTCGAAAACTGTATGATTTTAGCGTAACTACTTCAGGTTTGCACATTCGTATATAAGATTGTACCATCCTATTTCCCCACACTCCTCACCAAAATATAAAGTTGGTAACGGGCGTAATACCAGCCCCTACTTAGGAGTCGCTAGTAAGCACGAAACGAACGTTTACGAGATTATAATTTCCGTTCATGCTGTCTTTAGTTTATTCTTCCGTTCATACTTGGACTAATTTTGTAATAGGTGCGCAAAACATAATACAAAATTTCATCACCGTTGTTTGAGAAGCATAACAAATTCAGGTTACCAGCAACGAATAATAAACCCTGAAAGCCGTATGCGTAATTTTGGAGCTGCCAACAATTGTTCCTATTAGACAAATAAGTAGAGCTTCATCAACTTCGCTGGCTTTGTCACGTTATACACATGCTATCAATTCGATTGCTTATAAGAGCATTATTCACTCAGACAGTGCTAGATTGGCGTGAGAAACAAGATGAACAGATTCTGAAAAAGCGGAATCCGAATGAGGAGTGTAGGACCCGTTCGTCTGCTAAATTGTGTTCCACTTTCGCAGCATAGTTCTTGGTTGGATACTCTACGTTTTATGGCATCGAATCGAGTTCAGTGGCGATATTGTTAAAGACTTCCAGTAGAATCATCTTAAATTTTTTTTAGTTGGACCAAGTTACCTGCGAAGTTCGTCCATTTTTTAAGGCGATACATTGAAAACAAATGGAAGCTGTATTACTGATTTTTCTTTGTTTAAAAACTGATCTGGCCATAATGGTGTGTGTAGAGGTCTAGGTTGGTTCATTTCTGTGCGTTAACTAGCTAGGTATCTCTAGTCGGATTTATATTCTCCTCTTAATAAATATGTTTCAGATAAAGAATTTTCGCTTCTTTAAATTAATTATTTTTAACTTTTTTCTTTGCTTTAAAGAATCATCAAATACTGAGACTAAAGTGAAAGAATACTATTGTTTTGAGCTAACAGGAGGATGAAAAAGACGATGATTATTGAATGCCTCTATTACGAGAACGGTCAGTGTGAAATATGCCTTCCCGTTCCGTCTTTAGATAATGCAAAAACATATTCACTTGTACGATTTGCTGGGAGAGTTATGGGAAGGCGACCGGCGAAACTGCCTTCCTTGTACTGGAGCATAACACGCTATTATACGCACGATGAATTTTCAACTTACCTCATTTGGTCCTCACGTTATTTTAGCTCAAGAACATTCGATCGTTTGATTCTAGTAATCTGAGTACGCTTGTCTCTCAGTCCAGTACGCCCATCAGACTTGACAAACTTCACAATCATTGTGGCACATTGCTTGTCTTCGCGAGATCAGAATTTTTTGGATTAATCCAAAATGTGTCATTTGGACCTAGAACGCGTAAAAATCCGATTCTTGAACCTACAGCATGCAAATAGTCAGGCCAGTTATGGTGATACCTTTCTATTTTCCATTATTTTTGCGAAGTTCTTACTTGACTAGAGAGCTATGAACTCATGTTTAGTAGACACTTGATTCCGTGTATTCAACCTGTTTCGTGGTGAATGTGACTGCATATACACCACTCTATCAGAATAAGGGATGAATTCTTTGTTCTTATATGTGAGTTTTGCCCTTGATTGGAAAATCGGACATTGTAGTAAGTGCCGGTGCATTTGACGCTAAGGAAGATCGAGACTGCACAGGAAATGGAGCCGAAGCCTGTTGTTTTCACACGAGAAATAGCTGCTACAAAGGCAACGAGCACTTTAGTTTTGCTCTTAGCTTTAATCTGGTTATGACATAACTATGACCGTGGGCACATTGTCAAAACGTGTAGTGATGCTAAACGTGAAAGTGAGATGATAACATGTCACCTTACCCAGATAGACTATATTGTTGTAAGCCGAAGATGGATTTGTCGTGCTCAGGATGCGAGAACATACCATAGCTTCTGCAAAAGTTCAACAAATGAGTTTTATCAGTAGTTGGACAACCAAAATCCATTTAGAATTATGATCCAGGTGGTCGCCTTTAACACGCGCGAATTTGCATATGCTAAAAATGGATAGCAATCCGTCTATTTATCAGCTTTTTCTTTAATAAATACAGTAGGTAGCCTAATGAACAGCATCTGATATGCTGTAAATGATGTCTGAGCAAATATTGGCCTGTCCTCCAATGATCAAGCCTGTTTACAATCAGTTCAAGCACGCAGCTCTTCCATCCTTCGTTAGCTGCTGCCAAGCTTAGAGAAAATCGCACTAAGTTTCTTCAGGTATACCAAGAATTTGCTGGATGCTTAGCACCATTTTGAAGGTCATCGTGGGCTTTATGTTGCTACTGGATATGGGGCAGCAGCAACGCGTACCAATAATTTTCAATTGTATACACAGATCTGACTTGTTAGCAATTGTCATTCTGCTATAGAATTAAAAATAATTTCAGATTCTGAAGCGAATTTTGTAAAGAAAATACATAATCTTCTCGATCCGCGACATGATGCAAATGATGGGATCAACCATGAAGTGACGCCTCGATATTATTACCCGTTTAATATCTTAAAAATCCTCATTTCTGTGAAGCTCAAAGTAATTGTATTCGGATGAGGGATCACATAACCTTTTTAATCAATACTGTCTTTTAAATAATTAAGTTTGAAAGAATAGTGGCTCGGAAGTATCTGCAAGAATTTTTGTCGCAGTTTAAAGGCGGATCCTTGCCTAATGCGTTAGCGAATGTTATTCAGTGTTCAGTATTATGATAAGTACACACGTAGCCCCAACAACAGACGAAATATCGGCCAGATTTGTGCTACACAATAGATGGATACTTGCATTATTCTTGAGGTGCAAGAGGAACTTACTAAGCTAATTTGGGCAGTTTCGATGAAGTTTCGGATTTGTAGACAGACTTTCGTGCATTAAGTCCGATTTTCTAGTTACGTCATCGGTATCCGAGGCCCATCATAATGGTTTTTCTGAACGATTACGCTGCTCTGTGCTCGTGGGCACCAAGGTTGCTTTAGCGAGCTATGATTAAAAATAGTATCCGGGCAAAATTAATCGTCTAAATGGATCCTGTTACGTTGACTCATCGAGTATTGGTAGCAGTTAAGTTAAACCTTTTAACATTTGTTCTGAAGTGCGAAAACAATTTGCTATTGCTCCCAACATGTTCGACCTTATCGTCAATGTATTTGTTTCTGTGGCATCTGCTTCATTTCTAGGAGTTCCGATAGTTAGTTATAGCTGAATTCATGATCAAATATATACTATTAATTCCGTTGTTAGCAGAAACAGAAGACGAGCACGAGACGGCCAATAACCGTACACGAGAAGTGTCAATTTCATATGGACAAGAACTTAATTTTGGTAAGAAGCCTAATATTTTACTGAACGGTCCACTACTTCGTGTTATTAACAATCGCGTCCACTTGGCTTACTTGGCTTCTGCCGTGATTATTCAACGTATAATTCTGGCTAAAGCTGTTATTTGCAACTTATGCCAACTAATTTGTAAATACTTGAATGTATCATTACGCACCAAGCTCCATTGTCTTCAAATCAAGTGTACCGTAAGTCCTTTATCCTGTTAGGGCTTAAAAGATGACCTATCATAGCTAGAACCGCTCAGATACTTTTATGAACAAATGCATTCGCTTCGTTTGGTTTATGTCATTACCAACTAAGCGCCAAGTGGCATAAAACCGTTTCTATCTGACTGATATCTGTTGTTCCTTAACCATCCAATCTAGTTAAGGAATGCCGTCTTCATTTTCCGAGTCATTTAAAAGACGGATACTTATATCTCCTGCTACCCAAGCTGTCGAAGCAACTTTGGCAATGGCTGATTTTATAGAAGAGGTAAGAGAGCGAGGCATTGTCTCAAAATATTTATAAATAAATTGGTCACTTTATCACATCGAACGGTAATCTAACCTACCAAGTAATGATTGGATAGGCGAAAATCTGAGGAAATCCAGTGGTAGGCACAATCAAGTTGAGAAGCCTTAATAATTCAACCCAATTCAATATTTAAAAAAATATATTTCAGAAAATTGATTTACAAATGGGGTATCTATTTCATATGGAGAAATCTACCGAAAGTATGAACTATGACGGCTTATCTATACAATGTGACGTTTGCATAATCTCGGTTGTTGAATGTTAATACGAAATCGTCCGCTTGGTAAAGATCGACTAATCTACCAGTAGGAAGAACTTCGACATATGCATCCTGAACTTATGGAAGAGCATTGTTCATAGCAGCATATGTTACAAAATTAAACAAACAGTGAAAATGGACAGCCTTGATGAACAACTCTGCCAGTGATAAATTTGTGTGTTAATTCGTTGTAAACCTTATTGTGACCAGAAGTTTTTGGGTTGAGAGAACACGAAAACTTTACAAATTTTGTTAGCATACCAATTTTCGGCATATTATCTAATAGAAAATTGCGATCCACTAAATAAAATGCATTCTTGAAGTATAGACAGATGGCTATTGTGGGATGGCGATAAAAATGTCACTAATCAACTACTTGTCCTAAGGTAAAATTATCTATACAACCCCGTCCTGGCCAGTGTCCGACTTGTTCTTTTCTACTATATGATTCACGTGAAGAGCTGTAATAACGTAAAATAATCAAAACAAATAACTTTGATCTGACTAGATTCACGTTTTTACAGCGATGGTTATCACACGATTTACGATAGCCTTTATTTGAATATAGAAACGATAGTCGATTGGCCAAGCAAGCGGCACGGTCTGCTCAATACATGGCATACGAAAAAGGTTAGTTAACACGTTAAAAATTATATCGCCTTTACCCTTAAATAAATTCGGAATACAATCCTCGGAGCCTGTAGTTTTGCGACGTCTTAGATACTAGATTGCATTCTGTATTTCTAACTCTGCTGGTTGTTCGAGATTAACACTTCATACTATTGAAACAGGCATAATTTCGGGTATCGGGACTGATGGAGATAACAAAGGAAATTTATCCTAAAAGTTTTCAGCCCATCTATAACGAAAACACGCTTTCTAGGTCACTAGATTGATGTTATAATCATTTATTGGTTTTCTAACTTTTAATTTTAATGGGGCTGTTGTGCTAATAAGTTGAAACAATATTGGTTGTAACCTAATATGAACGCTTATTCCCTTGCTTCAGTCATTCCGGTCCAAAAAGAACTCAGAGTTAACTTTCAGACTGTGGTTAATTTGGCGAATGGTCCCTCTATGATTATTATTATTATAGGCCTATAGCATTCAAAATTTGCTAGAAATGCCCGGTACCTTTTCATTCATTTTATAACTACTATTGTAATTCTACGAGCTCACAGATTTTTTACCTCTGCTTGTTGCCAGTTCAGTCGAATGTTTGCTTTTTTCCGCATTTTGCCTGGGCGGGACAATTAATAGCACTTGTAGGTCAGTAAAATATTGAATCATTTTTTTTTTTTTTTTTTTTTTTTTTTTTTTTTTTTTTTTTTTTTTTTTTTTTTTTTTTTTTTTTTTTTTTTTTTTTTTTTTTTTTTTTTTTTTTTTTTTTTATATATATATGTCTATTTGCATAATAATGGGTTCTTTGAGCTTTAGGTAACAATTATTTAAACTTAGTATATAGTATATCTACTTTACATATGTATTTCTATTTATACTCACATTTTATTTGAATACACAAGTATCCATGCATATACATGTCTACACACAATATATGTTATGTATATTAAAATCAACATATAAGCAACCATGTAAGTTCCTCTCACATCTTATATAAGAATCTAAATATTCATCCAAACATATAATGTAAATATCTAAATAAGCATATAAGCAACCATGTGAGTTCCTCTCCCATCCTATATTAATCGATAATATTCATCCGTATATATTTACATGTACACGCCATATATATTCTGTATAAATAATTAAATATATAAGCAACAATGTAATGTTCTCCTAGATATACATACACGTGTACAATCCATATTATATATATATGAATATATAAATAATTTTATAAGTTCCCCGAGTGCACACGAGTCCATACAATTATACAACATCAGCCAAATTACCTCTTTTGACTTCATCAAAATTGTTTCGTTTACTATCTCAAATTCATAGTCGCGGTCTCTTATTTGGATTTATTGTTAACTCAGTTTCCTCCATTCCGCGTCTCCTATTATTCGAGAAGGCTCCATTAAATATGGAGCCTAATGATTTTTCTACCGATGTCACATTCATGACGTTCCTTTTTGATTTTATTTCAATTGATTCCCTAGTCAACCTGGTTAGTCTACTTTGATTACATAATGCAATCCATTTATAGCCATCTCAGTTAATTTGATGACCTGTCTCCATTGAGCGCTTGGCAAGATCTGATCTATGACTTTATCCATATTTACATGCCGTTTTATGCTCTCCTCTACGTACCTTTATTGGATGCATGGTTTCGTCTATATACCTGGGTATGCAATCTAAACAAAGTATCTCATAAACTCCTGATGCGTTGAGGGGTTCTATTTTTTATTTCTGATTCGGTAGCTTATTGCCTATTGTAACTGATTATCTTAATACTGTTCTTATGCTGTATTTCATTAATTATGTCCTATTTTTTCTACTCAATCTGGAATCTGGTAGAAAACAAAGTTCTGTGCTTATCTTCCTTTTGTTTTTCTTAATCTATTACCTGTTTTGCCTGGTTGATTTTTCCATTTACCCTCGATAGCGTCTCGCTTATGATTTGTCTATTAATTTTGCTGGATAGCTATTTATCCTGAATATTTCTTTCAATTTCAACAGTTCTTTGTCCCTATATTTTAAGTCCAATATTTTAAGACTTCGCATTAGCATGAATTTAAGAATGCCTCATGTGTGGATGAATATTAGATTATTAAATAAGTTGTGAGGGGAACTCACGTGGTTGCTTATATGTTGATTTGGATATACATAACATATATTGCGTGTAGCCGTGTATATGCATGAATATATATGTATTCATGTAAAATGCGAGTATAAATAGAATATATATGTAAAGTAGATATACCATATACTCAAGGTGAATAGTAGGTACTTGAAGTTCAAAGAACCAATTGTTTTTATTACAGACATATATATATATATATATATATATATATATATATATATATATATATATATATAGAGAGAGAGAGACATAAAAAGATATTTAAATAGATAACGAAATGTTTCACTTATATTATTAATCTATTGAGGGACTCCCATTGTCGCTTATATCATATTCATATTATATATGGTGTATAAACACACATAAAAAAGTATTATAGATAGATAGATAATTATAAAAGTAGTGGGAAGAACCCAAATGGTTGCTTATATTATTATCTATATATGCATAAGATATAGTTTGTAGACGTATATAAATGGATATTTATATATAAGATTTGGGTATAAATAAATATAAATAAGTAAATAATAAAATATAAATAATAAAAAATTAAAATATTGTTTATATATTATATTCCCAAGGTGTTTCGTAGCAACTCACCTTGGTGCTCACATGTAATTTTTTATATATACATATAAATGCATATGGTTTGGACACGAATATTTAAATGAAAAATTAAATTTATACAGGATATGGGCGTAAATGAGTATTTGGTTGAGAAACCATTCTTTAGTGTAGGCTACGTATTCGATCTTGTCCAAACGATAGACTAATACTATATTCTTTCTACAGTTTTACTAACCTCTCCCACTCTATAACCTATTGCAAACAGGATGAGATAAGTTAAACCGGGAATCTGATGTTTACTGAAATACGATTAAAAAATTTAAAAAAATTGCTCATCCTTCTACGCACCCGGAAAAGTTTTTTTTTTAAAATCAAGACATCACGGATAGACTTTTATGTCAATCCAAATGGTTTGCTTATAGTTATTCTATAAATGTCACTTTAGATTAAAGTACAAATATGTATACATAGATTTTTGTGTGCGTGGTGGGTGAGGCGGATAATTTTCATCAATCAATGCCAAACACAACCTGTGCACCTGGAGATGTAAATGATTCAATATTTTACTGACCTACGAGTGCTACGAACTGTCCCGCAGTAGCAAAATACGGAAAAAAGCAAACATTCGACTGAACTGACAACAAGCAGAGGTAAAAAATCTGCACAAATGTTAGCTCTATCATCACTAATATTGACAGAAATTGCCCAACGAGATGAGTGTTCATCGCTTCCTCTTTTATACCATGCGCTGTAATCTGTGTGACAAAATAAAATAATTCAATACGAATGTTAACATACAGAGAAATATATTCACACACGCAATGGAAAATAAAGCTAAAGCCTGTCAAACCCCAATCCATAAAATCAAGAATTACAGATGTCAATCTTCACTCTCTAATACAATAATAATGACCGCTACAAGCACACAAACACAAATCCAGACGCATTCACAAATGATCACGAAATTAATCACCAACAGTAACATGACTGCTGAAAAGAAATAAAAGCAATACTTAAAACCAGACAAGTTCTGATTCACTTAATTTAGTTAATACCCATACTGGATATAACTTAAATATCGTAGTGTGCAAATGAGTACTGTCGAAATGAAACCACCTATTAACAATAAACATAAAGTGATAATTCAATGTTTTCGCTTCCTTAAAAAAGTACTAGGATATATATATATATATATATATATATATATATATATATATATATATATATATATATATATATATATATATATATAATTTAATGGGAAAAGTCTCTAATTTTGAATTTCACAAGATTAATAGGAGGATAAGCTAGTAAGTAATATAAAAGTATAAACATTTGCCTCACCAATTGGCATTGGACTATCTGAATCAACGTCCGAAAATTTTGGATGAAAGTAACATGTAAATGCGTAATATGATGGAGTTAGCTAACTTTATCTGTCGTCAATCTATGTTACCTTGTCTTTGTTTTGGCGCAAAAGGATGTTTACATCCACTGTCCTCCTGATTAATCCGAATATTTCGACTTACGGTTTCGGAACTGTTTTTCAACGGAAAGCAAATCCCACAAACAATTTCACAATCAATATAAGTGGAGATTTTAGTTAAGCTGATTCATTTATAATTATTGTTAGATCTATGAACCATAACTGTCTTTTCACTAGGTAAGTGTATGTCAAATTTGTATGTACATGTGTCTTCCTGTGTACACTCATCGAAATGAAATTACAGTGATTTAATAACATATGCTGACGATTCACTAAATAAAATTACACCATGCTTATGCGTTTGTGTTCTCATTTTTTAGACTGATAAGTAATCAATAACTGTACGTATGCAATCATCCCAGCGAAATTACAGCGATTTAACAACATCTGACGATTCACGATATACGCGTATGCCATTCCTTTGTGTGTATGTGTGTGGGCGTTTGTTTAAGACAGAATCAATCTCTTATATATAATTAGCGGCACGTGTATCACTCATTTAAGTGAAGCTAAAATGTTATATGTCAATTCATATATCCACGCGCAAGACCTATTTTTACACTTACTTACCTAAATGAAGTAATTACAATTGGCATCCCTGTAAGGAGGGGCGAGAATATGGGAATACACGGGCGGAAATTATACAGTATATAATTAAGAGTTATTAAAATTAAATTAGACAATAATAAAGTGTTTCAATGGGAAAGAAAGTTAAAATGAAAATAAAAAGGGACTATAATAGAAATTTGAAAGTGGCCGGTTAAAGAAAGCAAAGTAGTAATAGTATAAAGTTTTGTTATGTTGTTCGACGACTGGTTAAATACAATGGGATTGGTGTCTACGTCAAGTTCGCAAACTTGATTAAAATAATTGTTACCACCACCCGCGCAATCAATTATTGTTAAATTGTATTTCTTATATATGTATATGTGTCGAAAGCTGCGAACAGTTAATGTTCGTGACTGCATAGAAATTGTACAGCCGACATTTCCAGTCAAGTTCAATGTATGCGAGACTGCTAGAGGTAAGAGCTGCATATCTAACTTTGATTTCCATATATATTCAATGCGGTTTGATCCTCGATAGTCAGTTTGCCGTCGTACTCTGATGATGATCATGGAAGGTCGAAACGCGTCAGTGCGTTGCGGCTGGCGGTAGTTTTGTTATGTTGTTCGACGACTGGTTAAATACAATGGGATTGGTGTTTATTCAAGTTCGCAAACTTGATTTAAAGAATTATAAAGAGTTGCCTATTTTCTCCTCAAACAGGCGTAAATGTTTGCTGAAGGCATTACACAACCAAAAGTTAATAGATACAATAAGGAAACTAGTAATCAAGGATGAAATTATAAAATAAAGATTAGGAGATACAGAATTACCTACCCGTCGCCCTCAGTAAGTTAATCGCAAACCAGTGTTCTTATTCCTTTTATTGATAGAGTTTCTGATTCTTATTCGTGCAACCTTCGCATCCTACCATTATTTAATGCTGTATTCCAAATCGGACCTAGTGATTTTTCCACGGCCATTTCATTCATTATGACATTTATCGATGTAAATGCGTTGGATGGTCTAATCAATCTTGTCGATCTACCACGATCACATATTGATATGCGTCTGCATCCATCTCAATAATCGCGTTTCCTGTTCTCATTTTATGACGTGCAAGAGGCGATCGATTAACATGGCCATATTTGCATGCAGTTTTAGATTCCTCCTCTTCTTACCTTAATTGGGTGCATGGTTTCACCCACATACACGAGATTACAGTCGTTAAATGGAATTTCGTATTCTCACAACGTGTTTAAGGGTTATATTTTCTCCATTTGGTTGGCCAGTTTAGTACCTAGAGTAAGGGTCTGTTTTATAATAGTACGTAAATTTTATTTCACTGCTACCATTTTTATTTTCCTACTTAGTTTGGAATCATGTATCACCATGACCATCCGATCCTCTTTGGTTTTATTTGATTTCACGTACTTCTAATCATGATTAAATTTATTTATGACGCTCATCATAGTTGATTCAATTAGCACTAGAGGGTACCAATTACCACCAAATATATATCGCAGTCTACCTAATTCAATCTTCCTATGTCTCGTATCTGTTAATCATAAGCTTCAAATTGTCATCGATTTTAAGATAACGATTTTCATTCTATATGAATGATTTGAATTAAAATTAAGAAGGATACTTGATTAAGTATCCTTCTTATAAGCACCCAGTTCTAATTTTGTACCATTTCTATTTAACTTGACATCCAGAAATGGTAACTCGCCATATGATTCATTTTCAATCGTAAACTTCGGTTAGCTCACCTGATTTTCTAAGTTTAAAAAAATTGTCAATTGATCCTCCCCGTGATTCCAAATAACTAATATGTCATCGAAAAATCGTACATACAATTTTGAATTTAGGGGTGATATATCTAAGAGGTTTTTCTTCATGTGATGCATGAATATATTAACTATTGGAACTGACAGGGGTTGTCCCATTGGAACACTTCTAATCTACTTATAAAATTCATTCCTAAATTTAAAATAAGTGAAGAACATACATATGTTCATCATCTCCATCGTCATTTTACTTCCTTCTGATATTACCAGATGAAAACGCTGAAAATATTGCAGTGCTTTGGATACTGGTATATTGATGTACATTGACAACACATCTAAACTTGCCAATTTGTCGTTTTCATTTAGATCAAATTTATCAACAATCTCAACCAAATGTTGAATTCATCAATGTATGATCTAAGAAGTTCGAATATTTCCTTATTCTATGACATAGAAACTAAGACATTTTATGTAATAGGGAGTGTTGTACACTAACAATAATTCTCAAAGGGTTGCCTGGTTGATGTATCTTTACTAAAACAAACTCTGGGCGCATGTCTATCTCTCTGTACGAGAGTGTTACCATGCACTTGATCTAATTCACCCTTAGCAATCATGCTATTGACTAATAATTTAACTTCTCCTTTTAACTTATCTGTAGAATCTTCATTAATTTTAGCATATATCTATATATTGCCTAGTTTCCCATACATTTTTGCATTATTATCAGACCGACTCATGAGAACCATCCCTCCTCCTTTGTCTCCTTTCAACCATATCACATTGTTTGCTATTAACTCTTTCCTGTGAGTTTTAATTTCATAAATAGTTTTATATTTTTCGTCTTCGTGCGTTAACCCAACTGTGGCTTTGTCTAATTCAAACCTAACCTTATCTTTAACGTTGAGTTATATTTCGCGGTCTTGTCCAAACGATAGAATAATACTAAATTCTTTCAACAGTTTTATTAACCTCTCTCTTTATAAACTATTTAAAAAAGGATGGGATTAGGTAACTGGGGAATTTGAGGATTACTGCAATATTAAAATTTAAAAAAATTTTGTTGATTCTTCTACGCGTCCGGAACAACAATTAAAATATAGAGACATCATGAATAGGCGTGTATGTCAATCCATAGGTTTGCTTCTAGTTATTCTATAAATGTCACTTTAGTTGAGTAAACATATGTGTATATAGGTTGTTGTGTGCGAGGGGTGTGATATGGATAAGATTTTGTATACATTTGAGTAGAAGAGAATAGGTATGAAGGCCGAATATTAGGACAGATAATAAAAATACTTTAGGAATTAAAATAAATATAAATAGATCTGTCTTGAACGAGGATACCACATTTGCAACGAGTTTTTTCCAGTGCGTACGGTGTCAATCCAGAAGATGGAACTGAAAATGAAGTTTCGAAACTTTGGCAAAAAAAGAGTGGAACATCTTGTTCCAACGACAATTTCAGACAAGCAGCTGATGGAGGGCTTCAAAATGAAGGGACAAGAGAGAATACATCAATCAAGGTCAATAATCGGTGCACCTGGAACTGTAAAGGATTCCAGATTTTATTGACCTAAGAGTGCTATCAATTGTCCCACACAAGAAAAAGACGGCGTAGTGAACTAACCTTATCTTTGTCTGAGAGGAATTTTGCTGTCTTAACAGCCTCAGTAATTATCTCATTTTTTGGTGATTTCTTAATTTGGATAGCTGTATCCAGGCCATGATTAAGCATTTCTGGCTGATTCATATTAAGTTTTATTTTAAAAAGATTTACCACTTGATCAGTTACAGCAGGACTAATCTTAATTGTAGTCTGTCTATAGATACCCAAATTTCCTAACTTTCTGTCCACTCGGACCTGAACCTTTTTAATTTCTCTATTACCTGAGAAGGGAATGACAGTCACTCTGGCCCAAAGCAACCAAATGGTCTCTCCTTTCTAGATATTACGAAAAAGATAAGTTATCGCACTACATATTAAGTCATTAATATCCTTAAATAAGATCGCTAGCTGACTAGGAGGTTTAATTATTACGATGTATTTTTAAAAATTTTAACTCCGGTTGTGTTCGGAGATTGGTATACCTGTTGTCGATACAAACATACATTGAGGGATTAGAACTGAATCAGGTGGCAAAATGAATTTCCATTTGAAGCATTCAACTTATCAATAAAAACGGAATAGTTAAACAGATATAAAAATTATTGTTACACACATTTTTGATTTAATAACACCTACGTATTACGGACCAGTTGTAAGGATAAGTTGTAACAAATGCCGACTGAAACATGTTGCGAATACATATTCTATTTCTACTGTATTCTAGTTCAACAGGACTTAAGATAATTTTTCATAATGTGCTTAAATTAGCAACTAATAGGCTTCGATTATTGCTATAAGCCACGTTAGCAGGCATTTTTTCGCTCAGATTTGAGAATATCAATAGACTTTAAAAGAAACGTTGCCAGACAGGAAATAGATTATTTACTTTTTCCTTGTTGGACGCAACAAGGTGTTAGCATACATTGTCCTTATGATTAATCCAAATAATTCAACATCCGGTTTCGGAAGCCTTTTTCAACGGAAATCACATCCCACAAAAAATTTGACAATCACTTTGTCAAGTGGGCAATTTATACTTATTTTTAGATCTCTTAAGCATAACTTTCATTTCACTGGGTAAGTGTATGCCAAATTTGTTTATGTATTTGCCTGCATGTGTACACTCATCGAAATTGAATTACAGTGATTTAATAACATATGCTGACGATTCACTAAATAAGCGTAAGCCATGCCTGTTGGTATGTGTTCTCGTTTGTTTTGGATTGAGGAGCAATCAGTTACTGCGCTTGTGCTCTCATGCCAGTGAAATTGCAGTGATTTAACATCTGACGATTCACTAGATAAGCATATGCCATGCCTGTGTGTGAGCAGTTGTTTAAGACGGAGAAATAATCTGTTACAAATAAATAGCGGCACGTGTATCACTCATTCAAGTGAAACTAAAATTACAAATTTCAATTCATATTTGCATACGTAAGAATTATTTTTTATACATACTTTCCTAAATAAAGTAATTTCAATTGGCATGCCGATAAGGAGGGTGTTAGATACTGTGAATACTATGGCGCAAAACTTTAACAATAAATAACTAAAAGTTAGCAAAATTTTGCTCCCGGGTATTCTCGATTTCCTGCCCCTCTCTGCCGGGTTGCCACTCGTAATTACTTCATTTATGAAAGTAAGTTTTAGATGAGAAACTGAAGACAAATAAGAAAAAAGGCAGTGTTGGAAATATAGGTGTCTGCAGTAGCCCGACTTCTCTTAGCCACTTTGCAAGGCTCACCGGATAAAGCGACTCTTATTATAACGTGCGACAGCCTTTTTGGATTGAAATCAGTATTTTCTGTATTAACAATGGCTCGGTGGGAGTGTAAAAAAATACAAAGTTGTCTATTCCTGGTGTGAATGGTTGGTAATCATCGTTCTACTTTTCTTAGATAATCTATCAACGAAGGCTGACTACACGGACGTCAGTAGCTTAAACGTCTAGCGCAATTACTTTCATTCTGTCATCACAAATTTAAAACTGGGTGTTATTGCTTAGTTAAATCTAATTTGAAGCATCAAATGAAACGCACTGTTAGCTATATTCAATTGAAACCACAAGCTCCCCGATAACACTTTCTGTATGATAAAATACAGTCTACCGGTCACAGGCCGGAGATTTATATGTCTACTGACTACGGCATAGAATTGTTAAAAAGGATATACTTCAAAATATGACATTACAATTAGCAAAATGCTTACCATAGACACGAACACATATTGCAATTATGCAGATGAAGAAGATTGCTGAGAATGTTATCCCGGCCAGTTGTATTGCACTAAGCATTTCTCTACAATTTTGTAAGTAAATTTATTCTTTATATCATGAAAAAAACCAATTCATCATTAACGCAGACGTGAAAACTGTTAATTAGATGTTAAAATGGCAGCACGAATGCAAATATCAGATTGAATAAAAAACGTAATAATGATAATGAAAAATGGAATAAAAATTCTTTTTTCAATAAATAATTTAATTAATTGGACAAAGACTGTATGATTTCCATAATTCTGTACGACGTCTTACTTCAAAGATGTACTGGAATGAATGAATAACTTAAGAATATGCAGCTGTCGAAGACTTAATCATAGCATACAATCTCCATCAAACGACAATTTTACAAGACTGAAAAAAATGCGAAAATGGATTTATCAAAATTACCTGATCTGTGTTTTGACTAACAAAGGCTGAATTCTAGTTGTTTTGTTTCATCAATATAATTCGATGGCCATTATCGGCCACCTTCTGCAATTCGCCAATCAACACATATTTAAAAAAACTAATGAAGCAAGTGTAATATTTTTACTTTAGAACCACCTTTCACTAGATAATTGCGTGTTACATGTATGAGTATATATCCATAACTGATATGCTCATCCATCTTAGTGTAACTATGGTAGTTGAATATAAATTTATTATTTGCATGCGTTAGACTATTTGTTTTATACTCGCGATGTGAAATTATGTAGCAGAGATCGCTCTCATATTTTCGGTTGGAAGAGCCCAATAAATCAGATACATCCTCATAGCTTGATGCCATGGTAAGTGATAAAATTAGAAATCAGACAAGACATGCACATGTGAAATTTCATTCAAACCACTGAAATTGTACTTAGGATTCCTTTTTCACGGATGGTTGTTGTTATATCAACAAATGTCGCACGTCACACATGCGCATGTATGTGCGTTTATATCAAACTAAAATGGATTCAGTTAACTATAAATAATACACGTGCACGTCCGTCTAAATGAAACTGCAGTCAATAGGCATTAATTTACCCTTTTCACGCGTTAGACTAACTTTTTTATTCATAACGTTTGAAACGATGTATTACCCGAGTAATCTCAATAGATTGGGTGTGGGAAAGACACAGAAAGCCGTAATCAGTGAAATAAGAACTTTAATTGAGATATGAAATAAATAAAGTGATGGTCAAACAAGAAATTTTTGAAAATTGTTTAACATAAGAAAAAGCACGATAGAGAAAGAAGCGTTCATCTCACTAAGAGTTTTAAAAATGACATAACAGTTAAAGAATGAAATTTAAAAGGACTACATTCTCAATAATTGATTACTGATAGCCGTGTGCTTAAGCAGGTGGAGTTTAAATCAAATGATATTTCCTTGCCTAGGTCCAAATCCTACTCGCGACGCTCTGCCAAATCTGTCTCGGTGTTTTTTATTTAGAAAAGAAAGATGATGGGATAAACGAGGTGGAGGCGTCCTCATTTAAAGTAAACCTTTTTTAATGCGAAAATGTGACATACAAGTGAATAAAATTCCATCATTGATTTTATAAATATACAAATTGACAATTGAATCTTAACGGTGGTATATAGACCTCCGAATGTCAGTTTATTGATGATATTCTTTTTACCAATTCTTTTCAATCTATTTTGAACTTTCATGGTTATAATATATGGTGGTAGCGATTATAGTAAAATGCATGACTGCGAAACAACAAATCTATTCTCTAATCATGAGCTAAAGCAAATTATAAAATAACAAACCAGAGGTTTGGAGTGTTTAGATCATGTCAAAATAGAAATCGAATCGCTGAACTGACACAGTTATAATTTTGTTAATTACTTAAAAGAATTTATCGACAAACAAATGATTTCACGATGAAACAATGGTAGTAGCGTAAGACAAAAACATTAGTTTGAAAATGCAAACGTGCAGTGTTCTAGAATTAACTGCAATCTTTCCAGATAATTAATTTAAATGTTCGATTATGAATGCTTTTTGTATGAATACTGATGAATTTATTTATTCTGTTTCAACGCTGTTACATAATTTATGTCATACGTCTATGTTTACGGATACCATAACGAAAGAAATGGATAGAAAATTATGTAAATTAAAAATTAAACAAGATATTGTTCTTAATATTAGTCTTATCAACCGTAGTAAAAAATGAGGTAAGATTTTATTGATGATGAAATTAATTCATCACTACTGGCAATCCGTCAAAGATCAGAAAGAATCGTATTGACTAAACTAAAGAGCAATCCTAGACTTAATAACCAAATTCTAAATGATTACAGTAAATATAAAGCGAAATTAAAGCTCATATTACCAATGGATAAAACTGAGTGTGAATTCATCTGTGAATTTGAGGAACTATTTGGTAATTTAATATGTAATCCTCAGAACGAAATCCATATTAGTTATCTATCTGTGCCTTCAAACAACCTGAAATCAGAACTTGTTATTGACAGTGATGTATTAGTTAAATTACTGTTAAAATTAAAATATAAAAAACAAAAATTCATCTAAGTATATCGATTGATAACCTACTTAAATTACGTTTAACATTTATGAATGCTCTCTGTATCTTTATAAGCAGAGTTTTAGGGATGAAAAAATACCGATCGATATTCTAACGACCATGGCTAAACCTTTGCCTAAGGATTGTAAGCCAACGCGTGCCCAGTATTATAAGCTAATATCTATTATCCATTCGTTTTTTTTAAATAAAAGAACGATTGATATTAGATCATATGGAATCTTTGATTCAAGCCAATATGGCTTTTCGAAAAATCGATTGACAATTACCAACATTCTTTCCATGCAGAAGAATGTAATTACGCTCAATGAGAAAAAGCTGGATGCATTAAGTCTACGCCGATATCTCAAAAGCTCTTGACTCTATATCTGTTGATGCTTTTACGACGATGATTACTTCAGTAAATATCGATTTGTATATCTTTAGATTACTTAGGTATTATTAATATAATAGAAGAATGAATATTCAAGTAATTAACTTGAGATAAAGATCACTAAAAGTTACAAGTGGAGTTTCACAAGGATAAAGCTTGAGATCAATTTTATTTAAAATCATATTTGCGCAGTTTCAGACAAGGTCCTCAATGATCGAATTTACAACTTTAATAATGATTTAAAAATAGTCTTTCTAAAGATAATCTAGCGCTAGATTTGAATGACCTGGTTGGTATTTAATAATATAAGGGTTGAGAATAATCAGTAAAAAACGAAAACGTTAAAAATCGGTAATAGGACAGAACTTAAGTATGTTAATTTCATGATGATGCCATTAATGATGTGTTTGAGATCAAACTTCAGCAAGAAATTAAGGATTTAAGCATAACTTTACACTGCACAGCTTCTGTTGAGAGACATATTGAAAGAATAGTTATCTGTGCTAATAACAGATAGGCGTTAATAAAGAGAAAAATATCATCGAATGATATAAAATTACAAATGTATACTATTTGGATTAGGCCGATCCTGGAATAAGCCACCGCTGCTTGAAACCAAATTATAATAGTTTTTTCAAACAAGATAGAAGCTGTAAAAATAAAAATTGCGAAACATATTAGCCCTGTGTCTAACAACATATATGTCAGCAGAACACAGTTCGTATCTGTGCAAATTGTATGGTTTCGAAGGCTGTGTTACGAATAAATGTATTCCACTTGAATCAGTGGACGGGATCCTACACAAATCCAATAAGCAAGATTCATATAGCAGGAACTGGATCTGAACATTTGGCGATCTCTCCTTCTTTGGTTGGAAATATTGCCAGAAAAATATTATTTTTCAAAAATTTGCACATATTATAATCACTTGTCATAAGGGCTTAGAAAAACGCCTCCGTCTAAGATATTTTTAAATTTTTAAATACTGAACTAGGAAAAATAAACGATCCTTTTGATCATTTCGATTTTGCTTACGGAAATACCATGACATAAGGTTATGAGGAGTGTATCTGATTTGTTGGGCTCTACTCCGAAAATGCGAGAGCGATCTCTGCTGTCATTTCACATGGTGAGGATAAAACAAATAGTCTAACGTTTGTGAATGAAAAATTCATATTCAGCCACTATAGTTTCACTTGGTTGAATATCAGTTATGGATATATACTCACGTGACACGCAACAATCTAGCGAAAGGCGAGTCTGAAGTGTACATGGTATGGTTAGAGGAAGTATCGCACTTGCATTTTTAATTTTTTTTAAAGCTGTGATGATGAGTAAACTCAAGATGGTCGAAAATGACCATCAAAATGTATTTTAGAAGCATAAATCGATAATTTTATTCTTCTGTGTTAGAATATCCTCTAAACGATAAAAATGTTAGTACAGTATATTCAAAGCATTACAAAGCCAGTCATTTTCATCATAAAATTCAAATAAATGATAAATAAAATTAATTAGTCAACTAATTCTAGGACGAGACTAGTGCTTGTGGTTTTCAACATTTTCTCAAATTTTGAAGGATATCGGGTTTCATTTTGTTTTTATTTTCAGATTCTCGGGATTTCTTGTCTGATTTCATCTCTAGGATCCACCAGGAATGTACCTACACATTTAAAAAAAATTTACCTTCAGTTATCAAGGATTTATTCCTAGCTCACCCGATTTTCCCGTCTCTTGTTCAATTTCATCTCTCCGACCCATCTGGATTTTACTTACGCATTTTTTTTAAATTTGCCCTCAGTTATCAAGGATCTATTCCTAGCTCGCCCGATTTTCCAGTTTATTATTGACATTTTAATACCCATTCTTTTTCTCCCATCAATACCCATTCTTTTCCTCTCTTCTATCGTAATCTACGTTATATCTGCTCTTCTATCTCACTCCACCATGAACCAGCTTTCATCGCCACCCCCCATCTCCCCGTTCCTCACTCAAAAACTTATCTCCAATATCACTGACATCCAGCAGCAAATAGCGGACATCACAGGATTACTTGGCGCTCTGACAGGCAACCATTAATCTCCACCGTTCAGCCCCATTTATTACGTCAAGCTGATGCGTTTTTGAATGGGGTAGCTAGGGAGGTTGCCCTACGAAATCATAACAAGAGAAAGCTCTTTTTATGGTCTCCGCGCTCCCCCCTCTCAAAGGACGATCTGGCCTCAGATCTCATCAGTCAAATAGGGGATAACTTTAGCCACCTTATAGAGATCTTTTCGGGAAAGGGTCATGCCTTTATTCTCTCCTCGCACAAAAGACTGTCTGACGGTGAGTTTCGTCATCTCAAACTGCACTCACCCATTTTATCATCTGGGAAAGTCAAACTAAAGCGAGACTTAACGCTACTACAGAGGACTTTAGAGAAAGCCCAAACCCATCAACCGGACACCACCCCCCCCTCCAGCTAATCACGCCTTTTCGGGCTGGAGCAATCCAAAGAAAAGCCGCTCAGTTCAGGGCGGAATCCTTGGCGATGCCCCTTCCTCCAGTCCACCCCTACTGACATCTTCCCGATTTGAAAGCTTTCCTTTCACCTTTAGCCCATACTCCGCAACCAGTCTCCCAACACAGTCTCAAGCTTTACCACGTCGTCGCGGCCGACCACGCCGCGCAAAGCCTCCAAATAACGCAACTTCTCTCCCAATTTCGTCCGCCAGGTCCACATTCCCACAAGTTACTTTTGTGACGGAAGCTATGACCCAGAGACCGAATAAACGTAAGTCACCTAAGGCCAAACGGGATTTCGACCCAGCCCCATCAACTTCAACTCCCTCTACTGAGACCATCATCGACCCCACCCAGGACTGCTGCGTCTCAGCCCCTGATCAGTCTCTGTCCCTGCTCACCCCATCAACGCAGATTTAGAGTGCCCCCTCGAGCCCAGATATCTGGCCCCCTTTTGCTTTCAAACCCTCCAATTACCTCACCCACCCGACAAACGCGGGACAAAAGAAATCCAGATCGACGCTGATCCCTCCATCCTCGTCAATGAGTGGTAATTCACCCTCATCAGCTCTAGATCTCGCCCCGCCCGCCAGCGGAAAGCCCCCGCACGCTTCTCCTCCCCGATCTAACCACCCCTCTCTCAGAGCACTTTCAACAATTCTCATCAATTGCAGGTCACTTACGCCAAAAATCAATCAACTACGAGCTTTTCTATCCTGTAACGAGATAGACATATGCTTTCTTGTTGAGACTTGGCTGTCCCCTTCCATCCACTGTGATGATCTTTTCCTCTTTTACGGTAACACGTTCCTTCGTAGCGACAGAACTGTCGGTTGTGGGGGCGGACTAGCTGCCTATGTCCGATTCCTCCTTATGCCTAAACGTTTGTCGACATCGAACTCTCAAGGATTGGAATTTTTCTCGTTTCAGCTATAAATCCATAACCATAGCATATCTACCTGTGTTGTCTACAGACCCCCTAATCTCTCACTCATCGACGACACTCGCGGGGCCCAACTTCTATTTCTATTTTTCACCTTACACTCCGATCGGTACGTCGTTGTGGGTGACCTCAACCTCCCCATGGCTAACTGGCATAATCTAGCTGCAGAAAGTCACCCACTGCTTCGACTCTTCGCGGAAAACCTGTTACACCAATTCGTGCATTTTCCTACCCGAGGGAACAACCAACTGGATTGTGTACTCTCCAACAACGAGGTGACTGATGTTCACTCTCGGGAGATCTTCCCTAATCTTGATCACTGCCAGGTATCCTTCCTCATACCTCTCTTATCCTTCACCCCTAGAGAAGACGCCCAATCATTCAGGCGATTCACCAACTGGGAAGAGTTCCGCCGACTCTGTGACTCTGTTAACTGGAGGGACCTCTTTCTCCCAAACAATCTCTCCTCATGCTTTTCCGAAGTCCATAACATCCTATCCTCCCACTTTAACTCCGCCACCTCTATTCAACACGTAACACGCGACGAATAAGTTGAACGCTCTGTTTAAGGCACGTGACAACCTCGCACGCAGCTCTCGACTACGCACATCGTCACTTGCCCGCGCCCTCGCACTGAGACGCATCGATGGGCACATTAAACAGGCTATCAACAAACAAGCGCTCCACATCGAAAGACGCATCCGCTCAGCTCCTAACCCCCGGGCAAAGTTCGCCATCATCAAACACCAATTGCTGCAGAAGCCCAAAACCTCGTATATTAACTTCCCTCAGGCAGATGACTCCTGCTTCGCCAACGATTATCTAACTTACCTCCTCGATTCCTTTTCCACTCCCACTCCGCCTGTCGAGATGTTAGACAACGGAGACACCAAGAACCTACGCTGGTTCTACGTCTCACCGGCTTCCGTCGCCCAAGCAATTAAAGACATTAAATCTAAACACCAATTTGATCAATATGGTGTCTCGGTCAGCATGATTGCTCTTCTAGGCTGGAACGTCTTCTCTCTGATTGCCGATGTTATTAATCATTGTCTCGAAACCACCTATCTTCCCCCGGACTGGCTCAATTCGACGATCTCTCCTATCCCTAAAAATGGCACTTCTTCGATCTCATCATTTAAAGATCTCCGCCCCATTACTATCGTCCCTTCTTTCACCAAAATCTTCGACAGGATCTTATACAACCTAATCTACCCCTTCATTAAGTCTCATGTAAACTTCTAACTCCTCGATGATCAACATGGCTTTTTGAATGGCCGCTCCTCTTCCACCAACTTAGCTAGTGTTCTCGATCATTGCTACTCCTCCTTCTCTAAAGGGCTTCAGTGCACTCTCCTCTTCCTGGATATATCCAAGGCTTTTGACTCGCTGTCATTTTCAGCAATCGAATCCGCCTTACTGAGAAGCGGTATTTGCGGTAACGTTCTCAATCTTATCAGTTACTATCTCCGAAACCGATGTGCGACAGTAAATTCGGCAGTAGTCACTCAAGGCCAGCCCATATCCGATCCGGTGATCCCCAGAGCTCCGTACTTGGTCCTATTCTCTTCAACCTTACGTTCGCACACATACAGGTTGAAGACAACCTTTTCAAGCTGTTCAAATATGCGGATGACATGGTTATCGTATTCAGTATACCCCACAGCATCCAACCCCTCCTTACCCCTTATATCGGAGCTCCTATCCTCGCTCCACTCGCAGCTCAGCAGAATCGGCCTCAAACTAAATCCCACCAAAACTCGCCTAATGAAACTCTCCTCTGATCCATTCTGCTCTATCCTCGGTTGCCAACTACCCCCTCGACATAGAAATAATAGATTCGGCCAAACATCTTGGCATTCACTTCTCAAAATCCCTAGACTTCTTCCCTACACCTTACACACACTACTTCCAAACTCTTCAAATGGGCCCGTCTGATCTGTTTTAAGACTAACAATCCCACTCTCCAACTCACGTTATTCAAGGTCTACGTTCTGCCCCTCATTTCCTACGCCAGCGAATTCTACTGTCCTCTCACCCACGCCTCCTCGTATACTATTGAACAGGTATCCTCCAGATTTCTAAAGCGAGTCTTCCCGAAATGCCAAAACTATCGGGAACGCCTACTCCTGGCAAACCTTCTTCCGCTTTGGTTCACCCGTCACCTTCGAGTCATTTCTTTTATCCATAAGATCACAACTTCCCTACCACTCTCCAACTTTGCCCACTCAAAGTCACCACTACGCCACACGTTCTAGTAACTCTTCTATCCAAGCTAACCATACCCCCACCATATTTAAAAAAATCTATCTTTTCTCCAAAGCCACTAGTGTCTTCAACGCTCTTCCCACAGACATAAAGCTCCTACCCCAGCACGAATTTAAAAAGGCAGCCCATCAGTACTTCTTCAACAAACTTCTTTGTGATACGACCGATTGGAAACGAAACTGGTTCCTTCTCAATCCATAACATTTACTTCACCCCAGGCTATTCTCTTTACTAACTTCGGAGGGCGAAATCCCTCAGGCAGTCATCTAATCTTCCACTTTACCTCTCTGGTCTTAATCTTTTCTTCTCGACTCACTGATACCACTTCTCAGCCTATTCCTGACCCCATCATATCCACGTTGTGGATACTTTACTACGTTTTGCTCATCCAATTCTTTTCTTTCTGTTTCAGCGGAAGACCGGAAACTCAACAGCCCTACCGATCCACCAACGGTTCGCTTCGGACATCGACTCCCCCTCGTAATCCTTCAATCACAACCTCGTTCTACGGATGCCTGCGACCCCTGCATGACTCGCTCGCTTCAATCCAGCAGATTCCATCCATGTCTATGCTATGCTCCATCAACTCAATCTCCACGACAATGGACTTCATCGGTCGACGTCTACCTCCGGTCCGCCATCATTTCCGATCCTACACTCACCTAGAACCTCTGACACTTCATGGACTATCTCCAATTGATATTGTCTAGGCAAATGTAACTTCGTTTCTATTTATTTTTCACCAGATTGAACTATCTTGATGTTAATGATAACTTTTCCATTCATCAACCCCTCCCCCCTGCTATTAAATACTTTGCTAGTCACAATTACATTCACCTCCACATATCCTACCCTTGATTTGTTATTTCAATGGTCGGGCCTGTTGGCCTTGGATGCCAAATAAATGTATTATTATTATTAAGAACGCTCTGGTACCCGGTGTTGAGCTTGTGCTATAATGATGAAAACAGAATCTTAAATTCGAGAATTTGTCTAAGCAGACATGGCTACTAACACGAAGTATTCCAAAAAAGATGAAGCTCTGGTCGAACAGATCGATAGAGTTTGATTACTTATGCAACGTTCAAAGAATGTCAACAATATTTATATATAAATAAATATTTTCATCATTAAGTAATGTTCTCTGTAACATTTTACGAGACATACAATCGGCAGTAGTTGCTTATAATAGATAAACAACATGCACGTCTTTTAAAAATAACTTAAAGCAACACGAATTAAACTCTTTCAGTTCACAAAATAGTTTTCTAAACACAAACTCTGAAATTGGAAACGAAGATTATATTATACTCGTGAAATAAAAACAATTTAATGCCGAAATATATTTTTTACAACAACTAACTACAATTAAAGACAAAAACAGAACGCCAGATGGAACCAAACAAATTGCAGAATCTTATCAAATTTAACGAAACATCTTAATGTATAAATAATAAAGTAATGAGAAAAATATATTAAATAAACAGTAAGTAAGATTTATAAATCTAAAACAATAGTAAGAAAACCATTAAGCGAAGAGTGAAATAGTAAAAAAGCAACAACTCCATAACGAGTTGTTAAAGACGATAAAATAAGAAATTAGCCATTTATGAACGAAAAGGAAACCTATGATGTTTACATATGAACATAAACTAGCAAATAAACCAAAATATTCGAAATTTAATTTTCGGGTACTAGTTAACCGTTCCTTCGAAAGCCAGTTATGAACAGAATTCCATTCTATTGCCTCTATATTAATTAAAGACTTTACAATCAATGCGCCATTAATTATTTATTTTTCAAGTTTAACATTTAGCAATTCCCTATGCAGATTTGAAAGGCGTTGGTAATCAAATCTAGTTGAAAGGCTATTCGGTCTACAACGAATGACGAACCAGATAATATTTATTAATGAAGCCATCTTTACATGTTGTTTTATGTTCTTAGATTCTTGCTTTATACAGCCGAGGTTTACCCAACACATACTTGATCACAGGCTTGGAAATGCATTTCAGAATCACCAGCCGTTTACAATAGTGCGATACTTTCCAAGGCCTGTTTTGCCACCAACATCTCAAATAAATTTACTAATTTTATGTGACAAATGACTTCAACGCACTTTCGGCGAAAAAGAAATCCAACTTTGAGCATAGGAAAGTTATTCATCTGCACTTTTAAAACAGATTCTTCCATTATAGAAACTTAGTGAAGAATAGAGAAAAAATATAGCAATTTTTAGCACATTAATTGTTTTAATACGTTTGTACATTTCGAATGTTATTTCATGATCGGTTTCAGATTTAAAATTTTTTTCCGACATACATTGTCCAGGTCTAGTTGCGTTTGATTTTCATTTTATATTTGCTACAAAACCTTAACAAGAAAATCTATCTTGATAACTAGATTATCAAATATATATTTGATAGGTCATGAAAAGGCAACTCGATTATTTTCTTTTCCTTATTAAATCTCGTTCTAGAATAAATTCACTGCGTGCAGTATTTAGTGTATTAATCCACTCGTCATAGTCTATACTTTAATAAATACGACCTTTCTTCCATGTATTTTGAAAAAAATCGTAGAACATTAAAGGCCTGATTGGAGTGATTAAGAAGCAGCCTAACAGAATTACATTATAATGTTAGTTCATCAAATTCCAGAGTTTATCCTGAGTGCATTAGGCCAGAAGAGTGCCAACACACACAAACAGACCATAATTAGGCATAGATACGACTCTTAGACAAATTGGGAAGGAGCCTCTATAATATACTGTCTTGGTAGACTTAATGATAACGTCAATAGACCATAAGACGAAGTCAAAACCTTGCAATGTCGAGGTTAAAGAATTTATTGGACATTAATTAACTCCTCATATAAAAATAAATCAAATTTTAATTTTGGAAATTTTATGTTATCGCTGGTTTCATTAAAAAATATTGTAATTTATTTGGAAGTTTCTCTTGTACAACTTTTGTAGCAAGTCTTCTATCTAATCTAACCATATCCCCACCCTATTTAAAAAAATCTCTCTTTTTCCAAAGCCACTAGTGTCTTCAACGCTCTTCCCACGGACATAAAGCTCCTACCCCAGCACGAATTTAAAAAGGCGGCCCACAAGTACTTCTTTAACAAATTTCTTCGTGAAGCAACCGATTGGAAGCGAAATTCGTTCCTATTAATTCATAACATTTCTTTCACCCCCGGCCATTCTCTTTATTGATGTCGGAGGGCGAAATCCCTCTGGCTGTCAACTAATTTCAACTTTTCCCTTCTGGTATTAAATCTCTCACACTTGACTCCCTGGTACCACTTCTAATCCCCTTTTTATATTCTATCATATCCATATAGTGTATACTTTACCAGGTTTTGCTCATCCAATCCCTTTCTTTTCTGTTTTAGCGGAAGACCGCAAACTCAAAAACCCTGCTGATCCACCCAACGGTTTGCAACGGACATTAACTCCCCCCTCGTCTTCCATCAGTTATAACCTCGTTCAACGGACGCCAGTGATCTTTGCACGACACACTTGCTTCAATCTAGTTGATTCCATCCTGGTCAATACTACACTTCAGAAATTCAATATCAACGACAAAGGACTCCGTCGGTCGACGCCTGCTTCTGGTCCGCCATCATTTTCGATCTCACACTCAAACTCATCCGTCCGGACCCAGCCTACCACGCATTGATGCTCGGACACTTCATGGACTGAACTGCAATTGATCTTGTCCTGTCAGATGAAATTTAGTATTTATTTTTCACCAGATTGAACTACCATGAAGTTGATGAAAACATTTCTCTACCTCGGCTCCTCCCCCCTGCTATTAAATACTTTACAAGTCACAATTTCATTCACCTCCACATATCCTACTTTTGATTGGTTATTTCAATGGTCGGGCCTGTTGACCTTTGATGCCAAATAAATGTATTATTATTATATCGTCGAAGTTTTTTACTTGTCTTGGGAATGATAATAAGGCAATTGAAGTGGATATTTGTTTTTAAGGTCTCTAAAATTTAGTTCTATCATCTGCAGCAATCAACGTTTCAGTGAGCCCACTCATTGTTATAATACATATTGCAATAAATCTTATTTTAATATTATGGCCAGTTTGGAAAATAATGAGGATACAGAGCAGTTGGCAGGTAGACTTAAGAAATGTAGTTTAAAAGATAGTTCTGAATATAAGTGCTCCAAATATATATTTTGCATTTACAAAGTCGGGTGGAACGCAACGACCGGAGAGAGCGTGCTTGTGGTTTTCAACATTTTTCTCTACTTTCGAAGGATATCGGGTTTTATTTTGTTTTATTTTTCAGATTCTCGGGATTTCTTGTCTGATTTCTTCTCCAGGATACTCCAGGAATCTACCTACACATTTTTTGGAATCTACCTTCAGTTATCAAGGATCTATTTCTAGCCCACCCGATTTTTCCGTCTATTTCAACATTTTAATACCTATTCTTTTTCGCTCATCAATACTCTTTCTTTTCCTCTCTTTTACTGTAATCAATATTAATTCTACTCTTCTATCTAACTCCATCATGAACCAACTTTCGTCGCCAGCCCCCATCTCGCCGTTCCTCACCCAAAGGATAATCTCCAATATTTCTGATCTCCAGCAACAAATGGCGGACATCATAGGATTACTTGGAGCACTGACAGGCAACCTTTTAATCTCCACCGTTCAGCCCCATTTGTTGCGTCGAGCGGATGCGTTTATGAATGGGGTAGCCAGGGAGGTTGCCCTGCGAAGCCACAACAAGCAAAACCTCTTTCTTTGGTCTCCGCGCTCCCCACTCTCAAAGGACGATCTGGCCGCAGATCTCATCAGTCAAATAGGGGAAAACTTTAGCCACCTTAAAGAGATCTCCTCGGGAAAGGGTCGAGCCTTCATTCTCTCCTCGCACAAAAGACTGTCTAACGATGAGGTTCGTCATCTCAAATTATACTCGCCCATCTTAACATCCGGACAAGTCAAACTCAAACGAGACTACACTCTGCTACAGAGGACTCTAGAGAAAGCCCAAACTCACACACCGGACACCACCCCTCCTCCAGCTCATCACGCCTTTCCGGTCTGGAGCAATCCAAAGAAAAGCCGTTCAGTTCACGGCGGACTCCTTGGTGACGCACCTTCCTCCAGTCCACCCCCACTCACACCTTCCCGATTTGAAGGCCTTCCTCTCACCTTTAGCCCTTACTCCGCAACCAGTCCCCCCACACTATCTCAAGCTTTACCACGTCGTCGTGGCCGACCACGCCGCGCTAAGCCTCCTAATAACGCATCTTCTCTCCCAAACCCGTCCGCCAGGTCCACATCCCCTCGACAAGTTACCTTTGTGACAGATGCTATGACCCAGAAACCGAAAAAACGTAAGTCTACTAAGGCCAAGCAAAACTTCGACCCAGCCCCATCAACTTCATCTCCCCCTACTGAATCCATCATCGTCCCCACCCTGGACAGTTCCGCCCCAGCTCCTGATCTTTCTCCGTCCCTGCTCGCCCCCTCAACGCACCTTCCGAGTGCCCCCTCGAACCCAGATATCTCGCCCCCCTCTTGCTTTCAAACCCTACAACTGCCTCACCCACCTGATAAACGCGGGACAACAGAAATCCCAATCGACGCTGACCACTCTATCCTTGTCAACGAGCGGTCTATCACCCTCATCAGCCCTAGATCTTGCTCCACCCGCCAGCGGAAAGCCCCCGCACGCTTTTCCTCCCCGATCTAACCATCCTTCTCTCAAAGCGCTCTCAGCAATCCTCATCAACTGCAGGTCACTTACGCCTAAAATTAATCCACTACGAGCCTTTCTGTCCTCTAACGAGATTGACATATGCGTTCTTGTTGAGACTTGGCTGTCCCCTTCCATCCACTGTGATGATCTTTTCCTCATTCATGGATACACGTTCCTTCGTAGCGACAGAACTGTCGGTCGTGGAGGCGGACTAGCTGCCTATGTCCGATCCCTTCTTATGCCCAAACGCTTGTCGACATCGAACTCTCAAGATTTGGAATTTTTCTCGTTTCAGCTAAAAATCCTTAACCAAAGCATATCTACCTGTGTGTTGTCTACAGACCCCCTAATATCTCACTCATCGACGACACTCGCGGGGCCCAACTCCTTTCCACTTTTTTCTCTTTACACTCTGATCGGTACGTCGTTGTGGGTGATCTCAACCTCCCCATGACTAACTGGCATAATCTAGCTTCCGAAAGTCACCCACTGCTTCGACTCTTCGCGGATAACCTGCTACATCAATTCGTGCATTTTCCTACCCGAGGGAACAACCTATTGGATTGTGTACTGTCCAATAACGAGGTGACCGATGTTCGCTCTCGGGAAATCTTTCCCAACCTTGATCACTGTCAGGTATCCTTCCTCTTACCTCTCTTATCCTTCACCCCTCGAGAAGACACCCAATCTTTCAGACGATTCACCAACTGGGAAGAGTTCCGCCGACTCTGTGACACAGTTAACTGGAGGGACCTCTTTCTCCCAAACAATCTCTCCTCGTGCTTTTCCGAAGTCCATAACATCCTATCCTCCCACTATAACTCCGCCACCTCTATTCAACAAGTGTACTCGACGAATAAGTTGAACGCTCTGTTTAAGGCACGTGACAACCTCACACGCAACTCTCGCCTACGCACATCGTCTCTTGCTCGCGCCCTCGCTCTGAGACGCATTGATGGGCTCATTAAACAGGCTATCAACAAACAAGCGCTCCACATCGAAAAACGCATCCGCTCAGCTCCTAATCCCCGGGCAAAGTTCGCCATCATCAAACACCAATTGCTGCAAAAGCCTAAAACCTCGTTTATCAACTTCTCTCAGTCAGGCGACCTCTGCTTCGCCAATGATTATCTGACTCACCTTCTCGACTCCTTTTCCACTCCCACTCCACCTGTTGAGATGTTAGACAACGGAGACACCGAGAACCTACGCTGGTTCCATGTCTCTCCGGCTTCCGTCGCCCAGGCAATTAAAAACATTAAATCTAAATACCAATTTGATCAATATGGAGTCTCCGTCAGTATGATTGCTCTTCTAGGCTGGAACGTCTTCTCTCTGATTGCAGATGTTATTAATCATTGTCTCGAAACCACCTATCTTCCCCCGGACTGGCTCAATTCGACGATCTCTCCTATCCCTAAAAATGGCACTTCTTCGATCTCATCATTTAAAGATCTTCGACAGGATCTTATACAACCTAATCTACCCCTCCATTAAGTCTCATGTAAACTTCTATCTCCTCGATGATCAACATGGCTTTCTGAATGGCCGCTCCTCTTCCACCAACTTAGTTAGTGTTCTCGATCATTGCTACTCCTCCTTCTCTAAAGGGCTCCAGTTCACCCTCCTATTCTTGGATATTTCCAAGGCTTTTGACTCGCTGTCATTTTCAGCAATCGAATCCGCCTTACTGAGAAGCGGTATCTGCGGCAACGTACTCAATCTTATTAGTTACTATCTCCGAAACCGATATGCGACAGTAAAAGTTGGCAGTAGTCACTCGAGGCCAGCCCATATCAGATACGGTGTTCCCCAGGGCTCCGTACGTGGTCCCATTCTCTTCAACCTTACGCTCGCGCACATACAGGTTGATGACAACCTTTTCAATCTGTTCAAATATGCGGATGACATGGTTATCGTATTTAGCAACTCCAAAACATCCAACTCCTTATCCCTTATATCGGAGCTCCTATCCTCGCTCCACTCGCAGCTTAGCAGAATCGGCCTCAAACTAAATCCCACCAAAACTCGCATAATGAAACTCTCCTCTGATCCATTCTGCTCTATCCCGGTTGCCAACTACCCCCTTGATATAGAAATAATAGATTCGGCCAAACATCTTGGCATTCACTTCTCGAAATCCCTTGACTTCTCCCTACACCTTACACACACTACCTCCAAACTCTTCAAATGGGCCCGTCTGATCTGTTTTAAGACTAACAATCCCACTCTCCAACTCACGTTATTCAAGGTCTACGTTCTGCCCCTCATTTCCTACGCCAGCGAATTCTACTGTCCTCTAACCCTCGCCTCCTCCTACACTATTGAACAGATATCCTCCAGATTTCTAAAACGAGTCTTCCCGAAATGCCAAAACTATAGGGAACGCCTTCTTCTGGCAAACCTTCTTCCGCTTTGGTTCACCCGTCACCTTCGCATCATTTCTTTTATCCACAAGATCACAACCTGCTTACCACTCTCCAATTTTGCCCACCCCAGTCACCACTATGCCACACGTTCTAGTAACTCTTCTATCCAAGCCTACCATACCCCCACCATATTTAAAAAAAATCTATCTCTTCTCCAAAGCCACTAATGTCTTCAACGCTCTCCCCACAGACATAAAACTCCTACCCCAGCACGAATTCAAAAAGGCAGCCCATCAGTACTTCTTCAACAAATTTCTTTGTGATACGACCGATTGGAAACGAAACTGGTTCCTTCTCAATCCATAACATTTACTTCACCCCAGGCTATCTTCTTAACTAACTTCGTAGGGTTAAATCCATCAGGCAGCCATCTTCCACTCTACCTCTCTTGTCTTATTCTTTTCTTCTAGATTCACTAATACCACCTCTCAGCCCATTCCTAACCCCATTATATCCACGTTGTGGATACTCTACTACGTTTTGCTCATCCAACTCTTTTCTTTCTTTCTTGTTTCAGCGGAGGACCGGAAACCCAACAGCCCTACCGATCCACCAACGGTTCGCTTCGGACTTCGACTCTCCCTGGTCTTCTTTTAATCACGATCACGTTCTACAGATGCCTGCGATCTTTGCAAGACTCGCTCGCCTCAATCCTGCCGACTCCATCAATTCATTCGTCACGACAATGGACTCCAACGGTCGACGTCTACCTCCGGGCCGCCATCTTTTCATCTTCATCTTTGTTTTCGATCTCACATTCACCTTGAAGATCTGATACTTCACGGGCTATCTCCAATTGATCTTGTCTAGTCAAATGGAACTTCGCTTATATTTATTTTTGACCAGATTGAACTATCTTGATGTTAATGATAACATTTCCCCTCCAGCCCCTCCCCTGCTATTAAATACTTTGCTAGTCACAATTCCACTCACCTCCACATATCCTACCCTTGATTTGCTATTTCAATGATTGGGCCAGTTGGCCTTTGATGCCAAATAAATGTATTATTATTATTATTAAATTAGATGATCATATGGATTATCCGAGCCTGGCATCTCAGAGGCTCTCTTATGGTAGTGACCAAAGGGCCTCTACAGCAATAAACAGAGGTAAACTATTACATTGAAGGATAAAATCATCTTGCAAGTAGATTTTGCTAAAGGTACGTACTAGAAGAAGATTTATTGTGCGAGCAGAACTGATATAATGTGCACACCATGTAATTCGACAGAAATTCTGCAAAGAATACGAGCTTAGAAGAAAGCACGCGTTATAATCAAAGGCCAATATGAACAAAATTGAGAGAATATAAAGTAAGTTTCCATTGAAGGACGATAGTAAAAGCAGGCATTTTGAAGCATTCTTCATAAGAAAAATGTCTCTTAAAACTTACTGATTAAAATGATAAAAACCGCAGTAACGTACACTCAACACAGCCGGAATATAATACATAGATTACCGCTATGGAGGCACATATTTAACTTTTAAAAAATAACAAAGTACGATTATTCATAAAAACTTAATTAGAAGCGGATTTCTGCCTGAATCAACTTTTCATTAGTTCTGAAATTTTTTATTTTCATACAAAAGTACATTATATATGAATCGTAAAAAAATATAAATACGCCCATAGCAAATATAATGTAAAAAGAATTGTGTAAAGCAACTGCAAACTTTGTGGATGTGTGGATAACTAATTATACAGTCGAAAGGTAACAAATTCACATAATCATATTTACATTAAGGCCTTAAACAAAACTGTTAACTATATTCTCTAGACATCTTTCAAACTTTTTACCTGATTTTCGGATTGCGTACCGAAATATTTGAATCCACTGTCATCATGATTTTTGCAGATATTTTGACCTCCAATTACGGAGGTCTTTTTCAATGCCAAACACATCACACACTTAGTTGACAATCAATATGTCAAGTGGAAATATTAATTTAAACCGCCTCATTTATACTTGATTTTAGATCTCTTAAGCATAACGTTTTTTTATAAAAAATGTTAGGAAAGTGTATGTTAAATTGGTTTGTGTATGTGTCTACATGTATACACTCTTCGCAATGAGATTACAGTGATTTAATGACAATTACTGACAACTCACTAGATAAGCGTACGTCATGCCTGTGTGTATGTGTTCTCGTTTGTTTTGAATTGAGGAGTAATCAGTTAATGCAAGTGTACACTCATCCCAATGAAATTACAGCGATTTTACAACACCTGACTATTCACTAGATAAGCGTTTTTGTGTGTATGTGCGTGAGCGTTTACTTAAAACTGAGAGCTAATCTGTTACATGTAATTACAGGCACGTGTAGCGGTCATACAAGTAAAACTTAAATGATAACTGTCATTTCCTAACTGCACACGTCAGACCTATTTTACACTTACTTTTCTAAATGAAGTAATTACGGGTGGCATTTAGGTGAGGAGGGGGATGACACTATTAATAGAGTAAATAATTAATAGGTAGCAAAATTAAATTAGAAACGGATAAAGTGTTTCAATAGGGTAGAAAGTTAAATTAAACGGTACGTAAAAGAAATTAAAAATTGCCTGATAAAGAAGATACTAGTAATAGTGCAAAGAAAAAAAAACCTTGCCATCATGTATAGATAAATGTATGTTAAAGGCGCTACACTAACAACAGAACGTAAGATAACAGATAAAATAAGATAACAAGTAATCAAGGATGAAATAATAAGATAATCAAAATAAATTAGGCGATATTGAATTAATCAATCTTCACCTCTGTAAGTTAATATCAGTCCAGTGTTATTATTCTTTTACTTGAGCGAGTTTCTGATTCTGATTCTGATTCGTGCAATCTTCGTTTTTTACCTTTATTTAGTGCTGTATTCCAAATAGGACCTAGTGATTTTTCTATGGCTGCTTCATTCATTATGTCATCTAGTGATTTAATTTTGATGGATTCTCTAATCAGTCGTGTTGATCTGTTACGGTTACAAATTGATATACGTCTGCACCCATCCCAATTAATTGTGTATCCTGCCTTTACTGCATGACGTGCAAGATCTGGTCTATTAGCATAGACATATTTGCATGCGATGCTACGTTCACCTCTTCTAACCTTAATCGGGCGCATGGTTTCACCCACATACATCAAGTTACAGTCGTTACATGGAATTTCATATACTCCTGATGTGTCTAGCGGTTCTATTTTTTCCTTTTGATTGGGAAGTATAATACCTAGTGTAAGGGTCTGTTTTAAAATAGTACGTATATTGTATTTCGATGCTACTATTTTTATTTTCCTACTTAGTTTGGAGTCAGGTATTACCATGACCCTCCGGTAATCTTTTAATTTATTTGACTTCACGTACTTCCAGTCATGATTAAATTTACTTATAACGCTCATTATAGTTGCTCCAATTAACTTTAGAGTATACCCATTAGCTATGAATATTTCTCGCAGTCTCCCTAATTCAATCTCTCTATGTTTTTTATCTGTTAATCTTAAGCTTCTTATTATCATCGATTTTAAGATACCGATTTTTATTCTATATGGATGATTTGAATCGAAATTAAGAAGGATACCTGAGTAAGTATCCTTCCTATAAACATCCCGTTCTAGTTTTGTACCATTTCTAATTAACTTGACATCCAGAAATGGTAATAAACATATTTCAATTACAACGCAACACGTTCTACACTGTTAGTAACATGGGATTTCTGTCGCTCTCTTTGCTGCATTGATTATCTACGTCGACTATTTTGATTGCGTTTTACACCGCTGTTTTACTAATTTGGCTAGTCTTCAGTCACAATAATCTACTTGTTGCTGCGCATCCATTCATATGTAATTGTTCATCTAATAATCGGATATCTGATGTGCCAGCCATCTCAGTGTTGCCGCAGACAGTCAATAAGATTATTTGAGTCATTCGAATAGCAACAAAAACGTTCTGCTTCTTCAGTTTTACTTATTCATGTGCATCTACTCAAAGGATCTCCAGCCAATGAAAAGGACATACAGAGTTAGTGACTAGAAGGTCTTCAAAACAGTTGCACGCTGCTATCACAAACATTATCTTACGGCATTTGCCAGTGAATTTTTTTCCGGCCCTGGTAAGGGCCACACAAAGTGACTGCACTTTCCGTATCCTTATAGTTGTCTTAGCAATATCGCACGTCAATTCCTTTAACCGGGGCGTTATATTGGCGACCGAGTTAATTTGTTTTGATAACACAAACCTTTAAAATCACTGTTTAACTACAATCTTGCTTGTGAACAGGAGTTCTGGTTAACATTTAACTACCGACCGAACAAAATATAATGCGCAGATTTTTATCATTGGCTCATTCTGTCTGCTTAATCTGTGACAAGTTTTAAATTTTTCTAAGACAACGAATTCTGTGGTTCAATCTGTCTCGCTTATGTTTTTGTACCATATACGCGTTCAGTTTGTATTCGAGCAGTGCAAGCAGATTTTGGGAAGAGCTTCGTTATTACAGTTCAAAATTTATAGGGCACGTGTTTAAATTTTAAAAATTTTAAATCCCTTTATGTGTTTTTACTGTACGTATTTTAACGTTATATAAGTTACTTCCAAACTTGAATATCCTGAACTCAAAGTTAACTACCCAAATGGTTACGACTTATTCGATCTTCCAATTTAGTAAATCTTTCCGTACTTTGGGTGCTAGCGCGGCAGAAATTTTTGTAGAGGTTCTTCGGCTAATAACACAGGAGAGTCCCTCAGACGCAAGGCTCCATATATACAGAATGATTATCAAATTTGAAACAACTAAATTCCGTAGAAATCTTTTTATTCCTGTTATTTATTTTGTTAAAATAAGATTTTTTTAAATATATCAATTAAAACCAAATTTGCATGCTCATCGTCTCATATATCGCCATCTAAATCTTTTCCGGGAGTGAAGACCATCAAAATTGATCATCCACGATTATTACCTGAAGCAAATTTGATATCCTTCTCGTAATATCACTAAGAATAAGTATTTATATTCAACTTAAAATCTCAAGAAGACTGAATCATAAAGTCACCATAGACAAATCAAAATCTTCGACAATATACAAAACAAAAATTCAAAAAAATCAGAATATTTTATTAAAAGCGAAACTTAGTTTCATGAAATCTGCGATAACATCAATTTTCCAAAAATATAAATTTATGAATTTTTATGAGAAATTAATTTATCTCCTACAAGTTAACTTACTCCCACATACTTTCTCATGTTTAAGATGCTTACTCCTACATCACAAAATAATTATTCTTGAATATCCTGACTACTCTTCCAGAATGAGTTTCGACATGTCGTATTAGTAATTCGCTAGGTTTTTATTGTATATTTTATTGATTTCGTTTTTTCGTTTTCTTTGATTTAATCTTCACTTCTATTTCACATTTATCTGGCTCTTCTTATTTTTTACAAATATTCGAGTGAGATCTCTCATAGGCCACTTGATACTTCGATGTGTATCGTTCCTCAGTCTCCTCCTCCGTTCAGGTAAACTTTAGAATGAAGCGATCCAATGTTACACACTATTCAGTGCCATTAACTTCTGTAAATGCATTTTTATCAGTCATAAAATGGACTTCGAAGTACCTTTTACAGAGCAGGCCCTAGAAATGTTTTCTGTTCTCGTTAGTTATATATACATATCATGCCAGCTTTAAATCTGAGGATATATAGCATTTAGACATTACACTTTTTAGACTTAGTTGGAGCTAATCAGCTCATTTTATCTCATAGTGCTCCAGCAAATCACTGCACTGAACTAACGGCTTAATTGGGACAACTTGTAACGTTTATCAGAAGATTTCTAGATGATCTCTACGGCTCTCCGTAAACAACTTTCGCTAATGATGTTTATAACTGTGCTCTGTATCTGTTTCCTATTGCAAGCAAAATAATAGGTGAATAATATATGCAACTGGATCCCCCAGTGCAGCGTAATACAGCCTTCAGCTCTCTTTGCAGCCTCTCAACTATCTCATTAAATTTAATATAATATTCACATGTGCGACTTTCTTCAATTCTTATAGTATCAAATGATCTGATAAATTGTTCATACATAAACTGACCACCACAATAACTAGTTACATTTCTTTAAATCAAGTTTGCGAGCTTAAAGTAAACATCAATCCCATTGTATTTAACCAGTCGTCGATTTGGGATTGGTGTTTACTTCAAGCTCGCAAACTTGATTTAAAGCATTTTACCACCACCCGCGCAATAAATTATTGTTAACTAGTTACATTTACCGGTCTACTATATCTTGACATCAAATTATGCGAGAACATAAGTAAAAATTACTGAGCTGTCTTATTCTTCAGGATTGCTACTTCAAACTGACGAATAATCGTAAGTAAATGTTTCTGGGCCAAAATTTTGGGCATTTCTAATATATCGATATGTATATGCATGAAACGACTCGGGAGTATACTATTTCTTTTACCTTTGGTTTTAATGTGACGCCAAACTTTAGAGGTTTGACAACGAAAACATATCTTAACCCAAGCTCTTATGGCATTTGACATTAATCCATACATTATATCAGTGACCATCCTGATAGTTGCCTCAATGGATAGAAAATGTACATTAGTTCTAATGGTTCGTGGGGTATAGGCTGGTTCCTGGAGATTTCACATAGTAACCACGTATCTCCAACCTCTTTGTGTGTATACACATTCTTCTTAGCGAACACAAATACTAAAAGATCATCGACCTGCGCTTCTATTAATTTTTGGGTAAAATCATAAGAAGATGCAACAGAGCTATCTAGTGTATCGACAGAATTAAATCTACGCCAAATACATTCGGCTCACTGTGTTTATCATCTCCACATGCTCTATTCCTGAGATATGCAATCAAATCAAATTATGCGAGTCGGATTATTTGTAAATTCTGTGAAAGATTGTTTGTCTTCCCTTGGATACTAATCAACTGCTTATGATCATTCAATATCGTGAACTGATGTTCATCCAAGTAGAGCTCGAAATGAACCACCGCTGTATAAACTGCTGGTAACTCCTACCTAAGCTGGCCATATCGCTTTCCACAAACTTGGAATATGCTATTATAAAATCCTACTGAATTACCGATACCACTATTTCTTTTATGTAGCACTGCTCCTAGGGCTACATTGGAAGCCTTTGTGACCTGCACGAACGGATAAATTAAGTCCAAATGGGCAAATGTTTTGATTTTGAATAACATCGCTCTTGAATTTGTCTTTGTCGTCCTGACTAAAATCAATAAGCCAGGACTTCTTGATCGTACTCTGTTCACGAACTAAGTGCCGAGTAAACGACCCTAAAATTTCAGATAAATCTTGTATAGTAGTAGCTATAATAGTAACTAATTTTTATAAATACCTACGCAGTTGGCGTATAGTTCTCGGTTCTGAGAATTCTTTGATCATATGTACGTTATCTTCCAAGGTTATAATTTAGTTCTTGGAAATGGAGTGTTCAAGAAATTTTACATTTGATCTACCAATCTTGCTCTCTCTGGCCTAACTGCCAATCCGTAATATCCAAGTTCTCCTAAAACAGCGTCCAATTGATCCCGGGTTTCCTCCCTAAATTGACTCTTTATGATGATAAAAATTATATACACACTAACAAATGGACATTCTTGAAGAAACTCCTCCGTCAGACGCTGGAATGTCTGACGTGCATTCTTCAAACAATAGGTTAACAAAAAAATGTATAGTAACGTGATGATAATGGGTTGGTGCATACACATCAATTAATTCAACAATGATATGATGCCAAATAAACACTAGTTATTGATATAAAAATTGATACAATTAGTAGCCGATCATACCGAGTAAAGCGATATAGACAAATGTTATTGGTTTTGAGAGCCGCAGCGTGAAAATTGCAAAGTGCATTGCAACTGAAGTTTTCAGTTATAAGTTTGTTACTTGGACAAGCTGGATCACTGCGCAGCGCTGTTGTTTATTGCTTTTTCCTACAAGAAAAAGACGAAAAAGTGCTGATCAACTACAATGTGAGTTTGATACGACTAAAGGACAAAATATGTGGTCGACAATTGTGGTCCATGATATTCGTTGGAGAATTTGAATTGAGTAATTTATGAAATTGCAGTATGCATGAAAATTGATTGTATTATGTTATCAAACCGGTTATTATTTAGTATTGCCCTCAATGCGTCAACTCTAAGTGACTGGTCATATAAGAAAAAGCAATTGTGAGCTCAGGTTTGAACCATATGGTGCAACATTATGATGAATTATTAATAAATAAAAATCAAATGAAAAAAACAAAAGTTTACTCGAACATTACCACAGAAATTGCATAATACCGAAGAAATGTTCACAGGCGCTACACAATTGTTAGCTAAAAGAATCTGGCTATGCCTCGTGAGACAATAATATGTGATACGTATAGTACTTTTTTGCAGCTATGGAGCTGCAGATGAATAAAGACTGGCCGAGGAGTATGTCTTATTTGCTTAGCAGTCATGCTACTGAAATAAATTTAAAGGCGAGAAGCTTCGACTTCTGATTCGTCTTGTACGGGTAGTAAATTGGGAAGCTGACAAGGCAGGCGTTGGACCACGTCATACAAGATTTTTGTCCCAGACTTTCTAATAGATTTGCGCATACTGGAACGCATATCGAGTAGGACTAAAGGTAATGCATCGATCAAGTTGCCATTAATAGATGAGGATGCTAAAGCTGCTATGATTAACCTATGCTTTCCCTCGGCCACGCCGTCATACTGTGGGTAGTAGGCAGTAGTCTGACATATAGTGTATTCAATGAACCGCAAGGTAATTTTGACACGATTGGATGAGAAACATGTATTTCTATAAGCAATTATCTCCTAAGGAACCCCATAATGCGCTATTCATGCAGATATAAAACCATCAGTGACTACTTCTGCACAATTGGTGACAAGAGGTTAAGACGCAGGCCAACGAGTGAATCTATCAATCACAGTTAGAAGGTAGCTTAAAACTTAAACTTGAGTCAGACGAACTATGTCAATGTGTACATTGGCTAGGCGTGCGTTGTTGGGCTGTTCTAACATTGAATAAGTGTGCCGAGTGATTTTTTTGTTTTGGCAAACAGCACACTCGTAGATGCATCGCCTAACGTTCTGCCTAAGACAATGACCAGAGAAACGATCAGCAATAAGTTTGACAGTCGCCCTACTACTTGGGTGAGAAATTTTGGGAATGGATTAAAAAGCTTTCTCTGGAGGCTAGTGTCTGAACTGACTTGTGGGATTGTGTATACGTGAAGTAGACAAAGAGTAAACCTGCCCAGTGTCGGCATATGAAATTGGTCAGATAACGAACTACCAATTATTGAATTTGAGTAAAACCACTTTTGTCTGGTCGTAGGAAAGATGGTGTTAGTGTAGGTTCATAAAGAGTCGCGGAGTTGACTGAAATTGGCGAAGACAAAGGTGGATGAAGCGAGACGTCTAACCTATAAAGTGCATCCGGAATGTTTTTTTAACCTTTACAGGAAAAATGTCGAATTTTTATTCTATCACACGTGACAGCTGTCTGTTTTTCTGGCAGGGTACTTTGCGACGTATGAAGTCGCATTTTAAGTACGCTTATTAATGGTGCATGATCTGGAATAAGAACAAATCTGCTGCTGCATATGATGCTAATGAAATAGCGCAGTGCATCGTGGATGTCGAGAAGTTTTAGAAAGAATGCTTTGTAACCAGTTATTATTGGTTGTAGATTATGCGAGTAAAAACTAATTGGCATCCGAACTCCGTCGATCTCTCGTTTTACGTTGGCTCCAATAGTAAATTCAGAAGCATCTGTTGTGAATAGAAAGGGTTTGGTTTTATTTGAATTTTGCATTGGATAAAGAGTTTATTGCAAAACGGAATAATTCCTCTTAAACAGACGACAATGTAATGGTGGAGTTTCTGCTAAATCATTTTTGATTCCGCAGGTGCCTACATAAAGGATGTAGTTCTTCTGATAGGCATGGAAGAATCTTGTGTTTGTAGTTGAGAAATCTCAATATTTTTTGTAAGTCCTTCAAGGTCTTTTGTGGCGCAATGTTCTTAACTGACTTGGCCTTAGACGGAAAAATTCTGTATAACTTGAATTGAAATATCTTTCCCTGGATATCAACAATTGCTGCGTTTTGTCAACAATTATCTTGAATAAGTATGATAGAACATTTCTTGAGTGCTTGTCCTGAGAGTCCATGTCTTGACCATAAATCATTATATCTTCAAGGCATTAAATACAGTAATCGGCGTCATCGTGGAGTATGTTGTCCATGAACCTCTTAAATTTCTGAATGGCACACTTGAGACTAAAGTCCGAAAGGTGTGATGACTGCAGTTTTATCTATATTTTCCGGTGATACCAAAATTTGGTGGTAGGATTGTCCGAGGTCAAGCACTGAAAAGAAATTGCTACATTTGTGTCTTTTGCGCAATGTGTTTATATTTGGAATGAGGTATGAATCGTATTTGGCTACAGATTTGAGATTACAATAATCTCGACAGGCTCTATATGACCCGTCACATTTAAAGACCAAGTGTAATTGTGATGCCCATGAACTTATTGATGGTCTGATGGTGTCCAATTTCAATAGTTGTGTTGGAGAAACGAAGCTCTGGCTAGCTAAAATGGAACAACGCAAGTGTTTTCAAAGTGCAGTTGATCTTTCCGTCGAATGATGTACTGGAACTGGCTGTATGACCAGTAGTTCCAAAGTTTCGTGAGTAAGTGTCTAGAAACGTTCCTGGTGTCCGCTGGAGGGGTCAATAAAGTTTTTTTGAGCCGGATCAACAAAGAGCCGATATTTCAACAGTAAATCAAGGCCTATTATGTTGTACGAGACTTTAGGAACGATTAAATTGTGATAAAATTCACGTCGTAAACCTAAGGTCAAAGTGCTATCCTGGCAACCATAAGTGGAATGGGCTCCTCCGTAGCTATTGCAAGTAGAAAACCTAGAAACATCTCGGCCATTAATTCATCTTTGAGAACACACTGTGCTACACATGTATCTACGATGAATTCATCTCCTGTTTTAATAGCGAGTAGATGCAGGTCATTTTGTTGCTTGGCCGGATCATAAAGGCAGGTAGACTGTTTAATATACATGGATTTATCAATTGTATTTCCTTTGAGTTTAAAATTATTCGGAAGAATGGAATCAAAATAACTTGCAGCAATAAGCGTTTAAAAGATGATTAGTTATTTAGTATGTGAAGAATAAGCACTGTTCAATTCTTGTTGTTTGTGGTCAGCCGAGGAAGGAAACTGACATTAGTTTGGTAAATTCTCCGAATAGTTCAGGAAATCTCGACAATCAAAGAAATATTTTTGGTAATTATGGCACCAATACTTTAAGGAATATCGACTGAATGATCGAGGGTATCTCGAATGTACTGTTATAGACAGTTTTGAACCACTTTTTATTAGAATTTTATGTGTATCACATATCTTTTAATGATTTCAGCCAAATCTGAAATAGACATCTGTAAGGAAGACAGCTTAACGTCATCAGATATGAGAATGGGCGATTGACACTGAGATAACTTAGATTTCAGGATATTCATGTTTGTATGTTACTAACAGGACATTAAAATGGATTCAATAAAAATGACTAAATGGAATTAAATTTATAACAATTAATTTAAAACATGTGTTCCCATTAAATATTAAAACCAATAACAAAGCACTTACCATAATTGCTTCCACAGTTTTAACTAAAAAATTCGATCCATTTGTCTTTGGTGACTGCGTCAACTGTACTATATAGCAGCCATCATAAATTACACACGGAATACAATACAAAAAGCACTTAGGTCTGACAAAATAGCATACAGATTGAACCACATTATTCAAAATTTGTGTCACAGATTGAGCAGGATGGAAAAGACGGCATGAACCAGAGAAAATTCTCCTAAACAGTGTATTAGATATGCTGACGTTAGTGGTTTCATATATATCGATGTTTCATGCTGAAAAATTCTTAGTTCTAAAAAATTCCTTTATTGATTTTTATTTTGAAATCAAGTTTTGTCACTTAATTTCAACAGCAGCACAGTACTCCGATCCTTGCGCTGTTGCCAGTCTAATGTTTCGGCTAGAATGCCGTGCGACGTTACAAAAAACTAGGTTAGAATTCATATAGACTAGTTACTCTCGTTGACCTTTAAAAGGATCTGAAAGACATTATGTGTCAAATGACTTGAGTGTTTGTTTATATTCGCATTGTCTGGATGTTCAGAATTACTTCTAGACACTTGCTTTTTGTGTCCTGCTCATTCGATGGTGATCCTTAGTGCAGATGCACGTGAACAAGTAGAATTGACAAGGCAGGATGTGATGCAGGTTGTAACGCTGAGCCGCGCGTTACAAATAATTATTCCAAGGTCTTGAATAGTCTTATTGAATGTCTGCGGCAATAACGAGATCGATGGCACACTTAGAAATCCGAGTAATAGACGATCGAATACTTATGTCTGAATGCGCAGCACAAAGAAAATTGACGTTACTTTAAGACTAGCCGAATTAGTGACTCAGCGTGGTAAACAGCAATCCAAAAAGTCGGAATAGATAGTGTAACGACACAAATAAATTGCCGACATATTGCGTAAATTAAATTCAATTTTATTTACGTTGCACCGATGAGAAAAAAGCGAAACTTGCCGTTAACCAATAGTGTGCAAGTAGACATATATTACCATGGCATGGTATTTAAGCACGGCAATTTACCATGCAAGTCAGTTGTCGCATTTGCCTTCTGCTTTGCGTTACGCGTGTGCGTGCTGTCGGCTGTCAATACCTACGCTGGTGATTGGATTTGTTTCACCAACAATTGGCAACATCCGTGACTCATCTTGTTGCGGTACAACCAGCGAGACGAGCCAATTAATGCAGAACTTCAACGAAGTTTTCCACATCGTGATTACAACGCAACAACAGAAGGAACCACAGCCAGAGTCAACCCAAGGCTCTAGGACATCTTCACACTCGGAATAATTCAGGAGAACGCACGACCAGGCCCTGTTAAGGGCCCCCTATCATAACAATATCTATATCCAGAGCACCTTAACCGAGTTTGTAACGTCGTACGGCATTTACTTGAAGCCGGGGCGTTTACAAAATTGGCGACCGCGCCAGGATATTGAGTATTGTTCTGATTTTTTTGGTATAAATAAAATTGACTTTCTTTTTCATTTATTTGGGATAAAAATAGATTAACATTTGCGTTTTCTTTACCCTGATCGTGGTCTTCTGGGAATTTTGTTGGGTATATATTCGTGGATTTCTGGTGAATTTTTTTGGGGTATAATAATAATAATACATTGGCATCAAAGGCCAACAGGCCCTCTGTTCAACTTTCCTACGTACAAAACTGCACCGTACGTACTCGACAGGCTCAATTGCGGATAATTTCAATTTTTGGAAGCAGTTACTGTGACGTGTTTTTGTTCTGCGCTCATTCAACTGTGGAAGCTGTTTGTGGGTAAGCGTTTCGTTAAAGTATATTTATACATTTTCATATTGCTTATAAATTTATGCTTTTAAGATCCCGTAAGATTGTTAAAATGTCAGGTCCAATTTTAGATATTGATGTTCCTGTTTGGGATGGAGATAGTGAGCTATTCTTTATGCGCGTAGACTCCGCTTTCTCCCCGTTTCCTGATTATGACAGTCATCAAAAACTGTCGAAGGTTTTTGCTAAACTACCTTCTGAATTGCAGCGACGGATTTATCCTAAGCTTGAGGCCATTAGGAAGCTACCTAATCCCATTTTGGGCCTACAAAACGAGGTAGAATCCTTGCTTGGACCCACGGAAACTGAGCAGATAATAAACAAATATGCGCAGTTAGATATGCCAAATCTTGGCCCCATCGAAATATTGAGGGAATTACGGAAACGTTGGTATAAAACCAACATTTCTGACCATGAGGCTAAGGTTGTTTTTATTAACAATCTTCCACAAACATTAAAACTCTTTGCCAGACAGCTTCCCAACACTCTCTCTATAGATGACTTATCTGAGAGATGTGAGTTAGAATATAGGGTTTTGGAACCCAAAGTGAATCCATCATCCTTTTCTTCACCCCCGCAAGATGATAGACTCTCCTCTTTAGAGAGGACAGTGGCGAACATGGCCAAAGTTCTAGAAGGATTGGCCATTACCAAATCCGAGCTAAATCAAGTGAATGCTCGACCCAAATTCATTTCTAAGCCTAATTATTTCTACTCGCGTACTCTCCAACCAGTAGAAACGAGGTACGACACTTTCGGCCGAGAACTTCTCGCCATCCACGACGCAGTGCGCCATTTTATCAGCATCATTGGCAGTAGCAGATTTGTTGTTTTCACAGATCATGCACCATTAGTTAGCGCACTTCGAAACGCAACTTCATCTATCGCCAAGTACCCTGCCAGAGTGGAAAGACAGCTTTCTCGTCTAAGCGAATGGCAATTTGACGTCTTTCACGTCAAGGGCAAACAGAACTTCATTGCAGATGCCCTGTCCAGGCCAGACGTCTCTCTACAACCACCTTCGCCGTCACCATTCACTGTCAACTCCGTGGCACTCAGTGAACCTGCACTAACGCCAACTCTCCTGCGAACTGAACAACGCGGTGACATTCACATTCAAAGATCAATAGCCCGTCACCCAACCAAGTTCATATGCCGTCTGTGGGAAGGCTTACCAATTGTTTACTTCACGGGTACGCAGCCCAACAAGCCAGTTCTGCCGACCAGCCTTCAGAGAAAAGTTTTCGATTCAATTCACTCAATTTCTCACCCAGGAAGCCAAGCTACTGTCCGACTTCTTACAGATCGTTTCTGGGGTCACAGACTTAGGCAGAATGTTAAACGATGGGTCTCAGAGTGTGCTATTTGTCAGAAAAACAAGATCACACGACACACTCGTTCTAAGTTGCAACATTTTCGATCTACTTCTCGCCTAGCCATCGTCCACATCGACATAGTTCATCTGACAAAGGTTCAAGGTTTCAGCTACCTTCTAACTATGATCGATAGATTTACACGGTGGCCTGCGGCATTACCTCTTGGCACCATTTCGGCAGACGAAGTAACTAACGGTTTTATCTCTGCATGGATATCCAATTATGGTGTTCCCAATGAGGTCATCACGGACAGAGGCACTTGCTTCTCATCTGATCGTTTCAAAACCACCTTGCGGTACATGGGATGCATCTTACGCCAGACGACTGCCTACCATCCCCAAGCTAACGGTATGGTAGAGAGAATGCATAGGGAACTCAAAGCTGCTTTAGCATCCTCGTCCATTAATGGCAACTGGGTCGATGCACTACCTTTAGTTCTGCTTGCCATGCGTTCCCGTACTCGTGAATCCATTAAAACATCTGCGTCACAACTCTTGTATGGCATGGATCTACGCCTGCCTAGTCAGCTCCCACGTCTACTACCGGCACAAGATGACCCACAAGACGAAGCTACCCGCCTTCGACTTCATTTCGGTAACATGTCTGAACAGCAGCCGAGACATACGCCTCGTCCAGTCTTCGTTCACCCACAGCTCCACAGCTGCAAGAGAGTACTCGTTCGCAACGACAATGCTGTTGCACCACTACAACCAAAGTATCGCGGTCCTTACCCGATTTTGCTCAGACAACCAAAATACTTCATTATTATGCAAGGCGCTACACCGACATCAGTAAGCATAGACAGGTTGAAACCGTTTATCGAACCGCCTGATCCTGAGAGCGTTCAACCTTCTACACACGTCTCAGGCTCCGTCTGCCCACAATCTCAATAGCCTGCTTTGTATAACGCGTAATTGATTTTTTTAAACATTAACATTACGTATCAAAATTTTTTTAACCTTACGTTATTTTTCGCATTTGTCTCACGTGGCATAACCAGCTGTTCTTAGCTAACAATTGTGTAGCATTTTTGAACAGTTCTTTGGTATTATGCCATCTCTGAGGCAATGTTCGTGTACATATTTTTATGCAGTTACCTTTGATTTTAATGTATATATTTTTACATTATAATGTATTTCTCACACATGACATCACACTGCCTATTTTGGTATGACCAGCTACTTGGAGCTAACGCTTTCGTGTAGCAACACTAAGTAGTTATCAGCTTCATATCATGGTACAGGCCACTTTCAATGCATATCTCAACTTCATCAATTGCACAAAGACCACTCTACAAATGTCATGACCACAACGTCGAGCACTCACTCTAGCTCCTTTGGTCGTATACAAACGCATTGACGACGATCCAACCTGCCTAGGTTTTAACTTAAACCTGGCAAATTCAGAGGCGATTTACCTCGAAATCTTCACGCTGCGGCTCCCAAATCTTACACTGCTCTATTTTGCCTCACGTCGCTATGACCGACCACTAGAGCTAACAATTTGTGTAGCATTTCCTAGTGGTTACCTGGCATCATATCATTGTTGAAGCAACCAACAAGCATATTTAAGCCCAGCATTTATGGTACAATCATATTTTTGCTTAACTTGGTTCGAACTCTGTCATGCATTTCTTATCTAGCCTCGCAGAGAGGAATTTTTTTCCTTTTTTTCAGAGAGGAAAGTGTTGTAACGACACAAATTAATTGCCGACATATTGCGTAAATTAAATTCAATTTTATTTACGTTGCACCAATGAGAAAAAAGCGAAACTTGCCGTTAACCAATAGTGTGCAAGTAGACTATGGCATGGCTATTTAAGCACGGCAAATTTACCATGCAGTTCAGTTGTCGCATTTGCCTTCTGCTTTGCGTTACGTGTGCGTGCTGTCGGCTGTCATTACCTACGCTGGTTATTGGATTTGTCTTCACCAACAATTGGCAACATCCGTGACTCATCTTGTTGCTGTACAACCAGCGAGACGAGCCAATTAATGCAGAACTTCAACGAAGTTTCCACATCGAGATTACAACGCAACAACAGAAGGAACCACAGCCAGAGTCAACCCAAGGCTCTAGGACATCTTCACACTGAAGGAACATTCTCGGCATTTGCCGGAGAACGCACGACCGGCCATGTTAAGGGCCCTCTATCAGAACAATAACTCCATATCCATAGCACCTTAACCGAGTTTGTAACGTCGTACGGCAATTTCTTGAAGCTGGGGCGTTTACAATAGTCAGTGCAGCAGTAAAGGCGACAAAAATCACTGGTTGCGAGCAGAGTATAATATGTTGCGTCCTCATTTCATCTCGCTTTTATAGATACGAAGTTGGACGTAATTGTTCAACTGTAAGTGTGCTTTCTTATTGGCCCAGAGTATTAAAATTTGAATTTATTTCTGAGAAAAGGTTGAGAAATTAATTTGATCTGTTAAAGTACAAATAGATAACTAAAAATACAGACAACCGATTGCTACTAGCAGCATTATGGATTTATTTTGTGGAATTTAAAAAAATTGTTTAAATGACTAAAAGCATTGCGTCTAGTTTAATCGTTGGCATTAGCAACCATGGCGGATGAGCAAGTCGAAAAAGTTGATCAAAAACGAACACATGTTTATCCCTTGATTCGGGTAATAAATTATTTATATTTTCGCATTATATTCATTAAACACGTTATACTTAGTTTATTTATATATTAATCAACTATATTATTTGTAAATGCTTACGATAACTTCCGACAAGTCATCGTACTATAAAATTTATTATTATTTGCTGTGCATAACCTATATATAATTAGTTATGTGTTATTGTGTGCGCGGCTTATAAAATACTTCAAGTAAGATCTAGACGATATTCCTCATTGATCATGAACAATTGCTATAATCTCAATTTTAATGTAATAATAATAATAATAATAATAATAAATAATAATAATAATAATAATAATATGTTTATTTGGCATCAAAGGCCAACTGGCCCAACCATTGAAATAGCAAATCAAGGGTAGGATATGTGGAGGTGAGTGGAATTGTGACTAGCAAAGTATTTAATAGCAGGGGGAGGGGTTGGGGAGGGGAAAAGTTATCATTAACATCAAGATAGTTCAATCTGGTGAAAAATAAATATAAACGAAGTTCCATTTGACTAGACAAGATCAATTGGAGATAGTCCGTGAAGTATCAGATCTTCAAGGTGAATGTGAGATCGAAAACAAAGATGAAGATGAAAAGATGGCGGCCCGGAGGTAGACGTCGACCGATGGAGTCCATTGTCGTGACGATTGAATTGATGGAGCAAAGCATGGACATGGATGGAATCAGCAGGATTGAGGCGAGCGAGTCTTGCAGGGATCACAGGCATCCGTAGAACGTGATTGTGATTGAAAGAAGACCAGGGAGAGTCGAAGTCCGAAGCGAACCGTTGGTGGATCGGTAGGGCTGTTGGGTTTCCGGTCCTCCGCTAATTTAGCCTACCTATTTATATCTCACAAGAAACTTGAATGTGAGATTCGCAGTTAAGTCATTCGATTTCACAAATTATTTCAGAATATGTTTCTGTACTTAACCTTATCACACTATACAACCAATTACCTAGCGAAACACACAAATGACACTCGGATAGCTTTTAACGTATTGAAAATGAAATCTTAAAGTATCTAGCTAGGAAATATCAGACAAAATCGACATTTAAAAAGATAATTTTTAAAATCACAAATAATAACAGTTTAATCGTAACCATCACCCGCGCAATCAGTGATTGTTTAATTGTATTACCTATATATATATGTAGCGAAAGATGCAAAAAGTTAAAGTTCGTGGTTGCATAGAAATTGTGCAGTCGACATTTCCAGCTACACAATTTATGTAAGACTACTAGAGATGAGAGGATGCCTGTTTTCTTCCATATATATATATATATATATATATATATATATATATATATATATATATGCATTGCGGTTTGATCCTCGCTAGTCAGTTTGCCGTCGTACTCTGATGATGATTATGTAAGTTCCAAACATGTCAGCACACGTAATGAACGGTAATTGTGATATGTTGTTCGACGACTGGTTAAATACAATGGGATTGGTGATTACTTCACACTCGCAAACTTGGTTTAAAGAATTGTTACCACCTCACGCACAATCAATTATTATTTAATTGTATTGACTACGCAATAACTTATACATAAGCCATCCTAATCGTCAGCAAATAGTTTTTATATCTCACTTTACGGCATAACATCTTGATAAAGATTTCGATTTGATGTTGATAGTGATAATAATAACGATAACAAATATTTCTTTGGGCAACTACGGCCATCTTGTCCGACAGCAAAAAGATCAAGATATAAGTCAAAATTAGTATTATGCGTAAGTGAATGAGATAATGACTAGCTATTGCTTGTCGATATTTAGAACAACAAGACCGATACAAGTTGAAAAAATGGCTTTCAGCAGATTGATTGCAATGCTTTGTGTAGATAACTTAATTTCGATATGACATGGATAAAATCGACTAGAGGGAAAACCTAAGAATTATCTATATACCAATTCTCATTGCAGGTTTGAAAACTCAAGTTGCAAATATCTACTTCTACTACCCTCCGAAGAGATAAAAACAGCATTGAATTATGGTACATAGCAAAGAAAAAAAGGGTCAAAATGACGAACGGAAAAATATCGACATCGTATTCTGTTGAGGTTCCATTGGATTAACTTATATATAATAAAATATGTTGGTTAAACGATAAGAACTCACCATTGGGGAATTGTAAGCAATAATAATGTGGATGACCGTTAGTGATGCTCAAAGTTACTAACGTAGCACCCAGGCTGCTGTGAAATCCCAGAGAGTCTTAACTTCCAGAAAAGCCCATGTAAGGACCATATATTTTTATATGATCAGCAAAGTGTGTTACGGGTGGGAATTCAAAAGGTTACACTTAAGATTTTATTTAAGATATGCAGGTTAACTGCCTTTTGAAACTCATGGTAAGGTATGAGTTTTGTCACCGCGAGTAGGACATTAGAAACACTTGAAGCTTTGAAAAATGTAGACTTTGTAAAGATATTGGGGGTATGGTTGAATGGAATTTAGGAGCTACATTTGCGCGTCACGTGGGAATGACGAGAGTAAGAGTACTTTGACATCAGAAGGCATATTGAGAACTTATAAACAAGGGAAACAACTCTTGAGTGGCAATTGAACTATAGAGGTGAGAGATTTTCGAGTAGAGATGCTTTTTATATATCTGACCATGATAGGAAGACACGTTTTGGAAATCGAGAATCGATCTATTTAATGGCAAAAAGGAGGCCAAATTGACATGACAATACAATTCACTGGCATATAATATAGGGGTTAACACGTAAGATTTGAATAAATTAAGTCACAGAGAATGGTTTTAAATCTTCAATCAGCTCAAACGGGCCTATTTAACGAGTTTGCCATGATTTAGTTTAAGTGTAGAGAGAAGTCCAATGACTTAGTAAATGAGTTGTCTAGGTGGTTAATTGAGTCAGTCATCTGAAATAATGGGAACAGTTTGCAATCAGTACAGAAGGAAATAGTCGGAATTAAGTGAAGCGAAGCAATTTTTATCTGGAATGAGTTTAAGACTGATCACGATATTATGAGATTGCAGTAAGAATAGCAACTGAACAATTAGGGGACGCGGGAGTGTTGGTAGTACTTAAACTACTGAATACTATTCTTATATTCTCGGCATATTTAAATGGCTTGAATTGGTTGTCCGCAACCTGAATTTTTGTAAGTGCTTGGTTTAAAAGTATAGGATCAAGTAAGAAATCTAGGGAACACCAAAACTGGTAGAAGCTGATCTGGAATGAACATTTTCAACTCTTACAGTCATGTGTGGTATCAGAGTTGGCAATCGATAAGCTTAAAAACATTACCACATATGCTATAACTTAATAAAGCGGATTCATTCTCCGAAAAGGAAACTGAATCGAAGTACATGGAAATATCCGGAAAGAAGTGAGTGCATTCATATGCTGTGAAAATAAAAGAATAGATATATTTCAGAATGCAGGCAAAATTGTTGGAAGAAAAGCATCCATTCAAAAAACCATGTTAGTCATCAAGAAGAAGGAAACTTTCTCTTAACTTATTTGAAGGGTAAATTTTGTTAAATAGGATCATGCTAAAGACTTTAGTGAACGCAGAGACAATAGAAATTGAGATGAGATGTTTAAATAATGAGATAGACTAAATGCTGCTATTTGGATAGGAAAGATCGTTGGCTTAAGCCACTCCAGTGTTAAAGAGGTAATTTCGAGATATCTGTTAACAATCCTGGCAAGACGAGAAAATTTTTCAAAACTTGGAGAATGACCATGTCTACAAAGACACCATATTGATCAAATAAGGGTTTAGATGTAATGGTTTTAACTGTTTAAATAACAATGGTCGATGAGACGTGATTCCGTTGTAAACTTCGTGTCCCCAATAGTCAATAGTGTGGGCATGAAATAAGAAATTATAAGATGACTCAGATTGGCGTTGGAGAGGCTGTTCTTTTTAGAATTAGAGAAGTTTATGTTTAATGCTTTAATTAGTGGAAAAATTGTTAGTGATTTAAAATACTAACTCAATGCTGGAAGGAGTGCTGTTCTTTTAAGTCATTGTGGATAAAAGGTGAGTCCTAGCAATATTTTAGAAGAATTATTGGGGTTCTTCCGGTTTATCCGAGGTTTCATTTATTGTAGAGTTCCAAGTAATGGTTGCATATTTGTTGATTGGTCATACAGATGACTATAATAGTAAAATCTTCAGCTAAGTTATCTTCGCTTATGCTATTTTCATTTTGGTTAAGCCATTGTATTTGAAAACATTTATTATTATATATTGTTTTGGAGATAATTTGTTTATATAACTTATTCCTAGAAGTTGGATTGTGTCATTTTGAGAAATGACTTATTCTAAGTATATCTTTCGTAAGTAATAACTTATTACCAAGCATTAATGGAGCTGATAAAGATGTATTGATTTTAAGTAATAGATTTTGAAACATCTAGTTGATGTTATTTAGATCTGCTCGATTATTTTGCAGTGATAAAACCTTGATTGATGATTGGCTGAGTAGGTAATTTATTGAGGCGTCATTTGCTCATTTTAGTATTTTTCATGTAAAGTTGTGTTGCTCTTAAAAGGACAGCTATGTTAATGTACAATGTTTCCAGTTTCGAATTCTGTGGAAATTGAGTATTGATAGTCAATGGAGTAGATGGTATTCTACTTATTTTGAAATGGGCTAGATAGATGACAAATCTATGTCAAATAATAATATTTGGAAATAACGATCGCAAAATTTCCAAAGTGAAAGCAACATCCAGAATAGTTTAAGTCGAAAGTTATGAGTACTGAGCTTTTATTCGTAACTTCATTTGCGCGAAGAGTCTAGGCTGATATAATGTATCTTGACAAAATTGGATTCGAGGAAAATGACATACACATTCAAAGACCACGAAAAGTGACTTTAAATTTTAAAAATCTTGATCAGCGGAAAATAGATCTAGAGCTGCTTAATTTTCTCATTCACTCATTTATCACCAAAGAATATTATATTGCTTATAAGTTTAATTTAAAACAGTTTGAGACCTATCCTCTTTATTTAGACCGATTTCAACGACGAAGAATAGATAATTTATTGGAGCCTACTGAATGTAATTATATGAAGCAAAAAAGATAGAACTAGGACAACACGATTTCGTGGCGAATACGTTTTAAAAAGTTAGACTTCCATATGCATTATATGTAATCTTTTACTTGAAAATCGGCATAAACTGATACGGATGATTGAAAACATCTATTTTTCTGATGAGAAAATAAAAAAAGACAGAACAAACACAAATATTATAAGAAATGTTTCAAAGAGCGTTTTATGGCACATTAATTTTTATTTTTTGACTATAGTTAGTTCAATGTAAATGCATCGATGAAAAGCAAAACAAGAACGCATTCTTTCTGCACTACAAAATAAGGGTGACTTAAAAAATTATTTTGACAAGAAACCCTTGTATTCTCAGATGATTTATTTAAGTCGGACAGAAATACCATGAAGTAGAAAGAAGCACGATCGGACCACGCGTAATATTACTTATTAGGTATTTGTATGAAACGTTTATTATCATACATAATATAAAGAGGCGACTAGATGTTATTGGGTTCAGATTCTACAACACCCAAATAAAAAAATTGAGCACGTTTGACAATAACATTGAAGAATAAAATAATCGATAAATTACCTTTTTTCTCGTATACACTGATAAAATAATCTCCAACACCACAACTCAGCCTATGCTCATACACAGGGTTATATAACCAGGCCAGCATCTAGACTTTCGTGACCTGATTATCACTGGCCATGACGCTGAAATATTATTAAACGCTCCAGCTGCAGGCTATAATGCAGTCGTCATTAAATATCATCTTACCAGAAATTAGGAACTCCTTCTTCTAATATACACATACAGACTAGTTACTCTATGCAGAAAAAATACATCTGTCCAAAGTTAATGAGTATGCATCACTATTATGTTATCTTCAACCACTTAGGCTAATTTATTATGAATTTTACAGAAAGAGTAAAATCTCACGTCCTTATTGATCAACCACTACTTATAAAACTTGTGAAATAACCTATTTAACAGATTCACCCAAACAGCTACTATCCTTTTAAACTACTTAAACTAAAAGACTTTATCATTAAAGATGAATAATTAAGTTAACAAACCAATTTAAATGGAAATCCTTTTAAAAATAATAAATACATGCTAGACCTATTCAGTAGTTAGGAATCAAATCTAAGGGCAGCTTGAACGATAATACTAATGGTAAATTTTTACAAAAAAAATTTTAACTGGAAGTTTTGAAACTCACAAATTAAAAAGCTTTGCTATTATACAATTAATTAAACTTCATAAAACCGCTAAATATATTCGGAAAGTTGATGCGATTTTGTATATCTGAACTACAACTAGGCACATTCAAAGTTGCTTCCACCATGCGTATTCTCTCACGAAACTTAAATTTAGTGCTGTTAAACATGTGCAGCAAGATGCGATTAGCTAAACATGTACCTGAGAATTACCGAATAACCACTTAAAAGTATCACTGAAATCTAGAATTTCAAATGAATTCAAGGATATAAAGACAATAGCCAATTTCGTGTTATTCACACAATTTTAAGCTCATGTAGACTTCAAACTCATACAAACGCAGTTTCAGCTTAAAGACCTTTAATAACTTGGATTTACACTTAATTGATTATGTTTAACAAGACTAATGGCTTCAATAGACATATCTAAAGCTTTTCACAGGGGATTCATAACTTCAATTATCAAAAAACTTGCTTAAGCCAAAGTTGGTACGTATGCACTTCAATTCATTTTATATACCTGAATACAGACAATATATCATCTAATTAAATGAAACAGCATCTATTACCGTTGCCCATAAAATCTAGAATTACACATTAGTTTAAATTAAAACAATTCTTTTAAAAAATCGCTTGACTTTTGATGAATAAATCAATTGCACATGATGAAACGTCCAATACGCAGATAACATCATCAATATATGTCAATTTTATCGAAATTACACGACACAATCTTCACAAAATATTCAAGAACACCTCCAGAATACACATATTCACTAAACGTCCATCACTAAATCTTTTAACATCTATGTCTGTATTCTTGAAATTCGGTTAGATATTCCTTTTTATCATCGAGATTCAATTCTAATAATAAGCTATTCCTCAAAAAGGCATAATTGATCATATTAGGTTATTCTTTAAATCAGGTTTGCGAGCTTGATCTAAACACTAATCCCATCGTATGTAACCAGTCGCAAAACGGCTAAACTACCGTCAGTTACACGTACTACGCGTTTCGACCATTCAAAATAATAATCAGAGCACGATAACAAACTGACTAGCGAGAGTCAAACCGTAATGTATATATTGATAAAGCAAAGTAGGATATGCTGCTCACACCTCTAGTAGTCACGCATACGTTGTATTTGACTGGAAATATCGGCTGTAAAATTTCTATGTAGTCACAAAAATTAACGTTTTTCAGTTTTTGCTACATTTATATAATTGCTTAGTTGATTACTTAAATGTAAAATATATATTAGATTATGTCTTGCAAATGACTTATGCCCTGTACAGGATATGGCAAACACTATACTCATTACATAGCGATTAATTGACATGATACTATGGCAAATTTAGACAATCAGACTCAGGTCTGTCCCCATTAAGACAGATGTACAATCAATCAATGAAGGAGAAATGTATTTTAAGATTAAAAAGGTATATTTTAACCATAATGTCCAATAGGCCAAATTTCCATCTGCTGAAACTCATTAGCTGACCGTCATCTTATGTAGATATTAAGCACAGCATTCTTTTAAATGGGATTGCAGAGTTACATAAGAACAACCGAAATTCTATATATTTCATTTAAAGAAAATTTCCAGAAAAAGTTAGAAAAGAGGATTCCACAATCTGTATCCAACACATTTAAAACTTATTTTAAAATGTTTATGGTACCAATACTTCTTACACTATGAACGGAACTAACGAAATAAACATATTTAGCAATATTGTAAATTTAAAATTTTCATATTTTAATGCCCGGCATTATCACTGAAATCTGACAATGAGAATCCCATTATTGCACTAACATCTGGTAATGTCCAAATTGGTGATTACTTAGAACATGACAACAAATTTTATTACATCATATTGCGATTTTGCTTCTTCTCCAATGCTGCGTTTTGCGTACGCGGGTAATAGCTTTGCACGGACAGTTTCACAAAGATCCGATTGATCACAATTTCCAATTTTGTTTTGTCTTTGATCGGGTTGAGTTTTGGTTCGTCCCAATGGAAATGCGGTTCTATCACATCTTTGTTTACTGGCTACGTTTCGGAACAGAAGTCTCCGTTCCATCTTCAGGCCCAATTGTCACATATATACACAGCACAATACTCACAATAGCAGATTTAGGCAAATGTGGAGATTTTGCTTCTTGACGTTACATTACTGGGTTCAAATAAAAACAAGTGACGAACAAAATTAATAGCTTTTATGCAATTTTTGAGGACCTTTCAGTTTCAGAAAGTAATATGGGTAACAAGATGCCTAAGTAGGCAGGAAGCCGCCATCAAAATATAAATTTAAATATAGAAGGCAATAGAATTAAATTTTACTAAAAACAAAAAACAACGTATACTTGTTGCTACTCCACTGATTAGACTAGAGGATACATTTAATCTTGTTGTCTTCGGCTTGCTTGCGTCTGTTGATTGCTTAAACGATAAATTTATAAGATTTTACGTTACGTGTGTCTCTTACTGAATATGCATTTTGCAAGATCCGTGTGATATGAAGCAATAGAATGCAAAGGGAACGTTTTGTTCATGACATTGGTGTGCCAGATAGCAGCGCGGAATGAATGAGTGCTGGTGTCAGTAGTAAGGCTTTGAATGGTGATTTTACTGGTTTTGACTGGCATTAAAAGTCATGTAACAAAATGATTTCATCATACTGGAATTTCGCGAGAGCATTGGACAACACACTGATAAACGCATAATTGACTCACTGGTTGTGTGGCCATAGATATCTAACTGGTACACTTTTGCACAAAATCTATGTTAAACTTCTTACTGTACATGCCTACTAATATATTTTTGATTTAAATAATCCTACATCGGATTTCTCTTATCAGGCTTGTTTTGCGTTTCGAGGTCAGCCACGATTCTTTTGAGTTACTCAAATGTCTTTCTAACTAATTGCTGCCAAGCTTCATAACAAATCAAGACGGCGACATCCTACATATTGAAGTAATTGCATAATTTAATAACAATTAGTATAAATTTTAAAATTGTAAAATATCGCAATTCCATTTAGCATGTTTGTTTTCACCAATAAGGTTTCAAGTAATTCAATATTGCGCTATTTCAGTTGAAAAGCGTGTGTTTGGAATAACATATATTTGCACATCTGTCTCTGTAATTTTAATTAAGAAATATATCCCGCATTGAAGCACAGATTCATTATAAAGCATGCATACACACTACAGTTTAAAAATTACCATTTCATTTTCGCCAGAACTCAACCCATCTGTAATATCTGATACGCTATCTGGACAGTTTTGTAATGCAATATTAATTAAGTAGTATTAAATAAATTGACTAAACAACAGAAACCAGGAAGAAGGATATACACGTATTGAGGTCCACACACATACACAAATACATGAACAATTCTACAACCTATATTCAAATCATGTACGTATTTATTTGCTTCATTTGGATATGTGGAATAAATTCGTTGGGACTAGACAACCTAATGTTCATTTAAAGACCAAATATAATTTCGAATGTTGTGGTGTATTGTGCTGGTGTAACGTTGTATAGTAGTAGTAGTAGCAGAAGCAGTAGTAGTAATATGGAAGGCTAACCAAGATACATTAATTTGTATATAACTAAAAATTGTGTGTAGTATGTGGCTGGTTAGCTTAGTGGTTAGAGCACCAGATTCCAAAGCAGACGTTCCCAGGTTCGAGCCCTGTCCGCGGCAAATTCTGGCCAGTACGTTATGAATTCCCTATAATGACAATAGCGGTCTTCTGGAGAAATTGCCTTTTCTATACTATCCAATTCTTAGTTTATATTGACAAGAATAAGAAATTAATGGGTCAGGTGTTTATATCAAAATCGCAACCTTGATTATATTAATTTTATGCCTTGTCTGATTCCACTGGAAAATATAGCCATGTATGTTCTAATCGGCTTGATAATAAATATTTTATAACAAACATTTAAAAAATGTGTAATCGAGTATTAAATCAGCACACAATTTTAAATACGAAAAGCCTTTGAAGTAAAAACAAATCAGTTTACCTGGAACACCAACAAATTTTTCTGTATCAATAATAGGAGACAAAAAAAATTGTTTCAGATCTGAGCTTACTTGACGATAGACTGACTTATATTAATAACGCATAAGATAAAATCTTATTAAGTGTTTGAAGCATACATCAGCTTGGTTACTAGCTACAAAAATATGTAGTCAAAATTATCAGCTAATTTATGCTAATACTTTCAATTCGTACAGATGCCAAATGTAGCATTCAACATTATTTTGGGAAAGCTCACAGTTAAAACATGATAAGCAGGATGTCACGACTGTCCAATTTTAAATATTTGCAAGTGCAAATTATTAAATGTCGTAATAAATAAACCTTATGCATTGAAGGTATCATAATAATAATGTGCTGACATTAACTTTGAGCAAGCTGATCCTTTCTGCATGGAGTAGCTAGTCTGTAGGTCTTAGCTCGAATAATGGGCCCCTAATTTCTGGTACTATGATTTTTGTTTTGATGATCACATTGTTGCATGTAGTAGGAGTATGTAATGATATTTCAACGTCATCGTTACTGATTACCATTTTATAAAGGCCTATGCGCCTGGTTGGTTTTAGAATCATCTGTGTGAGCATTGACTAAGTTATGGTGATGGAGCTAGCATTTTCCAGGTCTATTCAACAAAAATGCCTTCATTGAAATTTTAAAAAAGTTACAATTTTTGTTGATTTTTGTAATTTTGCAAAGTAATGTTCAAATGTGCTTCGGTTTGTTGATAGGTAGTATACACCAATCACATTGTATTTAACCAGTCGTCGAACCACATAGCAAAATTACCACCAGACGCACGCACTGATGCGTTTCGACCTTCCGTGATCATCATCAGAGTACGACGTCAAACTGACTAGCGAGAATCAAACCTCATTGTATATATATATATATATATATATATATATATATATATATATATATGGAAAGCAAAATTAGGTATGCAGCTCTCACATCAAGTAGTCCTAAAATGCATTGGACTTAACTGGAAATGTCGGCGGCACAATTTCATCTTGTGTACATATAGATTTACACATTTTATCAGTAAAAATTGCTATTCTGGTTCATTTTAGCGAGTTTCTACATAATTAATTTTTGATAAGAAAATCTTCCATTGTCTCTTGGCCTTAACTTTTGAGAAGTCTTTAAGTTATTCTACTACCATGCCTAACAAAATTGCGATTGGTACAATTGTTCATGTAATCAGTCTAGTGATCTTAAAATATCAAGGTTTATCAAAGAACTATACATAATTGCACTGTTTACAGAAATATGTTGTTGATATTACGATACAGGTACATAAATATTTTATTAAGTTGCTTGTATATTATTTTCGTTATTTGATGTACTACCAAAGGGAAAAGAAAACGAATCACATCGTTAAACTACAGTTCATGTAGAAAATAGGATAACAGTTAAATTAACTTTTACAAATTAAATATTGAAAGGAATTCAGGAGTGCAGAAATAGATAATTGCATAATCTGCATGCTGTGTTGATTACAATTTTTGCTGTAAATTCTATGAATACAAGGAAAAATTGTAAATGCGAGCGTGATACGTAGAAGATTACAGAAATTAATCTCTGAGTTAATGAGATTTGACGCTGAATCAAATTTCGAGGTCATTTTTAAAAACAAAACAAATTTAAACGAACATTGGTTGCGTGAACGGTGATAACATTTACTATAATCAAGGTTGCGAACTTGATATAAACACCTGACCTAGTAGGCACTTACATTTGTCAGTATAAACTAAGAATTCTATAGTTAGAAAAACAATTCATCCAGTAGACCGGTTTAATCCTTATTGGTAACTTATCACGTATTGGCCAGAATTTGCCGGGAGCAAGGCTCGAAACTGGGCACATCTGCTTCGGAATGTAGTGCTCTAAACACTGAACCATCCTGCCGTACACACCACACAATTTTCAGTTATATACTAACTTATGCTTCTTGGTTAGCCTTTCCTATTATCATAACTACTACTACTACCACAGACGTGCCCAGGTTCGAGCTCTGTCCGCGGCAAATTCTGGCCCGTACATGATGAGTTCCCAATAAAGACGAAACTGGTCTACTGGATAAATTGCCTTTTCTACACTATACAATTCTTAGATTTTACTGACGAATTTAAGTACCTAATGGGCCAGGTGTTTATATCAAGTTCGCAACCTTGATTATAGCAAAAACAAATTTCAGAATTCCAGTTTTGGAAAAATAGATCACATTTGACTACTGTGCACAAAGGATAATCCATCATCGAATAGGTAAACCGTTTTTTTCTTTATAATATGAAGCAATGATATTAATAATAATAATATATATTATATTATTAATATTATTAATATTATTATTATTATTATTATTATTATTATTATTATTATTATATATATATATATATAATATATGCACAATATTAATTGTATAAAAGCGTTTTCGTATCGTATGCTTAGCTGCTTTACTGAGAAAAGAAAGCGAATCAATTAAATCGATCGAAGGCGACACATAGTACTCGAAAATATTAGAAAAGTAACTACACTTCATTCAAAATAGTGCTAGAAAATCCCCATGGTAATGTCAGTACACGAACAAGTTGTTATTGCTCACAGAGTTACAGCCAACACACACACACACACACACACACACACACACACACAAACATGCATATATTCATTCATACATACATACATACATACCTACATACATACATACATACATGCATACATACATGCATACATACATACATACATACACACACACACACATATATATATATATATACATATATACATACATACATACATACTTAAATACATACGACATACATACATACATACATACATACATACATACATACATACATACATAAATACATACAACATACCTACATACCTACATACATACATACATACATACATACATACATACATACATACATACATACATACATACATACATACATACATACATACATACATACATACATACATACATATATACATACATAAATACATACATACATACATACATACATACATACATACATACATACATACATACATACATACATACATACATACATACATACATACATACCTACATACATACATACATACATACATACATACATACATACATACATACACATACATACACATACATACGTACATACATACATACATACATACATACATACATACATACATACATACATACATACATAAATGCATACAACATACATACATACATACCTACATACCTACATACATACAGTTTGATTCAACATAAAACATATTTTTGATATCATTTATTTGAATTTTATAAGATTTTATTTTTTCTATCAAATGTTTATCTGTTTTATTTATTGAAAATTTCTGAAATACTTAAATGTAATAAAAGTAATTATCTGCTTTATGTGATCATTTAGTTCTCGTTATAGTTCATCCAATTTCGAATAAAATAAAACATGGCATTCAATTGCAACAAAAGTATTTAAATGCCATTAAATGTTTCAAAGTAAGTGCATTTATAAAATAGATGTCATTCCTTTGGTTATTTTATCCTGAATACCATCAATTACTATCACCGTTTGATAACATATGTATGCGCCAATTAAATTCACCTTAAATGTTTAACATTCTAATTATATGTTAATATTTGATTAGGAATGTCGTTTGATTATCACTGGTTTTATATTATAATTTTATTCTATGTATGCATTTTAAATTAACAACAACTCTTAATTGCCTTACTGTTTATTTAACAATTTAATAAGGTTATCTGTGATCTTTTTTGATCCATTCATTTTTCTAATAAATAATTCAAAATAGAATTCTTCTAATTTATTACGTTACAATAAGTAATAAACATCAAGAAATTTAAAAGGTCTACATGAAATTGAGAATAAATTTCAATAATATTTCTGTGTGAAAACGTGTTAGTGAAATCGTGTTGGACATCTAGAGACAAGATTATGTAAGTTATAGTTATCTAAAACTTTTCAAAGATAAGCGAAAACTTTATTATAAATTAAAAATAGTTACAAATGTTTGTTCTGGATCTAAGAATCATGTGTATAAACGCTTACAATATAAGAATAAAGTAACAACGTAAAATATCATTGAAAGATAGCATTCTGCTTTAGATTTCACATATTTTGCAACTGATTTACTTTGATTACATCCAACCCAAAACTTCCACTTTACTACGAGAAGTGGTATTGAATTGCAGTATAATTCTTATTTATTTATGAAGCCCTTGAACAGATGGTTAATTCTCAAGCCATCAAAACAATAATGACCAGATCTCAGAAATCACTTTTCAATACAGTGAGAAGGACCTTTACATGCAAACAGGCACACACAGACACAAACGCATACACACTTACCAATCAGCCAAAACAAAAATAGAAAACCGAGTCATATTTGTTGCCACCCATATATTCAAATGAAATCGCAAAATGTATATAAATGAAAGATTGTAGAGCGAAATTTAGTATATCTCGAAATAAATAATGGCCATTAATCCACTTTATGTTATTTATGTTTTTTGTTCCCTAATTAGAAATATATATATATATATATATATATATATATATATATATATATATATATATTTGTCAGAATAAATAGTATAGGAAAGGAAATTTATCTGGTACACCAGTTTCGTAATTATTGGAAACTCATCACGTAGTTTCCAGAATTTGTTGCAGACATGGCTCGAACCTGGGAACGTCTGCTTCGGAATCTGGTGCTCTAACCACTGCAGCAGGGTGGCTCAGTGGTTAGAGCACCAGATTCCGAAGCAGAAATGCCAAGGTACGAGCACTGTCCTTGACAAATTCTAGCCAGTACCTGATGAGCTTCCGATGAATACGAAACCGATTTACTGAATGAATTACTTTTTCTACAATGTACAATACTTAGCTTATACTAACAAATGTATATACATAATGGGTAGGTGTTTATATCAAAACCGCAACCTTGATTAAATTTAGTGTTTTCACTACCTGTCCAACCAATTTTTGTTTAATTATATATTTGTTTACCTCAAGCACTGTTCAGAATTTGCTACTGACACATATATGAGTATATATATATATATATAATCAAAAGCTTGCTACAAATCTGTGCCTAAATATAATTTACCCAGGTCGCATGTATGTTCTATAATTAAATATTAATTTGCATCTAGTTGTAACATTATGTAGTATGAGGTGCCACTTTAACTCCATATGAAGGAAAGATTAACGAATAACATACATTAGTATATAAGACAACCTTTTGTGTAGTATGTAGTAGGGTAGCGCAGCTGATAGATATTTAGACACAGGAAGAATATTACAGTTAAATACTGTTTGTTGCGAAGACCTAATATATATGCAAGTATGTATTAGGTTTTGCGAACCTAGTAACAAATTAGTTCAGTTGTGACCAGAAGGATAAACCAAAGGCAGCATGAACGGAAAGTATAATCTCATGCACATTCGTTTCGTGCTTACTGGCGACTCATCAGTAGGAGCCGGTATTACGCCCTTTAACCACTATATATTTGGTAGAAGAATGTGGAATAATAGGACGGTACAATCTCCTAGACGAATGTGTAAACCTGTAATAGTGAAGCTAACATAATCTAAAGTCAACGACAATGCGACTTCAATGCTAACTCACACTATATAATATATATACCGAGTCTGTAAAGGATACTAACACTATGGTTATTGTGTTAGTAACTGATACCTTTTTGAAATCGATGAGTACCGGATACTAACACTATGGTTTCCGAGTCGGTACATGATACCAACCTGATGGATATAAATTTATGCTAAAGTTCACCCAAATTGAGAATTACAACAATTTCCGAACACCTGTTACTCCAGTTAAACCATACACTCTGGCCTTCATCGATATCAGTTATCACATTTCGCGGTAAGCATGACATCATTCAATTCAATATATTACAGTTAAATACTGTTTGTTGCGAAGAGCTAATATATATGCAAGTATGTATTAGGTGGTGCGAACCTAGTAACAAATTAGTTCAGTTGTGACCAGAAGGATAAACCAAAGGCAGCATGAACGGAAAGTATAATCTCATGCACATTCGTTTCGTGCTTACTGGCGACTCATCAGTAGGAGCCGGTATTACGCCCTTTAACCACTTTATATTTGGTAGAAGAATGTGGAGATTGTACCGTCCTATTATTCCACATTCTAGGAGATTGTACCGTCCTATTATTCCACATTCTAGGAGATTGTACCGTCCTATTATTCCACATTCTTCTACCAAATATATAGTGGTTAAAGGGCGTAATACCGGCTCCTACTGATGAGTCGCCAGTAAGCACGAAACGAATGTGCATGAGATTATACTTTCCGTTCATGCTGCCTTTGGTTTATCCTTCTGGTCACAACTGAAATAGTTTGTTACTAGGTTTGCAAAACCTAATACATACTTGCAGGAAGAATATGTTCCACTGTTTGAGCTACGTCGGCGGCAAATTCTGGACAGAACTAGAAGAGATCCAAATAAGAGAAAAAACACGGTGTATTAGGTGAATTGCCTGTGCTACTTTAGACAATGCTTTATTTACATTGTTATATATATATATATATATATATATATATATTCGAATTCGTACCATAATTCAGCAATTCAATTTTAATTTCTCTGGTGGCATTATGCTTATTCTACAGCGTAAGATTAGGGGAAATTAGTTGGAATTTTACGGCCAAAACAGATGTCAAATAATTCCACCTTAAGTAAAAGGTAATGAGTATCATATATGACTATACAACTGAAAATTGCGTGTATTATTTGCAAAGGTGGTCCAGTGAACAGAGATCCAGAACTTGAAGCAAATTTTCCTTGGTTCAAGACTCAACAGAGGCACATTCTGGACAGTAATAGAATAAATCTTATTCAGAACGAACCCGCTTTAATTGATGAATTGTATTTTCAAACTTAGGGAATTGCTTAGTTTATACCGACTGATATATATATATATATATATATATATATATATTTATATATATATATATATATATCAAAATCTGCCATAAATCTACAATTCAATATCACTTTTCCAGATAACATAATGTATAGTATATTATGACAGATTGGCAGTGGCTAGCTGGAAATTTAGGCCAAAAGAGATGTCACATAGGCTCCAATTACAAGAAATGCTAAAGAAAACAACTTTTTTTAAACAATAATTGATTGCGCAGGTGGTGGTAACAATTCTTTAAATCAAGTTTGTGAGTTTGAATTAAACACCAATCCCATTGTATTTAACCAGACGTCGAACAACATAACAAAACTACCGCCAGCCGCAATGCACTGACGCGTTTCGACATTCCATGATCATCATCAAAGAACGACGGCAAACTGACTATCGAGGATCAAACCGCATTTAATATATATGGAAATCAAATTTAGATATGCGGCTCTCACATCTAGCAGTCTCGCATACATTGAGCTTGACTGGAAATGTCGGCTGCACAATTTCTATGCTGTCACGAACACACATAAATTTGTTTAATTGGAATTTTCGTGAAATATACTGACAGGGGTGGCGCCTTGAATAGAATCGCAGAGTCCGAATTATTTGTACCTAGGTTCGATCCCTGTCTGCGGCAAAATTCTGATAAGTTCTTGGCGAGCTTCTAATAAGAAAGAAACCGCTCTACTGGATAAATTGTCTTTGTTTTCATAGGAATACCTAGTTTATACTGATATATATATATATATATATATATATATATATATATAATTAAAGGTCTGTAAAAAATTTGCAATGTACATGTATATATATTCCCGAGCTCATTTATATTCCTGCGTAATCCACTAAGATTTTACGTTATTTGTACTGATTATATCTTGAATATTGAATATTTATCGCAGTAAATCTATTTTAATAATGGAAAGTTTGAATTAGATATGTAGTACCGTCGTAATACTTTGTTTTTACTACTCAAATTTTATAATTATAGTGACTTTTGCAATTACGTTAACGAACGTGGCCCTGAGAAAACTGGCGCATACATTAAAAATAAAATATATTGCAAATTACACGTGTCCATTATTTAATTCTACTCATTAAGTTTAAGCTACGTACTTTAAAATAATGCTTCGTCATTTAAATCAAGTTTGTTAACTTGGTATATACACCAATTCCAATTTTATTTAACTATTCGCCTAACACAACAAAGATATAGTTTTGACCATTCAATAGTCGTTTATCAAGCGTAGCGCCAAACTGATTAGCCGGACTAAAACCACAATAAGTTTAAGGTCGTTGAAAATCAGCTACGTGGCATTCACGCTCAAATGTTCAAGCATAATATGTACTGGATTGGAAATGTCGACTACAAATTTACTACGCAGAAAATACGCATTGTTTTTTTTCAGATTACACCAAACACACTTCGGTTATTATTTTTACTTATGTAATCAACCAATCATTGGTTGCACTGGTGGCGATAACGAATCTTTGGCCTAATTTGAGAACTTCACATAAAAGCCAATTGAACTATATTTAATTAATCATGTAACATAGCAAAACTACTTTCAGCTGCACGTATCCACGTGGTTCGAAATTCCAGTGTTATCATAAGAACACGACGGGAAACTGTCTAGCGAGTATCAAATGACAGTGCACATATGAGGTATGTAAGATCAGATGTACAATTATAATTTGTAGTAGTCTCGCATGCATTTTACGTGACTAGATATTTCTGCTGCACAATTTCTACGCGGTCACGTACGTAAGATTTCGCAGCTTTGGCCACTCGCATATTAATTATACAGTAAAAATCGTCTATACTAGAAGTTGAGAAACAATTCTTTATATCAATTTTGCAAAGTGTAATAAGCACCAATCGCATTTGTCAATCAGTCGCACACACTAAAAGGTTTCGAATTTTAATTATCATCATCTAGGCATGACGAAAAGCTGACATTCGGAGACAAAGCTGATATGCGGCTCTAACGCCTAATTTTCTAGTATGCTTTATACATAATTTAATATCCTTGCTAAATAATGTCTATGTGGTTAAAAACATAAAACGTCTATTGCCTTTAGTAAATGTATATAAGTTATACAATCATTGGTTGCGCGGGTTGTGATAACAATTATTTATATAATGGTTTTCGAATTATATTTAATGATAAATCAATTCTTATTTACTCAGTCCTACCAAATAGAAAAACTACTGACGGTCGCATTTAGTGCACGTTTTGATCTTCTATGAGGATCATCGGAGCAAAACATTAAACTGACGAACGAGGATAATATGTCATGCTCTAGGTTTATTTTTAATACGCCTCATGAATGTTATGTCCTTGCGTATCTGTTTTAAAGGCTGTCATAAATTTGTTTTTGATTTCCCATAATTTCATTTTTAAGTTTAAAAGACGTTTAACATATTCTTGTCTATTAAAAAAATATTATGATTGACTAAAATACAAAGATCTACTAATATCAGTTCTTCAATATTTTAAATGAAAACTTAGTTGTCGTTATTTAAAATGAGTTTGCACCTTAACGTGAATGCATCCTATTGAAAGCAATTCATGTTACTATTTCTGTCTAAATATCAGTCATCCACATCATATTATGTAAACTTATTGATGTGCCATTTCATTGCAATTTAAATATGTAACATTTTTGTTGTAGGATAATATTCATCTACAAATCTCGCTTGCTTAGCAAGATTTCTATGGATTTATTTAATTCTATTGATGCGATCACAATTAACAGCAGCACTTAATTTCACTCCAAATGTAATATAATATTTATTAAAATAGGCTGTCAGTAATCTCATTTAGATTATTAAAATCAAGGTTTTGATCTTGATATAAGCACCTGACCTATTAATTTCTTACATATGTCAGCATAAACCAAGAATTGTATAGTGTAGAAAAGGCAATTCATCCAGTAGACCGGTTTCGTCTTTAGTGGGAACTCATCATGTACTGGCAGAATTTGGCGCGGACAGGGCTCGAACCTGGACACGTCTGCTTGGGAATCTGGTGCTCTAATAACTGAGCCACCCTGCCGCACACTACATTTCAAACAATTTTCAGTTATATACTAACTAATGTAACTTGAAAAGTATATTTTTCCTTTAGGTGGAGCTCATATGGCATCCATTTAGACCCAAAGTTCCAACTAAACATCACAAATCAGTCATTACTGAACAGACACCACACTACATGGGGAAGTGTTATTGAAATGAACATGTATATAATTAAACGAATATTGGTTACACGGGCGGTGATAACAATTATTATAATCAAGGTTGCGGTCTTGATATAAACACCTGACCCATTAATTACTTACATATGTCAGTTTAAACTAAGAATTGTATAGTGTAGAAAAGGCAATTCATCCAGTAGACCAGTTTTGTTCTTATTGGGAACTCATCATGTACTGGCCAGAATTTGCCAGTATGACTGAAAATTGTGTGTAGTGTAGTGTGCGGCAGGATAGCTCAGTGGATAGAGCACAAGATTCCGAAGCAGACGTACCCAGGTTCGAGTCCTGTCCGCGGCAAATTCTGGCCAGTACATGATGAGTTCCCAATTAGGACGAAACCGGTCTATTGGATGCATTTCCATTTCTACACTATAAAAATCTTAGTTTATACTGCCATCTGTAAGATATTAATGGGTCAGATTTAACAATAATTGATTACGCGGGTGGTGTTATCAATTATTTAAATCAAGTTTGCGAGCTTGAAGTAAACACCAATCCCATTGTATTTAACCAGTCGTCGAGCAACATAACAAAACTACCGCCAGACGCAACGCACTGACGCGTTTCGACCTTCCTTGATCATCATCAGAGTACGACGGCAAACTGGCTATCGAGGATCAAACCACATTGAATATATATGAAAATCAAATTTAGATATGCGGCTCTCACCTCTAGCAGTCTCGCATACATTGAACTTGACTGGAAATGTCAGCTACACAATTTCTATGCAGTCACGAACATTAACTGTTTGCAGCTTTCGCCACATATATATATATAGGCAATACACTTTAACAATAATTGTTTGCGCGGGTGGTGGTAACAATTCTTTAAATCAAGTTTGCGAGCTTGAAGTAAACACCAATCCCATTGTATTTAACCAGTCGTCGAACACCATAACAAAATTACCGCCAGCGGCAACGCACTGACGCGATTCGACCTTCCATGATGATCATCAGATTACAACGGCAAACTGACTATTGAGGATCAAACCGCATTGAATATATATGGAAATCAAATTTAGATATGCGGCTCTCACCTCTAGCAGTCTCGCATACATTGAACTTGACTGGAAATGTTATGTTGTTCGACGACTGGTTAAATCCAATGGGATTGATGTTTACTTCAAGCTCGCAAACTTGATTTAAAGAATTGTTACCACCACCCGCGCAATCAATTATTGTTTAAATTGTATTGCTTATATATGTATATGTGGCGAAAGCTGCAAACAGTTAATGTTCGTGACTGCATAGAAATTGTGCAGCCGACATTTCCAGTCAAGTTTAATGTATACGAGACTGCTAGAGGTGAGAGCCGCATATCTAAATTTGATTTCCATATATATTCAATGCGGTTTGATCCTCGATAGTCAGTTTGCCGCCGTACTCTGATGATGATCATGGAAAGGTCGAAACTGCAGTCAGTGACGTTGCAGCTTTGACGGTGAGTTTTGACCATGTTCGACGACTGGTTAAATACAATGGATTGGTGTTTACTTCAAGCTCGCAAACTTGATTTAAATAATGGGTCAGGTGTTTGTATCCAGTTCGATGCAATCAGACAATTTTGAGTGTTTCACTGGAAATAATTTTCCAATGTTCATCCACCTACATTACAAAGTTAAAAAGACAACGAAGCATGTCAAAGAAAGATTGTGTTCTGCATTAGATTTTAAACCAATTTTAAATGACAAAATTTAGTTACTTCAATGACTGAAATTTCCATAATTAACTTAAAAGAAAGGACCCAACTGAAATGTGCATCTAAGGTTAATTACAGCTGAAATTGTAGCTGTGGTCAATTTTATTTAGGCGGGTGCATTTGAAGCTGGAATTCATGCTTATCGGAGCACGTACTGAACTGAATTTCGAAAAGTACAGTGTGTGCTAGTCTACAACTAAACTTGTATTTCCATGCGAGAAATAAGATAGACTTACACAACGATTTTCATTTTTAATTAAAGCAATAGATGTAGTAGTGCTTCCATATAATCGAGACCATTTCTATAAAGGTATCTTATTCTGAAAAAGAAATAACTGATGTCCTTCAAGGTCAAATCATAAGGCTCTATTTGAAGAGTAGGTGGTTACATTCTTATTTTTATTCTCAATTTTTGCGAAACTAAGTCTATAACCAATATCATGGTATTATAATCCTTGATAAAGACTATATTTATTGAGTCCGCATTTAAGTCGCATTGATAAAGGCTTTATATTGAATTGACTCTATCAATTTTTCACGTTCAGCTGTCCGACATTTCTTGACCAAATATATAGTTGGTTGAGGGCGTAGTGTCGGCTTCTACCAACGAATCAGAAGTAAGTGTGAAACGCTCGTGTACGTGAGAGTATGCTGTTTGTTAACACTGGTTTTGACATATCCTTTTTATCCTAATTTTACTACCTTGTTGTTAGATATGCAATATCTGCAGCAAAATTGCATATTTGTTAGTTCTTCGCAGTATATGTAACTCGTGTAGTTCTATATAACGTTTTAAATAAATAAAAAAAATTTTTTCGTGCATTGATATTGTCACGGCGATTTCCTAGCATTGCGAAATTATGTTTAGTTGTTTTATCCAGTTGATCAGATTGAGCATATCTTTTTGTGTAATGTTTTTTTTGTTTAAATAAACGTAATAATACGTTATATTTCTACAAAATATCAGTGAATAAGGTGAAGTTAACGCACTACTGTACAATATAGAATGCGGGCAAACTCACATCTTAGAATAAATTTTCTGAATATTTAATATAGGTAAAGACAAAGTGCAATTCATAATTTAGAAACTGGATGAATGCATAAGTACATTCTCATGCTATTTCATTGTTAAGTACACTTATAACCTAGCGAATTGAAGCGTGTATACTGTACACTTGACGAAATCTTTCACACCACATTAATCTTCCTATTTTAACAGTATTAGTTTTCGTGTCATATTCATGCAAGTTATGCTTTATAAAAGTAGACGTTGAAAGATTAAAAAATGTCAAAACAAGTTTCACCACTTGTTGCATATAAAATTTGCCAAATAATTTTTTTTTCAATTGTTTGTCTAATTAATCCCGTACCTCATAGCATTGATTGCATATCCGTATCAAGTGACTCTTCTGTAAAACCTACTACCTTAATTGATTTTCGATGTGTAAGTGCTTATTTTATTGCATACTGCCCATAAATCAACAAATAAATATAACTAGATATGTTTCGAACAATGACACCACATTTTCTACAATATGAGATATTTACGAGCATTGTATCTGATAACTGATGACGAGGTGAGTACTGACGTCTCGGGACGTAGTAGGTCAGTCGGCATTAACTGAGAATAATACACTTTCAGTGGATTGTACAAGCGTGTTGAAGCATCTGTGGTTTCGGAACAAGTTAGAAACTATCCATGTAGGAAACTTACATTTTGTGTAACTAGCAATGATGAAATTTGTAGGCTCAATTTAGAAATTGATACAAAACATGATGAAAAATATTTTATTTTTTTAAAATTTGAATTAATTTTTTTGATTTTTAGTGATGTAGCCTCGTCCAGATAATGTTCTTAGCTTTTTTACTAATTTTTATTTTTATTTGTCAATAGCGTCTCGCAAGCAGACAGAATTAAATACTGGGTTTTTTTGCTTCATTTATTTGTCTTTGTGGAATTGCGCAAAATTCATCACCGAAGACAGGATTTATGTCACAATCCTGAAAACCGTTGGTTTAAAAAAATTGACGTAAATAAAACATTATTCGTAATTCTACCCATAAGAATAGTATGGAATCGAGTATAAGAATATTCGTCGGTAAAAATCTGAGACATTCTACTCAATGACTTGAATAGCAAAATGGATACTTAAAAAACCAAGACATGACTAGGAGAAGTACCACTTCTGTTCCATTTAAAGCTATCGTGAATTGCTTTTATCTACTTCAAACGGGCTTAATGGTCATTATTCCAAATTTCACCTTTATTGGATAAAAATTTTCATCCTAAGCAAACTGACGCGCTGAATTATTGTCAAATTGACACCTGCGTTATAGTTTGTAATTAATATTTTGCACAATTCAAAGCGTCAGGGTGGCGCAGTGGTTAGAGCACCAGCTTGCGCAGCAGAGGTGTGAAAGTTCGAGCCCTGTTCGCGACAAATTCTGAACAGTATGTGAATTGTTCACAGTAAAGACGAAATCGGTCTACTGGATGAATTGTCTTTTCTAAATTATGCACTGCTTAGTTTATACCGACAAATTTATGTATATAATGGGACGTGCTTACTTCAACATCGCAAACCTGATTGAATTAATGTATTATTTATCAATTATTGTTGTTACACAGTGCTATCATTACATGTACGTTCTCCACGATTGACAAACGTAGTTAACAGATCAGTATTCATAGTTCTACCATACTGTGACTATTCTTATTTATGTAAGAATGAAGTTTACGTCTATTTGATTGATTGATTGGTTTTAATTGATCGCGTCAATTTGAAGGCTTTAAAAATGACTTGTACTATCCGTTTAAAATATAGGAATTCAAATTATTCCCGACGGTCTCTCTACGTTTCGAGACGTCAGTTCTCGCCTCATCATCAGGTATTCAATAGAATATTTATTAGACAACAATTTTTGAGTTTTCCATAGGTTACTTGTTGATGAGGCTAGATACGAGGTCACGAAACTTAGTGACTCAGTCGGCGATTGTTGAAACTTCAACAATTTCAGTGGATAGTACACATCCTATTAAAGCCTTCAGAGTGCCAGGGCCAGTTAGAAATCGTCCAACAAGGAGTTATACACGCTTTGCACATAGAAATGATAAGTATTCAAGGCAACATCTGTCAATGTATTATTTTACGAAAAATCTAATTTTTATAAATCAGATCTAGATAAAACAGACAAAGATTAATAATCCGGGCGCAAAATTATTGTGCTTTAAAATTGCCTTTTCTACACTATACAATGCTTAGTTTATACTGACAAAAGTATGTACATAATGGGTCAGGTGTGTATATCAAGATTGCAAACTTGATTGAAGAAAACGGTTTGATGACTTTAACCAGTGCAATTATTTGAACTTGTAAAATGTTTCTAAGAAAAAGGTACTTGATTAAAATGGCTAACTTAATATATAGAACCGTTCTTTGAATGAAGTGTATCTTTAAGTATTATAGTTAAACTACAATATATTAAATGGAGACCGCTTTCGACCCATTTAGAGAAAAAATCGAAATCGTTTAGACGGCGGCCTATATTTCTAGACAAGCGCTGGGACCCAAAGCAAACTAATTTTATAATGAAGAAATTCTACCAACCAGACAACCTTAATTTTAATTCGAAATAAAATTTAATTATAGAATTACTTTTTCCATTATGGTCGAAAATTTTATTTTACCACCTAAAAGTCAAAATCTCATAAGGTGTTCTATCTGTGTTGGTTACTTATATAAAAACTGTTTCTGAACATATTTCATGTCTTAAGACAATTAAGACTAACCCATGACTTCGCAAGAACGACATGTGCGTTAGACTTATTTTTATTTGTCTGAACTCATCTTCTTTATTGCATCTTTGATCACTATTCTGTTTCGGCTGAAAGCTACTATACTACGCAACATTGCGCACAGAGCTATGCACAGAAATAAATGAAAGTAAAACATGATAAATTTTAGATGGTATACATTTCATATGTGAAGTTTAGCGAGATAAATTCTAGTATTTCATAGTGAATCAATTTTCCAGCGTTTTCATTCAATGCCTTTTTTCAGGCGGTTGTCTGTTGTTCAGCTGTATACTTGTGATAGCGTCAATTAAACACACGCTTCGTCACATCATTTGCATTTAAAATAGAAATCTTCATTAGTAACTTCTTTGAATTGTATTAAGATAACTTGTGAACGGCCACGTGTGTACTTTAAGACTACTGAATATTATTAAATTTGTTTAATACATTTTTACGTGTTTTCATTGTTCCTTAAATGAAATTTAAATATTAAAACCTATATTGTCTGAATAAATTTTTGTATTTAACTCGATCTACTATTTTAAAATTGAACAATTCTATTAAAAGTTTAAATAAGGTACTTAGTAAATTGTAGAGAAAACAGGCTGGGTCGAACACCGTGGAAAAAAGACAATTAGTTGTATCTACAATCTTCGAAACGTGGCATAAACTTCATTAGTTTTTTCTTTTTAAATTAAATATATTGCAGTTCTATTTTGCCAATAACCTTGGATAATACATAAGAATTTTCGAAAAATGGCGATACTGTAGTTTAGTGTATAGATTGTACCGATATTTTAATGTATTTTCAGATCATGTTAATATGCTTAATTTTATAACAACTATTAACCTGATTTGATAGAATGTTAATCTTTAAAGAATACTCTATCTACGATGGAATTTTCTTATTTATATATTATAGATAAATCTATTAAAGTATAGCGAAATGGTTCATTTAAATATAGATTTTCGACTTTAAATAAATATTGCATTGGATAGCAAATGCAAATTATCAACCAAAACGGCTGTGTCTCTACTGAGCACTCAACAGTAGATAGAAGAATCGCTACGGCAAGAGGGCAGTAGCGGCAAGACTGAAACGAATGCCCTGGATTCAATTCCTGGCAGCGGCAATTTCGAATATTTGAGCTTATAACATTAACCTATATAGACAAATATATATTCAAACTAATATGATAATTCATAGCGAGAGCATGCTAAAAATATTTGCTATATTTAAATAAACTTACTTTATTCATCCAATATAAAATTACTTTTAATTTAAAAAAACGTATTCAAAACTAATTTGGATTTTTGGCGTTTTCCCTTTCAGCATTCAGATATGCCTGAAGAGATGCGCACTGAAGTCATGGAGCTGTGCGTGACAGCATGTGAAAAGTTCTCCTCAAATAACGAAGTGAGTTGATTTTATTCACGATTGTGAGTAAATAACACATATGCATCTATGGTTTAGACGTGCCGTGCCAAATTGCAATTTAGTTCACATAGCGAAGTTGTGCGTACCAAGGTGAGTATAAACAAATGGCGCAGACTCTTTGACGCGTATCATTCACGATTGCTGGCGAGCCATCAATAGTAGTTGATGCTATTCACCAGACACGATTAGCATAAGGTTAGATAACTTCCAACTTTACTTAACGAAGCACATCGTTATTTTGGAGCGTTCTGTCGGAACCTACTTACGAACTGTCATTAATTTCGAAATACAGGCATCAATAGGATTAAATCTGGTGCTTATACTAACCGGTGTGTTATTAGCCACTTTTTTTCTAGGTACGCTACATTGACTACATAAATCACGTAGGTGCCAAAAGGTACTACTTTATGTTCACTAAAAATGTCTGATATCTGCCAGATTTCAAGTTAATATCTCATACGTTAATTTATAATTTTTAAGAACTGAATACTTAATCACCAAATATATTTAACATGGCAAAGGCGAGTAGTTCACTATTATGACTAGCCGGCTAAACCAGAAAATGAATCACTTTCGTCTTTCCATATATAACTTTTTTTATCAAATGATATGCAGCTAAGTCATTTTAATTAACACAAAGTGAAAAAATATACCTGAGTGACGTAGTTTATAAATGACACATTTATTGTGTAATTAAGAGTTAGTAATTGGAGTAAAACCGTTTGGGTAGAATGCGGAGCAATTATAAGGCTGTTGTAAATGTATGTCTTAGAGAGGTATTACACACAATATCATGTGCAAAGACTGTGTCACGCTAGAACTGTCACATCTACACAGCAAACAAAAAAAAACAGATTTTCTCGCGCATGAATCGCCAAACACTATTTAACCTTCATGTGAATTGATAATTGCAAACGTGCATTCTTTTTTAACTTAGCTCCCATGAAGTTAGAGCTCTGATTTCCAAAACACACGAAGTTTGGGTGTGAAGTTACACGGCCTTCAAAATGTCCTACATTTTTAGGTTGTGTTGCAATTTGGGATGGAAGCTAGACTTCCATTCCATTTTAATCTGTCAAAGAAATTTCAGCATTTTGTTCGAATAACAGCTTAAAAGGCTTATCACTTTAAGTGCGACATTAATCTGAATTTTTTTCAACCAATTTCGTATGCTTGGCTTCATCATTGTTTTAACACTTGATACAGCCTTGTCGAAATATTTGTCAAAAATGCTCTTAACATGTGAAGATATGTTCCTGTTGTTTAATTTATTAGATAGCCAATATGTTACTAGAATTCAAAAATCAACACCTAAGAATCAACAGATGTTTTTTGCACATGCTGATAATATTTGTTGTACACCATATAAAGAAATGACAAAAACACATTATGCTAAATATTTTTTACAAATTTGCACACAGATTGAAGCGTAAAAATAAAAATTCCATTGGTCCCACGGTCTACTAGCTGAACAAGCAGAGTTTTCTTTATTTGAAACAGCTGCTAAATTAAAAAAATGTGTTCTACGTCTTATGATGTCACGCGGTGTCAACATGTTTCTTACAGCTTGGTACCAATTGAAATCAATCTGCCTAACAGCATTGAAGAATTTATTTTGTTAAAGTATAAACAAAATTTACTCATTACTTCACTGTCACTTGGGAATTCCTTTAACTACCATATTGACAAAATTGGTCAGGAAACCTCTTCGTGACTTCTATAAAGTTATTTCTTAAAATGGGTTTATGTATACGTACAAGATTTACAGCCTAAATAGGTACATGCACACAAATATATTTTAGTTTGGCCTTGCGTACAATACTCCGGTTTACGAGGACAAGCACAAATACGCTAAATATATTACTAGTTTAAAAATAAAATAAGTCGATTTCAGTTGATTTTTAGTCAATAAAATTACTTGATATTAACACAAAATAGTTTTGATTTGCATCTTCATATTAATAATTTTAAGCGTGGCTTTATGTGTATGCCTTCGATTATTTCTTCGGGTTAATTCGATTATAAATGCATATTTTGCGTAGATGCATGCATATTTCAATGCGCATTTACGTACTTGATCAGAGCTCAGCCGGAAAGAAAGTGCATTGCTAAATAGATTTTCTTATACCACAATAAAATCTGAGTTAATATTCCTACCGAACGCGTTAAAGTTAATTTAAATATTTATAGCAAAAAAACATATATAACTTTTTTCCATGCACATGCATAAGCAATAAATAACTTATAAACACGAAATTTTTCATTGTTTTTGATAAATTAATACAACTTCCAAACGTTAAATATTTCAGACACTTGCAAATTTCATTATGTATAAATGTGTGACGGAGATAAGGAATAAATTGAGTTTCGCTAAATATTAGAATTATGAACCTTTTGAAAATATATTAATTAAACCAACTGTGACTAACTCATGATAAAACTGACTTGGTGTGGTTTATAATAAGTTTAAAACAATTTATGTTGCTAAATGGAATTTTTATGCATTGGGTTTAGAAAAGAATATAAGAATAATGTCATTTTTTGTCTTTCAGGAGATATATTTAAGATAAATGAACTTTAAATAATCACATTATATTCCTGATTTGTTATGCCCATTCACGCTTTTACAAAGTTAATTTTACCTTCGGTTTCAACACACTAAACATCAAGTGATGCTATAGATTTTCCTACTTCGTGCTCAAATTAGTTATTACCATTCCCGACTGATTTGAAGAAATGTAATGTGACCAATTTATTGGGAATTAGAGAAATAGACGATCATTAAAATCAAAGTTTATTAGCAAAACATATCGATGTTTGGTAATTTATGCTGGCGAACGGAAAACAAGCTTCATTAAACTTATGAAGATTTTATACATTATTACATTTTGTCCCTTCATAAATAATTACTTAATTATATATATATATATATATATATATATATATATATATATATATAATATTCAAATAAATGGCAAACGAGAAATGACTGAAATTGTTCAATGCATGCGCTCCTATACTAATGCGTTGGTTTGATTATACGAGCTTGCATCTTGAAGAAGAAGGTGAGATGAGCTTTCGAGAAATAGGAACTCCACTAAATATATCACATATGGTTTTGACAGACATGCCAGCATAAAAAGATATAAAATTTTAAAATATACTTACTTCATTTTTTATACTGCTAATGTTTTGCTTTGTTTAAGGCAGCAGCTCGAACTGTCAAAGAAACAATGGATAAAAAATTTGGCGCTCCATGGCACGTGGCCGTTGGTGAAGGTTACGGCTTCGAGATAACCTATGAAACAAAGCACCTACTATACATGTTTTTCGGAGGAAATCTGGCTATAATTGTATGGAAATGCTCATAGGCATGCCAGTTTGATTGACTAATAAGGATAAGCATGCCTATACACTGTGTAATGCACAAATGAATGAATTGCAAAGTGTATGCAGCATGAACTTGTACAACACCAGGGAATGTAAATTGACAGCTTCTAATAACCAATGTCTAGCTCTTTTTCTATTACCTCTTGAGTGGCAGAAATTTTCTGTCTAACTGAGTATCAAACGTCTTCTTAAACTTATTTTTCTCTATTGAAGAAAGTAACTGTATTTCCTCCTATACGTGTTGCTCCTTTTTAACTAAACTTTGCATTTTGTTAAAACAAATTATGCATAATCCAGTTGTAAGCTCAATTTTGTACATTGCATCTGTAAAATCAATTTTATTGATTGACATTGATTCAATCGTAATGTGGTCTTAACGAATATACCTGCCGAACAGACACAGGCTAATTGAACACGTATTTAATTTTACAATGCACACATGAATATTGGACAAACAACCTTTGCGGTTTATAAATTAGTAAAGACAATCCATCTACAAAAGCATGGTTGTTGTCCTAATATATATAAATACTCTGCAAATGCCAGAAATCCTGAAGGAATTTGTGCATGAAAACTTGCAGTCGAGTCAACGCTATCTCTACTGTTATTACACGAAAGCTGCTACTTGAGATAAACATGTTTGCATGTTTGTTTAAAATACTCAAAATATTGGATATTATAACGTTAAATAAATAGCGCAAAATAATTTATATGCTATATTACACATGTATGTTTTATTCTACGTATGTTTTTTTACTCACCAGAGTGCCTTGAACAACATTTTCCATCTAAATGCATAAAGGACATAAGAAATAATTAAATGTACGCTAAAAAAAAACAATAGAAGCGTTGGTGTTTTAAATTATCTATTTGACGTATAATTAAATGATGATTAAGAGAATGCAAAAAAATAAACGATTTAATTATAAAAACGTCCTACAAGCTGTTTTGTATACAGCTCAGCTATTTGGAGTTGTGTGACCGTGCGATTATATAATCAAAATTATTGACAAAATAATTCGATACATGTCAATAGGTGCATAACTCTCTGACAGTATGCATCAAATTATGATATTTTGACAGTCTGAAATATAAGAATATGAAAAAAAGTTTAAGAAAAAGTGTAAACATCAAACTAAACCCAAACACGGTTCACAGGTAAATAAATTAATAAATAAATTATATATATATATATATATATATATATATATATATATATATAAATTAAACATTGCAAAAGATAGCAACTGCATGACCAGTTCTTGATAAGTGCCCATTTAGGATGAAGCCGGTTTACTTTGTTACCTCATACATTGGTTATGTTATACTGACAACAAATACATAGTAAATCCCTGTCATTAGAATTTAAACCAATATCTTTTTCCAAGTAAGCATGATATATATTACTTAAGGAGAGGTCTGTATCTAGTTTATTTGCGCAAGCTCTGAAGTTCGTGATATTGATTGCGTTTAAGTTGCCACTCGAGAAACCTTTCCTTGTTGAATTGGTTCTTGAATATCGGAATTTCTGATTGTGTTTTCATAAAAATTAAATGTGGCAATGTCAGTATGGACCATATTTGATGTGCCAGATTAAGAACATTATAAACTACACAGATTCGTAGCCGGTAATATTCCTTATTGAATTTACAAAATTTTTTGAAGTTGCAAACGGTTTTTGTTGCTTGATGTAAAGTTCCTCGAAAATGGAAAGTAAGTAAGAATGTGTGTATACAAGAAAACATATTCAGGCACTACTTTTCTAAAATTCGAATTTTATTTGGAAATAAATTTATCACCTATATGATGGCGTATTAATGTGCTTCTTACGTAAGAAATCAGAACAAATTCAAAAATAACTTTAATGATTATTATCAAGGCTCATGAACAATCTATATGACATGTACTGTTTTATCTTAAAGTACTATTTTAAGAGAAAAATGTTAGCGTACTTAATTTAGACAATTAACTAGAATGTCAAAATAAATGTCAACACGAAAGATTATGTAGCGTCGTTTTGCAGCTATTGTACACAATTTCAGACAGTATTTAAGTGTTTACGAAGCACATACGTTGTATATTGTTGAAACTTAACATAGATTGTCCGTTACAATTAATTTTATATAGTCTTTTCAGCACAAAAATTGCCGCGTGAAGCGAATTCGTAATACGATTGCCTGCAATATGTTTTACGGTTCTTTTGTATTAGAAATTATTATTTATCACTGACAACTATTTCTACTCATTGGATTTTGGACCGGATTACCATACATTTCTTTCTTTGTGCTAGAGGGCATTTTCAATATTTTTTCAAATTTATGGTGATTTTGCGCTCGTTATTCCAGTTTTTACTTTTTGGACGTTGTTTATGGCGAAAATGTTAACTTGAAATTCAGCAATTTCAAGAATATTTGTGACTGTTAGTAGTATTAATTTGTTGTGAAACTGGTTAAATATAATGGGATTGGTGTTTATAGCAAGCTTGCAAACTTGATGTAACGAATTGTTTTCACCAACCGTACAATCGACGAATGCTTAAGTGTATAACAGATCGTTACTTGTCTGAATGTTTGTTTCGAAAGCGATACACTTTTCATAATTAAATTATTGGATTGTGCATGTTATTTGACCTTTTTGCACAGCATGTTTATTCATATACAGATGAATTTCTTTTCGTTTCTCCGCTTTTGTTGTTTTAATCAGGCGGTGAATAATAGTTCGATGAGTGGCAAAAGAAATCAGTGAATTGATAGCTCAAAAATCGATTCATGAAGGTTAATGTCTAACAACTTTTTTGATCCGGTTTAAGTTTTTTTAAAATTCGATTTGGTTCGATGATACCCCTAAAATTTAACAATACGTCATTACATGTGTCTATTAGTACAATTTGAGACATTAGTTCTGTGGTTTTCGGCCTATTCTACAACATTTTTCATGGCTGATTCTGTCATGGTTATTGTTTTTCTTGCGATTTAAAAACTATTTTAATGTAGGGAAAGAAAACTACGCGATAGATTAATTCCATTTCGGCATTGAAATTATCCAAATTTAATTATCAATAAGTATGAAGTTTGCAGTTTTGAAAAATAATCAACATTGGCAGCACTCACACCCTGAAGTTTGTAAAATGTTATTTATGTTAAATGTAACATTTTCTGATTTGCTTCAATATACTTGCATGAATTCGATAAGGAACAAGACGTTCGCAAATCCGCATTGACCTACTTTTTTAATGATGAAATCTAATTTAGATGATAGGCCAATAGACATCAATGAGATTAATATTATTATGATTTTGTTGGAAGTCAAAAAGATAAGATTTTCCTTACTGCCTATCTAGAATATCTCTGCAAATAATAATGAGCAGAAAGTTGATAATTCGTCAAACGCATTAATTATTATTAAGCAGGAAGCGTAGCATAGCTCCTAAAAACTTGGATTAAAAGATTTTGCATAAATTTAGGTGCATATGATCATTTTGTTGAAAACTAAGTTTTACCAGCCTGTTTGTCCATTATTACTCTTGCGCATAGCCTAGACTACTTCATACAATTGGGGCTCGATCACAATATTTTGAATCGAAAACTAATATCATCTGGCGCTGTTTACGTCCACAGAAATTTAGTTTAACAAAATAAGGATTTAAAGTTTATTTTAAACATTGTAATATACGTGTGCTTGAATTGATCTGCATACAGTATTTGAACGTTTTATCACGCATTCAAACGTCATATGCTTTGTTAGCATCAATTTTATGGAGGAAGTTTAACCTGTTTAACACAAAAAGGCCGATTTCTTTGAATTTTCATTCTGAATAGGTAAGGCGATATTTAAGCGAAGTTAACCAGTAGTTTTTTTGCCATTTACTATTTTTTTTTAAAAGACTATTGAACTGATAATCATGAACAAAATAAATGTGTACAATAAATTTACGCAATTTCTCGACACGACTTTCAATCTGGGGATTAAAATATAAAAATGTGAGCTGATTAAACAGGTGTATGAAAGGTGAAATATAAAAAAGGCAATGGAAACAAGAAGGAATACAATAGGCCTTGCCTACATACACATTAGTTCATTTTATTTCCAGTTATTTGTGTGCACCACATTCAAAGTCGCTAAACTGTAATTTTTTTATCAATGAATCGAAAAGCCTTAGTCACCGCTGTCCTATAGTAAATATTTTCATTCATCACAGTAATCACGTGTTACATTCCGCATATCCGTGTTTTTCTAATTGGTAGGCCGGTACTCATTATAAAGTTTGCTGAACGGAGCCTGAAGTACCTTCACAAGGATGTCAATGATATTTTTCAGAGAAAATAAAATTGATAATGTGTTACAGGGAAATAAAAGTGTTTCACTGTTAATTTCTACTGCACCAGCTAATAAAAGTAAGGAAAGCTTGAAATAGAGAGGACTTTTACTAGACCGTTTTGCATTAGAATTACGATTAAAACCATGTCAAATTAAACTACCCATATAGCGCATTCGTACAACATTTGAAAGTGTTTCGTGTCGCCGATTGCTGCAGAAGTACCTGGATAACCTTGCTGTAAACAAAGCCTGAAGTGTTTCCTATTGTTCGCTCCCGAAATATATATTGACTGTTATTTTTAACAAATTATTTCACTTTTCATGTGCCAAAAGTAAAAAAATGTTATAACAAGCAAGAACCGTTTCTTTCTGATATTCTTCGCAAGTATCTACAAATGAACATCTCTGAAAGGCCAAACAAAATGAAAAATATGCAAAAATGGAGAGATTGAAATTAGTGAACAACCAATCCATTGTGTGCATTACCCCCAGTTCAGAGAAACAGTCGTTAATATTGACATCAATTATTATTTACCGATATACATGCAAAAGTTGTCGATCAACTTACGTAGGACGGTTGACCAGACGGTTAATTATTCGAATGAGAGAACATTGCAACTTAAACGTTTGTTTTAAATAAAATGGTGAATTAACGTCTGCAATTGCGCAACTCCTTGTTGAAATCTTGCACGTACGTTCTCCAGACGTAGCATTTAAGGTCATTACTAAATGCAATAACAGAGGGGAGTTAGCCACATACGAAGCTTTATAGATAAACAAATTGCAGCCGGATTTATGCAAGCTGAAGAAGCGTGTTCAGGCATTCAGCTTGAACTGGAGCTGATGCACGCAATCGTTTGGTTCTTCCATTATTTCACACTCTCTCCATGTTTACATTTTTCCAGTTTGTTTTGCTATTTACTTTATATATAAAGAGATTTCCGTTTGTAGATACTTGAGAAGCAATAAGAAGAAAGAAACGGTTCTTGTATCTGATAAAATTTCTTTCTTGGCAAATGGAAATGGTATAATGAGTTTTATTAAGGCTCGCATTCCAAAAGAAATTACTGCTGCCTAACTGTGTCAATAAGTTAAAATCAACTTTTAAACCACACATTGTTTATTTTTCGTGTCGACAATTCCGTACAAAGTAGTGCAGAAGACTAGGTTAAATGCAAACCTAAATATATTTCAAGAGCATCCTGTTTAGAAAATGTATGCAATAGATTGGCGTAATGGAACGACAATGCATGTGCTTTACATTGAAATTGAGAAAAAAATTTACTTTAACAAAAACTAGTGTAGATAGATTTCGAAAATATAGTTAAGCGTCTGTGTAATTGTAAATCATATTAGAGAAAACGGAATGCGATAAACTTCAGCAAACAAAGGTGCTCAACTACTTGAGAGATATTTCCACCTGGGGATGATGATTCATCTTTTGAAAAATATTTATTTCGTGTCTAAGGAGCGAGGTTCGTGATGAAGATTAACTGTAATGTCGAACGAAATATCATTAAAGAAATGACAAGGAGGAGAATCTATTTTCGAGAGTGTTAGAAATCAATTTCTACGTACAATAAATATTAAAGAATAAACTCAGTTATTCATGCAGTCACTTTTAAAATAAACCTAAATAGTAAGAAATAACGGATGCACCAAAGTTTCATTAAAATCGATAGAACATGTGCCATATTTTAAACTTTGTGCAAAGATAAATAACATTTATTAACATCAATGAATAAATATCACGTCAATTATTTACGCAGATCAATGTTATGATCTCGATGATTTCACGTGTTGCGTGAGATTTATTGCATTTTACGCAATTAGTTTATATGATTTTCACATCTTATGGTTTAATTGAATTGAACTATTCAATGGTTGTAAAAATCAACAAGTGTTCATTTTTGCACCATGCTGATAAAAGCGGTTCGTAAAATTGCATTTCATTTTTTATCTTTTTTTCGTTTTCCACATAAAATGTCATTTGGCAAATGGTCAAAATGCCAAACTAAGCTAAGAACTGGCTAACAGGGTCCAAAACTTGCTAAAAAAGTTATGCAGATTAAATATTTCACTTAAATGTGCGAATTTGTATTATTGGCGAGAAACAACGGATAGAGAAATTTTTCTAAATCACATTCGACTAAAAGTTATACGATGAATGGATTGCCGCTCGTTACCCAGTTTGCCATCATGTCCAGATAATGGTCATACATGGACAAAGCGCAACAGTCCAAGCGAATGGACGAATAAAGTAGGATTAGTGGTTATCTCAATTACACAAACCTAGTTGAAGGAATATATGATTAATAAGAAAGATATATCGATTTTTTCTTCTACATTATTTTGTATTCCACATAGTTTAGGTAGACAGGAACAATACATGTGCTTTGAAGACGACAAACAAGAAGCCATCACTTGTTTTCCTTTAAATTTCAAAGCATATAATAATTAATTAAAGTTAGATCTGGTGGCATTAGTCGAATTCTTTTGTGCGACATAACACTTTGCTAAGCTTGACGTAAATAGCGATAAATGTCCCAGCTTAACTATTAAAATTCTGTTTTTTGCAAAATATTTTATATCTATATAAGCATGGTTATAGGTGCCTTCAAATAGACATTTTTAATATCACAAACATTGCCATCGTCCAATCAGAGACCCGTGGTACTGTGATACTTGTTAATGATGATCAAACTGAGTTGGTATGATAAAATTCACAGTTCTGTTGCACTGCTGGGTAATTTGTTATTGAAAATGTTGAATTTAGCGAATCTCGGTTGTATGATCTTCTGCCAATTATGTTTTTCTACTTGAATTTCGGTGATAACATATTGCTACGGACAAATTTTTACATATTATATATATATATATATATATATATATATATATGTTGACAGTATAAATTTATCAATGCATACTATAGAAAATCAATTCATTAAAAATACCAGTTTCGTTCTTATTTGTAACTTATCAAATACTTGCCAGACTTGGACTCTGGCCAGAGTACATTTGCTTTTGAGCCTTGCCCCTATCAATCGCGTCCCGCAAACAACGCAATTTTTAATTATGCGCCAACTTATGTTTTGGTTAGTTTGTCCATCCGGTGGAGCCTATTTGGTGCCCCTTTTGACCTGAAGTTCTAACACGCACTCACATACCTATATGTATATATATCACAGTATATTTCTAGTAATGAAGAAAAAACATTAATAACAAAGTGGATAAAGGCTATTTATTTCGAGATTATTAAACGTCGCTCTACAATCTTTCATTAATATACATTCTGGGTGTTCAATTGATTATGCTGGTGGCAACAACAGTTAATATAAATAAATAAATAAATATATATATATATATATATATATATATATATATATATATATATATATATATATGCGATCGTGTGGCTGCTTGCATTCTTGTTTTGTTAAAAACGAATGTAGATTCACCTAAATTGATGTTCACGATCAAGGCCATGTCATCAATCAATCATACGCCATTTACTTAATTATGGATATGTTAACGAGTGGTAATATTTATTAACCATATGAAAAAAACAAGGAAGCAGTTATTAGGTAAAAATCATTTGACACAAAACATGTTCAATTCAGCATTGGAAGAGTTTCGAAATACCAGATTAATAATTGCGAAGGAAATAATTGAGTGAAGAGCTCAGAATTTTGCGTAAGGAAATTGCCAAACACATCATGGCAAGTTTAAACTTTTTAGCATATTTGTGGGGCTCCGTCTGCTACAAATGATAAAGAAAGAATGTCTGAACCAACCAGTAAATTTAACTATCGGAATTTAAGTATTCACTATATAAAAACTCATCTAATGGGTTGGTTGGATCGCAAAAATGTGTTTTATTATGGAAAATAATGTAATCATTTAACTTCACAACTTGGATTGAATTAAGTTGTGTATTAGGTGTTGCGTACCCAGTAACAAATTCTTTCAAATATGACCAGAATGATAAATTGAAGTCAGCAAGAATGGAAAATATAATTTCATGTTTACATTCGTTTCGTGCTTACTGTCGACTCATCAGTAGAAGTCAGTATGATGCCCTATACCAACTATATACTTGGGTAAGGAATGAGGGACAATAAGACGTTAAAATCTCCTACACGGATGTGCGAATCTGCAATAGTGGAGCTGACTTCATATAACGTCTTTGACAATGCGACATCACAGCCAACCAAACATATATAAAACATATCCGGAACTTGTAACGATTAACAAAAATATTGTTGATATCTCAGTAACAGATACCAAAATGTGGTTGCCAAGTCATTACAAAGTATGCTAATGTTACCAAAATTGAGAATTAAAACTACTTTTGAATACCTGCTACTCCAGAAAATCCATACACTTTGGCTTTGATCGATATCAATAATCAATTTTCGCGATAATCATAACATCATTCATTTAAATATATAATAGTTCGAAAAGGCATTACAACACTTGCGGAAGTGGTAATTAATTGAATATTTATGCAATTGAATAATTATTGATTGTGCAAGCGGCGATAACAATTATTTAAATCGATTTTTCGCGTTGGATATAAGGTCAAATAGCATTGAATATATCTTTATCAGTATAAACTAAGCATTGCATAATTTGTCAAAGTAAATTCATCCGGTTGGCTGGTTTCATCATAGTTAAGAACAATTCAAATGGTGCCAGTATTTTGCCTGGGATAAAGCTCGAACCGGAACATTGATGTTTCAGTCCTTAAATCTGGAGCACCATACCGCATAATACACACATATTTTTTAATATTATGAGCATATGGTTAGTCCTACCTTCTGGTGGAGCTTGTGTAACATTTCTTTCGATCTGAAATTGAAACTATCCATCCTCAATCCGTCATTTTTGAACAGACACTACGCCAATTGTGGAAGCCGCACATAAATGAATATTTAAACAATTAAAAATTATTGACTACGCGGGCGCTGAAATCAGTTATTTAAATCAGTGTAACGATCCTGAAATTAAAACAAATACCATTAAATACATATGCGTAAGTATAAACTAAATCTTGTATAATTCTGGAAATGCACTTCATTTCGTAAGTTAGTTTTACCTATTCTTAGAACTTTTGTAATACTTTCCAGAATTAATATGCAGAGAGTTTTCGAGTCGAGGCGCATTCACCTTGAAGTATGTGCGTCAATCTACGACACACTAGGCCCAATGATCCGTTACATACAGACTCCATATTTATGTTTATACTTAACTTCACGTAGAGTCTGTTACATCTCTTTCGACCCGGATATCTAACAAGAAATCGCTAATCTGTTATTCATGCAATTAAGCAATAATCGGATGTGCAGGCGGCGATAACAATCATTAAAATCAAGCTTGCATGCTGGATATATACACCAATCCCTTTATATAAATATATATTTGTTAGTTCACGTTAAGCATTATATAAGGTAGCTAAGGCAATTCATCCAGTTAAGGGCTTTCATACTTATCAAGACCGCCTCAAGTGCTGTAGAGAATTTTGCCGCGAATGATACACGATTCGTAACGCATTTGCTTTCTACTCTGTGAATCTTCCTACCGTACCAATATACAGCAGACTACACAAAATTTTTAATTACATACATAATTTATGCATTTGGTTAGCCTTACCTTCATGTGGAGCCTAGAGGGCATCTCTTTCAACTCGAAGTTCTACCTAGCCATCCAAAACCTGTCACTTTATAACAGATATTACGTCACTTGGAAACTGTTGAGGAATTTATAATTTGTTCGATGAGACTATTAATGATTACGTCAGCGGTAAAAACAATTACTTAAATGAATTTCGTGAGCTTGACATAAACTTAGGTAACATTAAATATATCATTGTAAGCGTAAGCTAAGCATTGTATAATGTATCCGCGTCAAAATTCTGGATAGAACCTGAAGAGTTTTCCTTAAGAACTAAACGGGTCTACTGGATGGAATGTTTTTGTTTTCTTGGGCAGAGCTTAGCTTTCCTTACAAAAATATATAATGGTATTGGTGTTTATACGTATCTAGCAAACCTGGTACTAATAGCTGTTACCACAGCTCGCGGATTAGAAAATGTGTTCAAGCAAGGGTGCTAAAATGTAGTCTTAGAATGCGTGCCTTAAAATAAACGCATTAAATCAGCATTTCTTTGATGAACACTTTTCGTGGACAACAGTTTAAATTCTATTAATGAACAAAAATGAAAACTTACCTAATTAATAACTATGGAATTAATCTCATAAATACATTAATAAACGACACTAATGGCGGAAATAGTTATTAATGGACGATAAAAATTATGACAGGATGCATAATTAACTTAACAAAGATGAATTTGCAGAATCCAACTTACATTGTAAAAATTGGCATGATGATTTAAAATCGATCGAATAATTTACGCAACACATGTGCATTTAATACACCAATGAACGATTCAAATTCCGACTTCGCCAAACAAAATCAGACGCACTTTCTAAATACGGATTTAATAAATTGTAAAACTTTAAAAACACCAGTTTTCAGTCGCGGTTTTCAATTATACTGCTAGTCATAAATTATTGAGATGTATTTATTTAGCTACAAAGTCACACTACGCATAGGTCATATAGCTAATTTTCTGTCGATGGCTTTAAGTAAGTCTCTCGTCTCATTCCTTATGGCTGTAAACGTTAGTAGGGACTCATGGACGTTGAAGGTAGGCTCATGACCATCCTGGGTACCTCATGTGACTATGATTTTGTTGGTTTTATCAAAGAAGAAATAGCGCTAACGTAGCTCTCATCAGGACAGTGGGCTGATCGCCACTAAGCAGGTGCAACTGTCCGTTTGTCCAAGCAGCGTAACAAAGATGCAACACCGACCAAGAAATAAGAAATTATTTGAAACTCGACGGCTCTAGCTAGATATTTATGAGAGCAGCAAAATATTTGACAAACGAACTAATTGCGCCGGTTTAAATTTTATTAAATGACATCAAGTAAACTAAAAAATGTTACAGCTTATTCAAGCAAAGTATTTCGTGGCAACAGTCCAGAGTGTTTACTAAGATTAGGAGATTTTTTTAAATATTCGTTAAATAACTATGCACAGTCCAACGTCAGTTAATTGCCATTCGTGCTGTCATTATGGTCAAGGAAGGTTGCAATACTCTAGTCGAGTGACAGATGGTAGATTTACTATATTGTAAGTTATGTCAAATAAAATTAATAAAAACTTTTTAAATTTCGCAAAATGTAACGACTCGGTAATCATAGTGTCAGTACCATAATGTTGATATCGGGTACTGACACGATAGCCATAGTGTTTGTACATTTTACAGATTCAATATATATATATATATATATATATAATGTATAGTGAGTTAGATTTAAAGTCGCATTTTCGAAGACTTTGTATGAAGTTAGCTTCACTACTGCATGTTTACACATTCGTATAGGAGATTGTACCGTTCTATTTTCCCACATTCCTCAACCAAATATACGGTGGCTCCTACTGATGAATCGCCAGTAATCACGAAACGAATGTGCACGAGATAATACTTTCTATTCATGCTGTCTTTGGTACATCCTTATTGTCATATTTTAACTAACCTCTTACTAGATGCGCGACACCTAATACGTAATAACGTTGCATTTTTGCATGTGTTCTTTGCGATTTCAAAGTTCAAAATACTATTGTAGTAAGAATCAATTATATTATCTCACTTGTATGAAGGCTTTGTCAGATTAGTTCATTTAACTGTTTCAATTATCATCATAATTCTGCTTGAAGTCAAAACGCAAAAGCAAATTCATTAGAAAACTCGAGAAGAATTGTTAAATTTTTTTTAAATGTTACATTTAGAAAACTACTAACACAGTGTAAAGTATGCTCTAGAATAAAGTATGCTAGCAAAAGACATGTTCACAGAACTTGTGAACCGAAATAAGCAGGTTGTTTATGTCGACAGTTAATATATCGAATAGAAATTGAGAAGAATTTTACAACGTTTTGCTTAATAGAAACCTGAGTGAATATGCAATACCGAAAAAGATTTATTTTTCGACAGATCTTTACGCGACGTCAAGTAGCGCCTATTTTACAGTTTAAATTTTTAGGTCATACAAATATTTGTGTGTGAAAGAAATTAATTCAAATAGCTATATAGCGAATCTCACAATAAAAAGCACAATGGAACCTTGACAGAAGATGCCGATTTGAAAAACTCTGCGTCAGAATATATGCAAGTTTTGAGTTCACACATACGCAAAATTTAACTATTTATTCTAACACTAACAAACATCGAAATATGTCCTGCGAAAAATGGTTTATAAATTACATGGTATGCAATATAATCAAATAACTTGCTTGCACAACACCATCCCACCATTGAGTTCGCAAATCTCTTGTAAATTTGTCGTCTTTTAAATGATAAAAATAACAGTGTAAATTGTATCTGCTTTCGTCAGTTCTAGTTTTCTATACTTGTTGTGCATTAAATTGAAGAATATATTTATTTGTGTCAGTAAAATTAAAAAATCATTGATTACGCGGACAGTGACAACAGTTCTTCAAATAAAGTTTGAAGGCTTGAAATAATAACCAATTCAATAACAGTTAACCTCTCAAACAAATAAGCAAAATTACCGTCGGCTACACGTACTGGCACGTTTCGACATTCCATGATCATCGTCAGAGCACGACGGCAAACCAACTAGCGAGAATCAAACTGCACATATACGGAATGAAAAATTAGATATGCGGCTCTCAACTGTAGCAGACTTGCATTGATTGTGCTTGATTGGAAATATCGGCTGTACAGTTTCTATACAGTCACGAAAAATAACTTTCTGCAGCTTTCGACAAATTTATACAAGTTATACAATTAAGCAATAATTGATTGCGCATATGGTGGTTACAATTATTCAAATCAAGTTTGCGAGCTTGAAGTAAACACCAATCCCATTGTATTTAATCAGTCGTATAACAGTAAATTACTTTCGGTTTCCCATACTGACACGTTTCGACCTTCCATGATCATCAGCAGAGCACGATAGCAATGAAAATCAAACAAAAACTCATATATAAGTCCTGCCAAAATCAGATAAGTGGCTCTTATATCTAGTAGTCTCGCAAACATTACACTTGCTTGGAAATGTCGGCTGTACCACTTCTATGCTGTCACGAACATGAACTTTATGAGGTTTTGTCACATTTTAATAAATTGTCAAATTAAGCAATCATTGATTGCGCGGTTGATGATGAAATCTCTTTAAATAAAGTTTCGAGATCGAAATGAACACCAATTTCAATGTATCTAACCAGTTAAACAACATAGCAAGATAACCTATGTAAATAATAACACAGTTATGTGGAAATGCTTAACGCTGGAAATCGGACATTAATGTCCTTCTTCCATTTCATGCAGCTTTAAAGTGCATAGAGCTCTATTGGTGGTGTTTTCACAGTGTTTGAGTATCTCATACCAGGAATGCTGAATGGTTCGAGCAACAGATTCCGCAGCAGACGTGCCCAGGCTCGAGCCCTGTCCGTGACAAATTCTGAACAGTACGTGAAGGGTTCCCAATAACGACGAAACCGGTCTACTGGGTGAATTGACCATTCTACTGTACAAAATGTTTAGTTTATACTGGCGAATTCATGTTTATCATGCGACTGATGTTTACATCAAGATCGCAAACAAGCACAGTTTTAATCATGACTATGAATAGACTAGCCATTGCCATTTCACAATAAATAACAACGAATGCTTGTATGGCTAGGCGGCAGTGAAGCATCAGTGCTTCGTACAGATTATATTATGTTTCCAATTTTACTCATATATATTTATGACTAAGTTAAATTCCAATGACGAACTTTAATTTAATGTATGTTTACAGCATAACCTAAACATAGCAAACCATCTGCTACACAGGTTTCCTCCTTATTGAGCACCCAGCAGTAGTAGCAACGAGCAAAACCGACAAAAGTGTAGCCGGGGAGCATTTAGTTCCGAGTTACACAACTCATCATCTGCTCACAGAAGCCACGGACGGAAAACAAGTCGTTATTTTATAGAAAATTATGCCTCTTGAACACTCTTTTTGTAATGTATCCTGGTGGATAAAGCTTTTGACCCAAAGTCTATACTTAATATCTCTGAACTCTCTTTACAAGAAAGATACGGTGTCACCTTGGAAAGTGAAATTTAACTAAAGTATAATGACAGTATTTAATTGTATAAAATTTTCAGTTTAAATAAAGTACTGATTAAGACAGTAAATGCAATTTACTTGCCTAGTCCGGTTTCAAGTCTGTGGAGTTCACATCAGCATTACCTTTAATTATGATCTTGAAGTCTATACAGCTGTACAAATATATTCTACCTTGACCAGCGGACGGATGTATATATGAATCCGATGAAGAAGAGTTATGGACGAGGGTCAAGGTCTGGATAAACTGAGATAATTTCTCCTATTGTGGGAAAGCTCACTGGTAAACTTTATTTAATTTTGAAAAAAATAAGTAAAATTTAAACTAAATTACCAACCAGGCTGAGAGACTTGCAACCCGCAACACCTTCAAAAGTTCTCTCTGCTGAGATAGGAAAAATATGCCATCATAATTATCTCTTGAATTTTGAGCATGACAGTTCGTATGCATAATTGATCAAATGTTCACGTTAACTGTGATAGTCACATCTTATATAAAAAACGATTAAACGAAAGTTATTGTATGTTTTCTCTTTTGTAATAACTGTACTTTAACTTGATATAGTGCCTTTTGGCCATAAAAGAAAAAATTGCACAAAATTTAACTCTGATAATGAAGCAGGTAGTGATGTTCTTCTAAACATATTTATATGACGTGACAGATAGTGACATGCTGTACATTTTGCTATACTGCATTATGTTTTATAGAACATGTGTGAGCTAAATGCAAATATATGAATCCTAATTCTGAAACTAATCATAAAGGCGAGAATTAATAATATTCATTCGATTGTCCATAAATGTAGCAGGATCTGTCTATCAATATTTTAATTTATATTGTTTAAATGTAAAATGTACATGCAATGACATAAAGAGGACGTAAAGGATAACCAATTGACATAATTTCTACATCGCAACCTCGATTAAAAGAACTTGATATCACCGCCCGCGAATCCAATATTCAACTTTCCCATTTAACGTGGTATCTGTTCTATAAGGAAAGATTGGGGATGATGGTTTGGGGCTTCAGGTCTAAAGGGATGCCATATAAGCTCCAAATAAAAGAAAGGCTAACCAAGAAACATTAGTAGGTGTTTAATTGAAAATTGTGTGCAGTGTGTGGCAGAGTAACTCAGTTGTTAGAGAACTAGATTTCGAAGCAGACGTACCCGGGGTCGAGCCCTGTATGCGGCAAACACTGGAGAGTACGTGATGAGTTCCCATTAAGAACGAAACCGATCTACTTTATGAATTGCCTTATCCACAATATGAATACGTAGTTTATACCGACAAATATATGTGCATAATGGGTAAGGTGTTCATATCAAGATCGCATCCTTGATTAAGGTAATTAGGCTAATTTTTGTCTCCATATGCCTGAAGCCGTCGGAATCTACTTATAGCGAATGCATTCGGATTTTTGCTTACCTCGTCTTAAACATGCATAAAATATATTCACAAGAGAATTTAAAATTCAAAGTAAGGCTTGAATTGTGTATGTAAGGTGTATGTGCATGTGTTTCTTAATTTGTTCACTTCCATAGACTCGTTGAGGCGAATGCATGTAGCACTATCAATTATCTGTTACTATGAGCTGACTTAAATATCAACGACAATATTTTCAATTTCACAAAATCTCATTTTGTATGAATTATCTGATTATTTATGCAATTAATTTACAAAATCATAGGGAGAATTAGGTTGGAATAATTGTTTAAATTGCGCAATAACGAAGAATTAAGGCAGTCGTGAGCATAAGCATAATTAACTCATTTACGTTAGTTCATGTAAACATCAGTTTGAGCAACTTTAAAATACAATTAGGTTTCATGTTTATGTCAAGTCCACAAAACATGATTTTACTCATGAGGAATTTTACCATCTCTATCATGTTGGCGGCAAGAGTGCTTCTGTAAATCAAGTTTGCGAGCTTAAAGTAAACACCAATCCCATTGTATTTAACCAATCGTCGAACAACATAGCAAAACTACCACGTAATCATTGATTGAAAATATTGTGATGATGAATTGTAATGGCAATGCGTAACGTTAACCAGGATTAATCTGTGAGGTTGAGCATTGAAGTCCAGACAGAACCATTAACTTTTGTCTGTGTCTTGCCAAAATGGCTCTTTATTGAAGGTCAATACCGTGATGGTGTCAATAGTTGAAACATGATCATGGAATTCTCTTTTTGGTTAGCTGGTAAATTACTAGAAGCATTTAAGTTCGATCTTTTTAAGCATCAGTAAATTGAGGCAACAATTAAAAGAAGAAAAATAATATTTTTTAAATAAATATTATTCATGGCAGAATATTTCACAGTTGATTTAAAATTATCCAGAATTGCTGCTGTGTTCCTGTTGAAGCACACATGTCAATTAGCCAAACGCATGCGACGTGGAAGTGGCATTTGATCATCGTTGATAAAATTACACTGGCATGTTAACACATTAAATTGAAGACTTCTCAGCCATAAGTACACGCACAAACAATATGAACGCTTTTCGAGTGAAATGTCAGAAACTTGAATAAAATTGCCGTTGTCTTACGTATTTTAGTATAGGTATGAATGGTAATATTTTTTCCGAATGTTTCACAGAAATTCTATACGCACATACACACACACAAGCATGGGATGAATGTTTAAATGAGAATTGGTTATGCGGACGGTGATAACATTTATTTAAATCAAGATTGAGATCTTGATAAAACAACATTCCATTATATATATATATATATATATATATATATATATATATCAGTATAAACTAAGCGAACACACAGTACAATGCAAATGCCAACAGATTTAAGCAAATGTGATAACCTCGTTCCAAAACATATCAATCTATTTTAATTTTTCAATCATTAATGGTTTGAATAAGTCAAAGACCTGTGAGTATGTTGTCAATCCTGAAGATGGGACTGGAAGCGAAGTCCCAACAATTTGGAAAAAATTCGGGAAATCTGGTTTCAACGTCATTTTCAGAAAAGCAGTTGATAGACGTCTTCAGAGTGAGAGGACAAATGAGAACTCATCAATCAAAGCCCTAGGTAACTAAAACTCTACATGTACATAGGCATGGAGTACATGAAAACACCTTCTCGCAAAAAATACTACGCTTCTTTAAATCTAGTTTGCGAGCTTGAAGTAAACACCAATCCCATTGATATGACCGGGCGTCGAACAACATAACGAAACTACCGTCAGTCAGCTCGCAATCTTGATTTAAAGATTTGTTACTACCACATGCGCAGTCAATGATTGTTTAATTGTTTTATACTTTCTCATTTCCACTCCCCTTAATATTTTCTACACATAATGAGATTACGTATAACGAGAATCTGAGAATGCTGCAGGATAATTATATATATATATATATATATATATATATATATAGAATAATAAGAATAATAACTAAGGACAACTTTCCCAGTGTTAAAGTTAATATGACATTCAGTACACAGAGAATCATGAGGTTGGATACCAAAGATCAATTGCCACTTCTCTCCAAATCATTCATAGTCTATAAATTCTCATGTATGTGCGGTAGCACATATATCGGACGTACGAAGAAGCAATTGATAAGCAGAATCCAGCAACATTTGCCACAGAAATTGATTAACAAAGGCTTGCCACCGTCTGGAAAATCAGCTATTTCCGATCATATATTAGCAACGGGGCACCCTGTCAATTCGACCAATTTCACAATTCTACACAAAGCAAAATCTGAAAAATTACTTTTTATCTACGAAGCGCTTTACATAAAACAACAAACACCTGAACTTAACATTCAAAAGTTTCATCAACATGATATCCTTATCGACTGGCCAAGGATAACAAAATTCAACAACAATATACTAGTACCCAGCCAAGAACCAACAGGCCCTCGATTAGAATCAACAAACGTACAATCGGATTGGCAACAAGGTGAAGTTGAGATAACAGAGGCGCATACGATGACAGAAGTCTCCAAACAGTGTGAGCGTTTAACAAGACAATCAACATTAGCGTTGTTACCAAGCGAAAATAGCACTCTCGCGCAGCGGGGTGAAACAATTAACTATACTGGGAAAAACAGCACTTGTATAGATAACAGTGAACAATTTGCACAAATGGCTAACTCTCAAGTTATCAAAACAATCATGACAAGATCTCAGACATCACTTCGCAATACTGCGAGAATGACCTTTACATGCAAACACACATACACAATACAAACACAAACGCATACACACTCACCTACTAGTCAAAACAAGAAACAGCAGTAATAACCAGTCAGATTTGTCACCAAAAACATAACCAATTAACAACCCAAAATGTATAAATATGTATGATTGTATAAGAGACGTTTAGTATTCACGAAATAAATGGCCATTATCCTCTTAGTTATTTGTGTTTTTTTTCCTAATTATAAGAATATATATATATATATATATATATGTGTGGATGTCGAGTGGGTGTTTTCACGTACTCCATGCAAATGTATGTGTAGAGTTTTAGATATTAAGTAATTTTTTTAATTAAAATAATTAATGAATCTGAATTTAAAATAGAAAAGGATCTCCTTTGGAACGAGGTTACAAAATTTGCTTAAATTTTTTATTACGAGCATTGTATTGTATGTGCTATTAAAAGTATAAGGAAGGTGCTGGAAATGAGGTGACGAAACGTAGTAAGTCAAACACAAGATAAGATCGGACCTCAATTTCAGCGGTTAGTACGAATAACGTGGAAATCTTCGGAGAGGGCTGGCTAATCAGCAGCCAGCCATCACGAGGACGAACTCAATGCGTACTTGGAAATGAGGATCTTCGCAGACTTAATATTGAAAATTCTACCACTTATGAAAGAAAACACGTGGACAATCGAAAAAAGTTAGTTTCTATGGAAATAGGGGGATATGGCTCTAAAACTACTATAATACATTTAAAAAATAATAGCTATTGAACCTTCATTTTACAGCACAATCTCTACGAACTATAAGATTGGTGCAGTGCAATGTGTAGTGCTTTTACGTTTGATGAATACGAATAGACGGGTTAATGAGCACTGTTAATGTCAAATCTATAATTAATTAATTTTTCTCAATCAAAATAATGTTTCTTAGTAAATCATGTTTAATGCAGAAATCTAGAGTTAATCTGTGTTTTGAGTATCTTAAATTTTCATTTTGCCTGCTTTATCCATTTCACCACGTTTGTTTGTCTGTCGCCATCAACTATATTTTATCGGTTTATAATTGGGCTTGATTAGGCACACGTTATGTACACCACTTGAGAGTGGATCGCCGGAACACTGGTATTTATTAATCTTTTGTGTTAAAATATACTGAATATATATTAATCAAAGGATTTCGTACAAAAACAAAAAGCTTGTCTGTTATTGAGAGAAACACCTAATCAATTTAAGGAAAATTTCATTTCAGACTTGTTTATATTAAGGTAACTATATATATATATATATATATATATATATATATATATATATATATATATATATATATAAATCACTAATAAAACCATTTCGATTTTGCGTATTTGCTTATTCGTATAATCTACAATTTCAATAAAGCACGACATTTATTTTTTGTTGAAAATATTAACTCGGTTTAATTTAGTCTGTAAAACGTAAGCAGTTTTCTTGATTTGATCACTGACACAGTCATTGTGAACATTAAAATCCTCTAGGTACTTTCTCATTAAAATATGTAATAAATACGAATATTCCAATAAATGATTCAGTGTAAAATATGCGTCATTTTGACACACTGAACTAAAAGAGCGAGAGCAAATTGACTAGGAATGACGGGTGTGTGAGTTCGTGTTAGAGCGGGAAGAAATTGAGCTTGGCGAAGTACATTTGAGGTGACACATTCTATCGGTAATTAGACTGTCGTTGCAACCATTTAACATTTAGTTAACATTTAATTTTCTCTGATCTGTCGCGCGAATAAGATGGAACAAATACCGGCTGCTACCTAATCTGAACACTTCTTCCATATACTTAACATTACTGGTCCAGAATGATGTAAGATCATCTTTGAAACTGTGATAAAGTTGGCATGTTATAGCTCTACGAATATTTTTAAAAGCCGATCTAGGGGAGAATTTGGCGTTTAGATTCGAGAATCTCCACAAAAAGTTTCACACACTCAATGATTAGGTCTAAGTGCCAGCATTGTTAATGGAGATCTTAAATTTGTCCACACTTGGTTCTAACTTTCATTATCAAAACCAATTACCTTTAACTTAATAAATTTTAAAACTTTGTTTGAATTGGCTTACAACTATTTAATATTTCATGGTTCTTAGCTTTCAAGAAAATGTGAGTGGAAATCTACATTGTACATGGTCTCAGCTGAAGTACATGTTTCAAACTGAATGAGTCCTGGATGCAGCCACGCTATTTATTACCAACTTAAACATTATCCTTTTGGCTCCTCAGTTATCCGAGGGCTGGAGGACCCTAAGTGATGCATTGACTTATACTTTTTCTGAAGTTTGTTCTACGGATGTGCAATCTTTGCTCCGCACAGCTATCCAACTGTCGCTCGCCATTATCTTTTCGCAGTGAACTTAAAGTACGTGTCACCCAGATGAAATTCTGATGCACTTGAGCACCAAACTTGATCATTCATGTCATCTATAGCCAAGATTGTATCTCAGTATCTTGCTTTAAATAACAGAGAACTTATGTCGGAGTAGAAAGCGTAATTGTTTTAGTCTGGGCTGCACTCAGTGTGAGCATTGGAAAATACAACGAAAAAGCAACATTGATTAGCCTTTCTGGAATTGATTTTAGTACACGTCTTTAAGGGGTACCAGAACTATGACTATTGTTTCAGTATCTGAAACCAACACTATGATTGTCGAATAGATACATGGTACTGACACGATGTATTTCAATTTCTGCTAAAGTTCACCAAAATTGAGAATTAAAACTCTTTCTGAGCACCTGTTACTTGAGCAAATCCATACACGCTGGCCTTGAGCGATATAATTTATCACATTTCGCAGTAATCATAGCATCATTCAATTAATTATATGACAGTTAGATACTGATTGTGGCGGAGAACTAATATATGTGCAATTATGTATTAGGTGTTGCGCACCCAGTAACAAATTAGTTCAAATATGATCAGAAGAATAAACTAAAGACAACATGAATGGAACGTATAATTTAATGCAAATTCGTTTCGGCTCCTACTGATGAGTCGCCAGTAAGCATGAAACGAATGTGCGAATGAGACTATACATTCCGCTCATGCTGTCTTTGGTTTACCCTACTGGTCATATTTGTTCTTTGTTTCTGTGTGCAACACCTAATACACAATTACTTTCTATGACATTTTAACTTAGCCAGTGGCCGGGAAAGGGAAAATTAAATAAAAGATCGTAAATGTTTACTGTTGAATGGCGATCCTGAGCAAACTATCAAGTCAAAGGAAGATCGAGCAAACCAATAGGAAAAATCGAGTATAGGACAATTTAGGCGATACGTTTGGTCAAGAGATGCGTAATTGCGAGTACGACAAAAATAAGGTTGCAGTGGCCTTGTCTTGCACATTTGCCTATAACTGCGATTACAGAAAACCAGCCGCCAAATTTAATTTCGAATGTTTATTAACAATAGACACGTGTATATTGCTAAGCAATTGATGTCGCCCAAACGAATAGCCGATAATTTTTTTAAACTGTAATAGAAAATATAGTTAACACAGTTACACATAAAGCCTGGCGTACCCGTATATGTCCAAGAAGATAAGTAATTTGATTCTATAACCCAATTTGTTACCATGTACTGCATTCCAATATATTATGGCATTTATGTTAAGTTTTTGCAACCAAGAATATATAAATAATACTCGCATATTTTCCGTCAGCTATTGTGCAGCATACAAAGGAATATCTGACATTCATATTCCAGAGCTTTCATCATTTTGTGAAAGAAAAAAACGTATAAATCAACACCAAATGACTATCTGTGATACGATATGGATTCACAAGTGGAAACTAGATGTAGGAAACAAAGGCACATGTGCTTTGAATTTGATTGGCCAGTGATTAATGTAGCCTTTATTTAGGTTTCCATAATTGCACTCTGTTGATGAAAATGCTTTTCCGCGATTCATTTGAGGCACACACTGTTTCCCGCATAACAAAGTAACATAGCGCATTCAAATGCAAATTTACTGCAGCTAAACTATACAGTCCAGAGTATTTGGTGTGCAGTTTGCGCAAGTATAAGCTATGAATTAATCGACAAAATCTTTTAATTATTATAATCATGGTTGCGGTCTTGATATATGCACCTGACCCATTAATTACTTACATATGTCGGTATAAACTAAGAATTGTATAGTGTAGAAAAGGCAATTCATCCAGTAGACCAGTTTCGTCCTTATTAGGAACTCATCACGTACTGGCCAGAATTTGCTGCGGACAGGGCTCGAACCTGGGCACGTTTGCTTCGGAATCTGGTGCTCTAACCACTGAGCCACTCCAGATCGAGCCCTGTCCACGACAAATTCTGGCCAGTACGTGATGAGTTCCCAATGAGGACGAAACCAGTCTACTTGATGAAATGCCTTTTCTACACTATACAATTCTTAGTTTATACTGACATATGTAATTAATTAGTGGGTCAGGTGCTTATATCAAGATCAAAAACTTGACTATAAAAATTGTTATCACCGCCCACAAAACCACTGTTAGTTCAGTTAAATAAAAACCTTTTAAGTAAACACCAATTCCATTGTATTTAACCAGTCGTCGAACAACATAGCACAATTACCATCAGTCACACGCACACTATTACTGATTGCATAAGCATACGTATAGGAGATTGCTCCTTCAATTGTCCAAAATTTCATGACCATATCAAATGCTGCTTAAAATACGAAACTGGATTAATCAGAATGACCTGATCTTCGTTTTAACTAACATAGCATGAATTCCAGTCTTCTGCTTCTTGAAGATATTTCGATGGCCTTTGTCGGCCATCTTCTTCAGTTGACGCATATTAAAAGTTTTTAAAGAACAAACAAGCCAACTAAAACTTGTGAAGATGGGTGAAATGAAGTATGTGGCCGCCTTAGACCATCGAAATATCTTCAAGAAAAAAACAACTGAAATTCAGCCTATGGTAGTCAAAACGCAGATCAGGTAATTTCATGATCATATCTCTAATTTTTCGGTGTAATATCGGCTCCCACTGAAGAGAAGCAAGTAAACACAAAACACATGTACACATGATATTATGACGTTTGTTCGGGCTGACATGGGCCTATATTTATGGTCTATTTAGACCAATAAATATAGATATCTACAGTCCCATGTCATACCCAAGCAGACTTATTTTTATGCAAAACAGATTTACACTTTCATTTAATTTAGGCAGTATAAACAGATTAGCGATGTGACAACGGAGATTTTCATAGACTATCATGAGACGTCTCAAGAAAGTAAGATCTAAAGAATTAGTATCAATATCCACGTTAGCGGGTGACATTTTAATTTTTCTTAAAAACATGTTGCTGCCAAAAAAGCTGGCTTTACTTTTTAAGTAAACTGGTAAGAATATTAGTTTCACGTGAGAAAAGTGTAATAACGATGAAGAGCCTTTGAAATTTTCTAATTTGAATTGAGGAAGAAATTGTATATTGCTGCATAAATTTAGTACAAATCAGGCATAAGGCAAGAAAATTAAAAAAAGGAAATTTTCTTCTAACACAACAAGCATCGAGCAAGAAACGCGCAATCTGAGACACACGCACATGCACAAACACAAAGAACATTCGTGAGTGTATATTCAAATCACGTGTGAATTTCGTTTGTTTATTTACCTGAGGACATCGCATATAACAGATTTCGCTGTGCGTATCTATTTTGCGATTATAAAACACACGATATTACCGTCGAGTTGAATTCCCGCCAAAAGAAAATGGCCTTTATAAATTGTGTTTAATATAATACTGCTTCGTAGTAAGTTTATGTTTTAAAAAACAAGATCAATTTCACAATTCAATTTATAAATACGAAAAATGGCTGAACTAAAAATAAAATTTTTTTTACTAAACTATTTATAAAAACAAACATTTTCGACATACTAATTATATTTATGCAGTTCAATGTCATTTCAATCTGAATAAGCAAAGTTCGCGGCTATTGTTGGGGAATTGTAAAATTGGTTTATCCATGTAAGTATGATGTGTTAGTCAGTTTGCTGTTTCACTATAATTAGGATCACAGAAGGACGAAACGCAAAGCAACGTGCGACTGACGTTAGTATTGCTACGAGGAGCAAATGGTTAGAAATAAAATTGACGAATATTCAGGTCCTGAAACTTGAATTAAATAATTGATAAATTATTTAGCATAATTTATACAAAGAATTTTTTGTTGTCACCCGCGATAATAGATAAAGAAATATCTTATCCTTCGATTTCCAAAAAGTAATAATTTCGCTTTTCAAGAGAATCAACCTGTCAGTACATGAAGATCTAAAAAAGATTTTAATCATAACGTCTAAAAAGTTATGCAAACTAAATGCTGTCTACACGTTATAATTTTGCTATATAATTACGTTTAAATTATATGTTTCTTCCTTTAAAACTTAGGCTTTCGCACTTTTGAAGCTAAGTATAACGCTTGTTTGAGTAAAGGATACGATCTTGATATAAACAACAATCCCATTATGTATATTTTCCAGTATAAACTAAGCATTTTATAATGTAAAAAATGAAATGCATCTATTTGATCAGTTTTGTCCCTGGAAGAATTACCTTCTCTACATTATAAAATGGTTAGTTTATACTGACGAATTCATATATATATATAACTGGATTGGTATTTGCATACATTTTTCAGTATGAAATAAGCAATTTATAGTACTAAAGGTTTCGAACTTATTAGGATATCATCAGGTACTGTCGAGTTTGCCGCGGATAGGGCTCAAACCTTGGTACGTTTTTTTGCATCTAGTGCCCTAACCACTCAGTTACCCTGCCATACACTACACAAAATTTTCAGTTACATGGTAACTACTATTTCATGGTTAATCTTCCCTTTAGATGGAGCTCATATGGCATCCCTTTAAACCCAAAGTTCCAACTAAGCAACCCCAATCTATCATTATGGAGGAGACACCATGTTACATAGGGAAATGGTATTGAATTAAACATTTATATAATTCAACGAGCATTAGTTAGTATATAACTGAAAATTGTGTTTGGTTTGAGGAAGGGTGATTCAGTGATTAGAGCACCAGATTCCGAAGCAGATGTTCCAGGTGCGAGCCCTGTCCGCTGAAAATCCTTCAGAGTACAATATGAGTTCACAATATGGTCCAAACCTTTTTACTGGATGAATTGCCTTTTCAAAACTATAAAATGCGTAGTTTATACCGTCAGATCTATGTAAATGAAAGGTCAGGTGTTTGTAATAAGATCGCAACCTTGCTTATACTAATTGTTAACATTGCTCGCACAACCAATGTCCATTTAGTGATATAAATTTTCAACTCAATACCACTTCCCCATGTGACGTGGAGTGTGTTCTATAAAGTTAGATTGGGGTTTGTTAGTTGGAACTTTTGGTCTAACGAGATGCCATGTAGTCTCCATCTACAGGAAGAACTAACTAGGAAACAGTAAGTAGTATAAATTTTAAAATTGTGTGTAATGTGCGGCAGAGTGGCTCAATGGTTAGAGCACCAGATTCCGATGCAGACGTGTCCAGGTTCCGGCCCTGTCCACGGCAAGTTCCGTGCAGTATGTGACGCGCTCCCATTAAAGACGAAACCGGGTGAATGGCCTATTCAACACTATACAATTCCTAGTTTATACTGACAGATTTATGCACATAAAGCGTCAGGTGTTTATATTATGATCGAAATCTTGATTATCGCAAATTCGAAGTTGTCATAGACAAACGAGGTTAAATAGTATTGAACACGTTTTAAATAAATAAAATATATGTTGATCCGAAAATTTAGTACAATGATGCAGCAAAATATTTCAGCAACATCGAAAAGTAACATTTCATCTAACAATTATTTCGTTATTCTGTGTTCAATTGACGTAACTAATAAGTTTTGAAATGTTTGTAAGCGAGAATTGTTTGCGTGATAATTCTCCTACTAATAACCATGTTATTTACCTTGATTTACATGGCAAATCGTATTTTATCCCATGAAGACTGGTACATTTCGAGATACGATCCCCAATTAAATCATAATAGTGAAATTGCAGGAAATTACCTACTACCAGTCATAACCGGCCTATTAGAAACTGAATTTCCTTTGCGTAGCGACAATATCACTTGACACTCCCAAAGTTATAAGAACCCACGTGGTTTTTGCATTTTACTAGAAAATCATACGTCTCATTAACTATATCATCAACCGGGAGTTTGCGACCAGTATCAGATAATTTACATCGATAAAAATATAACAGTTAACATGATAGATACTATGGTTTCCAAGCTTATTCTGTTTAAATTTTGATCCATGAAAGGTTTGTCATGAATAAAACCTTCAAACTAATTGAACGATAAGTAAATAATTAAATATGAAATTTTTCTACTTGCATAATTAGATCACAACATTTATTCAGCCAGATATATATTGGTTGATTTATAATCAGATTAGGTAGACTAGACCACCAAGAAATTTCACATGAATTCTAAATTTGTCGACGTATTTAAATTCAATATTTGTTGTTTAAATATTGTAACGTGTAGCTAATGGCAATTTTGCATAACAGAGGGGTTGAAATTGAAATATTATTATTTTAAGCAAACATGCTAACTAAACGTTGATGTGATAGTCCTTCTTGTTTTGAAACTCGACGTCCTTTTCTTGTGCAGGACAATTGAGTGGAGTACACATGTGCATATAGGTTGTTGTGTGCGTGCGGGGTTGGGGTGACGTGGATAAGTTTGTATAGACATTTGAGTATAAGAGAATAGGTATGAAGACCGGATATCAGGGCAGACAATAAAAATACTTTAGGAATTAAAATAATTATAAATAGATCTGTCTTGAATAAGGCTACCACATTTGCCAAAAGTTGTTTTTTCTTGTGAATATGGTGTCAACCCTGAAGATGGGACTGGAAATGAAGTCAAGAAAATTCGGAAAAAAATGTCGGACTATCTGGTTCCAAAGTCATTTTCAGATAAGCAGTTGATGGAAGGCTTCAAAAGGAAGGGACAAGTGAGAGCCCATTAATCAAGGACAAAAATCGGTGCACCTGAAAATGTTAACTAGACTCCTAAAATGTTAGGTTACGTCAACCTTTGTAAGTTTAATTGAGAAATAAATCATGTGTGGAAGCAAACATAAATTATAAAGCAGGTATGTACAAAACGGTTAAAAAATGTCATTTTTTCGCCAGAACTCAATTGGACTGTAAAGGCTGGTACTTAACATGGTCTCTATTTTTAAAAGAAGATGGATTCAGCACACATAATACACGACAAACAGGAAGCGGGAAATGCGCGTACACACACACATACACCCACGAGCGATTTCCAGTTTATTTTCAAAATATGTACGACTCTTGTTTATTTAGTTTATGATTAAGAATGTTGCATAAAACATCCTCAGCTGTGCATAATTCTTTTTCGTTTTTTGCTTTGAAAAACACTCGGAAACCCGTCTGATTTAGAGTGCGATTTGTATAGACAATTCATGATTGTTTAATTGTGTAGTGTTCAGCTATTGCGGAAACATTCTCCCCTATGTTCGATGTGTGTGGTTCAAAATGTTATTGAATGCGCATCCTTATTAATCGACTAGTCCGGCCTACATAGCACATTGATAAGCTCTGGCATTTGTATAAATAAACAATGCTGGACAGTTCAATTGCCGGGAGCTTATCCTTTACATTTAAATTTAGAAGACACTTTGTAGTGTAAACAAGCATCAATTTTAACTCTAATGACACACATGCTCCATAAAAAATGTTATTTCCACACATGATTGACTTCTCAATTAAAATAAAAAATGCCTAATAATGGCTGAACCAAAAATTGTCAATCTTGTTAATGATTCAGTTAGGGTTAATTGAATTAGGATACTTGAAATTAACCGATTCACGAATATTTAATAATTGTGCCAGGTGTTTATCGCATTGACGATAAAACTATTGACTAACGAACAACCTAGCACTTTATCGTTCTGCGCAAGTACCACTATGGCAATAAACGTTGTCTAAATTTCGAACAAGATTAAGTTTGGATAATATAATTAACCAATCCATAATTGCGCCGGTGGTGGTAACATTTCTTTAAATCAAGTTTGCGAGCTTGAAATAAACACCAATTCCATTGTATTTAACCAGATTAAGTTTATTTGAACCTGAACTGCTAGAAATACAATTTCAAACTTACTGGACTTGTTTCCCAAGGTGTTTCCCATGGTCAGACTTCAGTCGATTCTTCGGTGAGGCGTAGTGGCATTCTTCCGACAAAAACTTTCTTATCTACCAAGTCCTTTAAACAATCATTTATTGCAAGAGTGGTGATAAAAATTGTTTAAATCATGGCTGCTAGTGTGATGTAAAGATTAACCACGTTATATATTTTAAAAGAACAAGTTTATTATTGTATAATGTAGGAACAAAATTCATGTGGTAGACAGGTTTCGTCCTTATTGGAGCTCGTCAAACGTTGTCCAGAATTTTCCCGTGAACGGGTCTCGAACCGGAGCACATTTTTCCCAGAGACTGTTAGTTTATCCAATATGCCACTCTGCCACACGTTAAACACAATCTTAAATTATATTCTAGATTTATGAACTTGGTTAGCCTTTTCTTCAGGTGTGGTTCGTGGGGTATCAATTTCGACCTGAATTTCCAACTACCTGAGAAAGTGGTAATGACATTAAGATTTACACAATTAGACAACCATTGATGGTGCGGGCGGTGATAAGTTATTTAAATACGAGTTGCAAGCCTGATAAAAAATCATCAATCTTATTAGATAGATATTTTCAATATAATCTAAGCATTGAATAAGGTAGCAAAGGAAATATGGTGTGTAGATCAGTTTCGTCCTTATTGGGAACCAAGCACTTTGTTTAATCAAGAAACCCTTGACTGTGTGCTTAGTTGTTCAATTTTGAAAAACTCTGGTGGCTTCTTCAAATTTTGAATCATTTTGACGGAATGTATAGGCTAAAAATACCCACATAACGTGCGATATATTTTATTAAAATATATTAGAACACCGTACGAATTAGAATCTTAACATCGTTAAAAATTTATTTTGTTATTACGCGGCTTGCAAATGGTGTTATGCCCAGTTAAGTCATTTGACTCAAAACGAAATCACCGATGCGCAACCCTGATTACTTGATAGTCGACTTCTTAACTTGTTTATAAAAAGTAGCATTAACCTAACCATATCGCTACACTAATCAACCAGATTGTCGTATATGTGCAGGTATCATTATCATTAACTTAATTTAATTTGGCTACTTTTATTGTTAGTTACTAGTGGCACATGATTCCAGATGTGATAGGCAAAGGGTAACGTCTCGCTTCAGAACTATTCACAATGGTCAAACTCGGCTAGCCTTATTCACTATAATATTTCAGCATTTAAAATTCCATTACTTACTTATCCTACATTTCAGTGCATTTTCATTTACTTTACCAGAGTATCATTTCGCTGACAATGTATCATGTCTACATCGCCATAGTGTCATTCATGTGCACTATCATATTTATGCTACATGTAAGCTCTATTTCTTGCATTGACTGACAGTAGTTTTTCTATATTGTTCGACGACTGGTTAAATACAACGGGATTGGTGTTTACTTTAAGCTCGCAAACTTGATTTGCGTCCAGATAGTTTAGTTACTAGAGCTTTAGACATAATAGACAAATCAACATTGAAAGATTTATAAAAACGAGAGAAGGGTTTACAAATGAAGCCCGAACAGGAACTGGTTACGTTTGGTGACCAAAGAATAAATAAAGGTGCCGGATGATTTTAATTAGTAAAGCTGGATTCCAAGAGACCAAACCACACTGAATCATCACCAACAAAGAGACACTGCAATGGGAAGAAAATCAGGGAACCCGGCGGCATACAATATTCACTAAAGGGCCCTCATTAATTTTGTCTTAAGCATTTTGTGAAATTAGATTAACAATATGCAAAACCGTTAGAGGATTTAATTTTTTAAATGTCTTGTATAGTAGCGCTATTGCTCCATATTATACCCTGATTTACTGTTAACTTTACCAATACAAAAGGATCTTTAAACGTAAAATATGCACACTTATGGTTGCATGAAACTAACAAAGATGCAGTCATTTATTAGGAATTTTATGACAAGAAACAAGCTACGTGGGCTACCAATAAGAAGCTGTCACTACATTTCAAATTCACGATATAATTTAAATAAAAATTTGAGCCAAAAGAAAGGTACTATCTCCTAGAGGTTGGTGCAGTTTAGCAGTAGAATGTTAACTTGGTAAACAGAAAGTTCGATAGCGGACCAATAGTACTTGACACATTATATAATGGTTAAGGGTATAGATAACCAAAAAGCGGGAAGCACATTATACGACAAGATAAAACATTATCTCCATGCAGTTTGATGAGGCCTCCTGATTCTTAATAGACAAACTAGTTTACGGACAAGTCATACCAGAATTCTTCACACACTTCCTTTTATTTTGCTTAATTAAGCCAACATCGGATGTAGGGTAGGTGATAAAAATTTTGATATAAACACCTGACCGATTATGTACATTCATTTTAGTGTAAAATAAACATTGTATAGTAAATAAAAGGAAATTCATCCAGTAGAACAGTTTCGTCTTTATTGGGAACTCATCAAGTACTGCCCAGAATTTGCCGCGGACAGGGCTTCGGAATCTGGTACTCTAACCACTGAGCCACCCTGCTGCACACTACACAAAATTTTCAGCTATATACTAATGTTTCTTGATCAGTCTTTCCTTTAAGTGGAGATTATATGGCATCCCCTTAGATCAAAATTTCTAACTAACCATTCCCAATCTGCCATTATAGAACAGACATGGGAAAGTGATATAAAATTTAACATTTATATGCATAAACGAACATTGGTTCCATGGTCGGTGATAACAATTACTTTAATCAAGGTTGAGATCTTGATATAAACACTTCCTTTTTACCAGGAATTTTACCTTAGAAATTTAAACTCAACTTGCTTGGTTAGTTAGGACTAATTGACACAGAAAGCACGATGAACTTAGCGAAAGTGATTTGATATTAAAACTTCGGCTGAACCTAAATATCTACGAATATGCTGATTAATTATAGTTCTAAATTCATGTCAACAAGTCTTTGACGCTGAAGTTTTTTCTAAATTTAACAAAAATTATGAAAAATCCACCTCAAATTGATACTTTAAAAAATTTGATACATTTAAAATAAATAACTGTTTATTTTTTTTATGTTTACGAAAATATGCTAAAATATATATTAGAATTGACGTTTCAACACACAAAAAAGTGTAAAAACAGACTTTCAGATGCAATGAATTTACAATAAAAGAAATATCCGTAATTTTCAATGGCTTAAAATTAACATATATATCTTGATAATTGTCATGAAATTTTAATTCATTATTCTAAAATGTTGATAAAATATAGAGCAGCTCAACAGATGCCATTTCCATTAAGTGATTCTAACTTGAGATTTAACAAATAAAAAGAATCACTGTCACCAACTGAACGAAATTCGTTGATAATGAAACAATAATAATTTCCATGTAAAGAAGCAAATGAAAAAACTCTTTCCCCACATTTCTTGTGTGACGCTGAAAAAGTAGGAATGAAGTATAGCTTGGCATGAATAAAGATTTGCTTACCAAGCTATCTGAATAAATAGAGGTAGTTTGAACAGATCACAAGGTCAATAGCCAATCCATCAGAATTGTCAGCGAACAACGAACAAGTGTCAATCAAATCACTCACTATTTCCTGATCTGCGTTTTGACTAGCACAGTAATGCTATTGCTTAACAAATGTTACTCGATTTAAACAAGAAAAAACCTTCCTCAAGCCGAAATAAGTCACCATCTCGAGAGTTTTCGCTAAATTCTGTTATTTTTTTCATCATATTTTCTATTGTAGTAGTAAACGAAAACACCATTTATCAGACTCGATAAAGTTATCTGTAACATATGCGGCAAAATTAATCTGTTTATGTGAATTTAACAATCATTGGATGAGTAAACTGTAATAATTCTTGTGTGCAGACAAAAAAACATAGAGCTACAGCAGACGGGATTGAGTATATAGCGCGTGCTCATCAGATTGTGTAATTACAACTAAACATACTTGTACACAAGCATATATATATTCTTTTACAATGCGAGTGGTAATTAGATTTATTTTATCCTTTCCATGTGCAAAAACAAAAGGAAATTCTATCACATAAAAGAACCGCTTCTTTCTCATTATCTTCTCAAGTATGCACAAATGGAAATCTCTTTATATATTAATTGAGAGGCAAAACAAGATAGAAAAATTTAACCAAGGAGAGAGAGTGAAAAAACTATGATTGGTTGTTCCCTTTTTCCCACTTTCTCCATGATTACATCTTTCTATCTTATTTTGCATTTCAATTTATATATAAGCAGATGTCCATTCGAAGATATTTGATAATAAAATGAGAAAGCGGTTCTTGTATCAGATAAAATCTCTATTTTTGCACATGGAAAAGGTACTATGCGTATATATATATATATATATATATATATATATATATATATATATATATATATATATATAAAATTTCACGAATAAACCAAACGAACAAAATATTCGACGAATAAAACAACTGCAATTTAGCCTGTGTTAGTCACAGCACAGATCGCATGATTTGGAGAAATCCAGTTTCGCAATCTTTTAAGACCAATAATCATTTTATAGAAACGTTAAATAAGGTTCGTGAAACATTTAATCCGATAATAATTTGTCGGGAAAATACAAATCATATGAGACGACTGGTAAATTAAGCTGGTTCTTCTTAAGACACATAGAGTTGTGCAGTATAAAAAATCAATCAGTATTTTCCAAACAAAATAATTGCTAAATCCCAATGAAATCTAAATATGTTATATGTTGAAAGCTCATTTAAAACATTGTTAAACAAAGCATTAACTTTGAAGGTACATAATTATAGAAACCAATAATATCAATACAAATCTATTACGATTACGAGTGTTAACTTGAACACGAGACAAATAAAAGAAGCATATATGCCGAGTTATATTTTTTAAAACATTTTTGCATTCAACACACACACACATATATATATATATATATATATATATGGTTAAAAAGTAAAACTATATATGAGAAAAAGTTTCTGAATACATGAATTGTTTACGAACAGCAATATCAAAAACATGCATTTTTACGCACGTATTATTGAATTCGCTCAAATCCACATAAACTCATATATTTAGTTAAATGCATAAACACTAATATATGTATATGATATATATATATATATATATATATATATATATATATATATATATTCCTGAATGCAGGTTTCAACACATATACTATTCCCTTTCTAAATAGCACAGTCTCGATCGAATCAGCATATCATTTGGAACAGCATGTCATAGTTAAATGTACAGTAATATTCATTTATAGTGCCCAGAGAACAATATAATACTTTGCAAAGAAATAGGACTTGCCTAATGGCAATAAGTATAGCCAGCACTAATTTAAAAATATGAAAGATAAACATTTTCCTAGAATAGATAATATTAAGATGTGTCGAACATAAACTAATCTTACTGACTGGAATTTCTTGGGCACTGTGTAATCAAATTTTCTGCTCTCAATTACAAAATATCAGTGGTAATCATTTAAAGGATTCATAAGTGAGCTACGCGATGTGCTCAATTAACAGCCACTTCAAGTTAGTCATGTCAGACACTACGAAGAACCGGGTTAAAGTCACCGTTTATGTCAATAAAACGACTACGTGCTGAATTGACAAAAGCAATAAAATAAAAGAAAAACTTATTATAAGAATGCTTACAACAAAAAGGTACGTTCCAGGGTTAAAACTGAAAATCCGCGGTAAAATGAAATTCATTTTAGATGTATAATAGGCATTTTTTAATGTAGTGAAAAAATATTGCATGTTTAGTCACCAAACAGTTTTGTTATAAAGTTCAAATCGTTTGTAGAAATTAAATGAAAATGTATGTTCATTACTCGTGCAGTGTAGTTAAGAATTTTGGGATAAATTATTAATTCTTGAAGCTGAACCTTTCACATTCTAGCTTAAAATCGTAGGCAACTAGCATATTCAGCGGTTTACTAATTCAATCAGAAAACAATTTGTTGCGGCCTATCGATGGGAACACTTTTTTACGCTGGGGGAGAGGGAGGGAGTGAGGTTCAGGCTCAAGCAAGCCTGATGCCATCAGGGAAAAATAGAAGCTAGTAGGATAATAATAATTTGTTTACTTACCTGTGTCAGTTGAAATATACGTTAAGAAATATTATATTTCAGAATTTCCATTCATTTCCATAACTATACAACTTAGTCCAGTGACAGAAGCATTACTGATCTTAGTGTTTAGGCCTATAGAAGCGGCATAAAATGATAAAGCTAAACTTGATCTTTACTTTTAGTTACCGTAAGTAACAACTAAGGTGTAAATCATAAGCAATTACCTCGCCTTTCATCTTCACTACGTTTTGAAAATAACACCTGCTTACTCGTCTATCAATGGCAAATAAGTGAGAGCTACCAACTAAACACAAAAATTGATGATTAAACACGCACAAATGGTAAACATCGTTTTGAATTCCATACATCTACAAAATAAATTGACACCAGTAAAATACAACAACACCAGCAACCTAAACACTACTACCACTGCTTATAGTTATAATAATAAATATCATTATTGCAATATCGATGATGGAGCGACTGTCTGAATTGCAATCCAAGTCTGTCGAAGCAAGTCTGTTTTATGTAGGCGCATAAAAATAGTAACACACGATAGACAAATCAACAAATCAATGCCGCATTACAAATAAATAATCATACCGTGATTAATTTATTAAGCAATAGTTACAAACTACAACCAGGCGTCTGTGAATGTTACAAGCTCTTCGTGATCACAAGCGTGTTGGCCTTCGATTTGATTGATATGCATAGATCTAGAGTTAAATATTTTGGATTAAGTGCATTCGTAATAAAACTTGCCAGGAGCCTAATTGGTTGTGCAATGTTTTAGTGAATATGCACTCCACTGTTCGGTACCTCAAAGTTGAAACGAATCTGAAAGACAAGTATGACAAGCCGAAAGTTTGATGGAATTAAATAAATTATCATCAAAACTCCACAATAACTGACTGTAAAGTTGAATATATTGGCAAATATTCGTGTATTGTAAACGGAAAAACCGACCTGAATACAGTGAAACCAATATCTTAAAAAAGCAACCACTTATGCTATAAAAATGAAATAGTACATATAGAAGTTAAAGTAAAAGTTCTTTCTTGCTTAACTGGATAAAGTTATTTTTCAGCAAAAGACTTCACGAGAAAACTACCTTTTACTTACGCTTTTATCTAGCAACACAAGTGGTCCATCTATTGTAAAGTAATCTAGATGGTTGTTTTCTGCGTTAAAAAGCTGATAGAAACAAGGCAAAAATTGCAACAACAAAAATATATTAGTTTGTGTGAAATCGACAATTTATGCCCGTTAGCTGTTAAGGCTAACAGAAAAAATATGCTGCATGTTCTTTCTATTGTAGCCGCGAGTATATGGGTGGTCTCAGTTTATCTCGAATGAATTTCAGCAGAAACAATGGTATACAACTGACCGCAGTGATAGCCAGTGTTTTCCAAACAAAGTTGAATGTTTTCAAGAACAGTGGATCTAAAAAAATTAATAAAACGGTTAAAAGAATGGTTTAATCGCATTGAGCAAGCAAATAGCTTTTAACATTTTAAAAGAAGAATTGCGGAACTCACCAAAGTAGGTCTTCAGCGTGGCCAACGCAATGATATATATCATTAGACTGAGGATAAGAGAGATGGCTGTTATTTTATGCCATATACGAATAGTCAGTATAACCATCAGCATTTCCGTCAAAATCAGGGCTGTGAAAGTGATAGACACAACGTGAATGAAGTCATCCTCAAAGAGAATTAGCGCACCATACATAATTATGCCACCTAATGATAATTTGTAAAAAATAAATAAAGCTACATGAAGAATGTTGAAATACCAAACATATAAAGTGCTACACACAAATACAAGGTGGTAAGAAAACCTTTGAAAAAATCATAATTCAGGTATATACAAAAATTGAAAATGTTTTACTCATTTACGTAAAATAGAGACCTCACACTTTGCATGCTATAACTCTAAAACTATTATTAGAAAATATATGAAAGATAGCTTAAATGGACGAGCTTCAGAGATAATGAGGTAGATGCCGAAATTCACGGTTACCGGGGCTCAATTCCCATCATTAAACACAGTGGACTTAAGCTACATTTTCTGGTCGTGAAATGGTCAGGTACAAGGGCATAGTTGGTTCTGGCAAATGACCCCATGCTATTCCAGACGTGTATGTTTGGCGAACAGATTTCAACTGTTATTGAGGCATATTAAAATGACACATTTTTGCTCAATATACACTAAATTTCGCAAAAACAAAAGCAGAATTAAACAATGGATGAAGTCACCAATACATATATACATAAATGGAGATCGAGATCTCCCACACGATAGATTCACGAAGCCATAACATTATGACACAATTAAATAGACCACACAACTAAACCCTGTTTTCTGTTTAACACCCAAAAACTAGGTAATTTAATTTTCGCATTATTAGTGGTGGCACAGTGCATCGTGGTCAAGAAAACAATATATCGAATAATAAATCCCACCAAGAGATGACTAACCCATCACTCCAGAAGTTCTAATCACTCGCTGAAGTTCTTTTGGTGGCCAGGAAAGTTGACTTTGAAAATAGTCCTGTCAAACAGGACCCTAGAAATGCAACCAATGTTGCAGAACAAGGTTCGATGCTGACGCTACATCAAAAAGCGATCAAACAGCGGTCTCCTCGTTCCATATAATACGAAAAAGGTTAGATAACATTCCAGAAACGGTCACCAGCATCCTTAAATATATTCGGAAACAAATCATCGCGACCTGCCGCTTTGCGACGTTTATATGATAGGATTTCATTCAGTATATCTAAATGATGATTGTTCAATGATAAAGCTCCACACTGTTGATAAAAACATACTTTTGGAGATCAGAACTGATGCAGGTGCCAAAAACAATTGATTTTTGGAGTGTTCAGGCCACCCATCAAGACGAATAATTTTATCATTATTCGTCTTGATTGGTGGCCTGAACACTCCAACATCCGTCGTAAAGACCATCCCCTCCTCAACGTGGTACGACGGTGTCAACCATGTTTCGATGGCCGATCGTACATGGGATAACGGGGCTATGGCGGTGGTGTCACCAGGGCGTGGTGGACTTCCGACCGGCAATCGGATCTCCTATAAAATACCACATGAGCCCGACGACGGCACCATGACTCGGCGTGTGTTCCCCGCCACAAAAGGGGACAACAGCCACAGGATTACATGGACTCCTGGACAGTACCCTGTACTTCCGAATGGCGAATGAGCTCTCAACAGCCACCGGCAACCATACAACTTACTTCTGCCTTGCAGACTGCGCTTGGATGTGCAAAGGCTAGAGGTGCGTCCTCGATCAAAAAGCCGAGTGGTGAGGGGACACCACTTGTACCAAATTCCCAAGAAACTCCATGGAGCCGGCTTATCCTCTAAAAGGAGTTAGCCGCAGTAAAGTAATAATTTTATCGGCTATTAAATGGTTGTTACTATCATTTATAGTTTTTCTAACTTAATTTTCCCGGAATTTTTGCACGAATAAATAGGAATAGATAACGTCTATTATCTGATGCGAACGTTTCCTCCTACTGTTGGACCTTTCTGGTCACAAATGGTTTGGAGTCTTGCAACTCTACAAGTATTATTAAAAGCCGAGTCAGCTCCAATTTGGAGCATAGTTTTGAGAATCTCAATAGCTTCTACAGAGACCTAATGATTAGTTCTACGGGAGCCTACAATGTCACATAAAGTAGTACCTTCATTGTGCGTAGTGGAAATTATCTACGTTCAAATTCGAATTTTCGCCATCAAGACCAGTTAGCTTTGACTTTAGAATATCTTCCTATATTTGGCGAAAAGACCATTATTCGAATTTGCTTACATATATTTGAGGTTTATTCTTATTCATTTTTCAGGAAAATATAAGTTCAAATCTATAACGCATAAGTACATGGTCAAGTAGACATAAGTGTTCAAAAAGGAACGACAATTCTGAATGCAACAACGCCATCAATAACTAATTGCTATATGATCTATTTGAGTCAACCGTTGTCCGAGAGCAGGAAGACATCATGTGGCGCAACGTCTGAAGTTTGTGCTACTAAAGTATAATCTATGTTCCGCACAGCTATCCATCAGTGGCTCACCATTATCGTTGCACATGAAGCTTAAAGTTTATCTTCCACATAAATTAAATTCTGCGAAATTCAAGCGGCCAACTTGAGCATTCACGGCACCCAAAACCAAGACTAATATTAACTTCTTGTCCTAATTAGTACAGAGCTTAGGTCAGAGCAAAAAGCGTCCATGCTGTAGCCTGTGCTGAAGTCGTTAGGAGCATATACAGATACAACGAAAATACAAAGTTAATTAAGGTTTCTGGTATTGATTTAAGTAGATTTATTTAAGCGTGAAGCATAAAGTCGCATAATTTACTGGGTTCCATTCAGTTAAACAGGCCCCATTTCCTGGATTGAGATAACGCTGTGGAACGAGAAGTTCGAAGCCAACAACGTGTAGATAAGGATGGTGCATCCAATTCTGTAATTTATTCAATGTACGTGTAAGAGTTCCTTGTAGCCCAGTTTGTTTCAATGTTCCACATAGAATGCATTGACGTTAAAACCCAATCTAGATTTAATGTATCATAGTTTACGTGAACTATTTCCGATATTTAGCAATCCTAAATAGGGATCAGTGATGTGATCAACGTCGCCCATATTCATAGCATCATTTAGTGGGAACTTTTATGGTTCATCCATCAATGATGAAGACCGAAGTTTCCAGAGGTTTGGAACCATGGTGAGCCGACGGTCAAATCCAATATTTCGACGGAGTACATGAAATAGGTTCACAAATCTCATACCCAATCTAAATTCTGCCTGAGTTGGCTTTGCAATCATCTCCCGCTCTTCATGAATTCTTTTTAAGATAATAACACCTGCCAGTTTTGATTTCAGACAGAGCCGGTTGATTTTCTGATAGTTGACTGGAGTTGGGTGCCATTTTTTAGGAGACTAGACAACACAATAACTCAATTTTAATTATTTTAGACGGAACCCCCCGTCCAAAATCAGCAATAATATCGTACGGGTCTTCTGAACCTTCATTCCTGTTAACTTAAATAATTCCTAAAGGAGGCCTTTAATTTAGGGGACTATGCAGTCCAGTCTAAGAGTTTATCAAAAGTAGTAGCCTAAACAACAATCTTGCAGTAAAAGCGAGGAGTTACTGTCGTTAGCAACACTATTTGAAATATGTGACAGATTGAGGAAATATTGTCTAGCTGAGCTTCAGAAACTGGAAGCGCCTGTAATCTCGTCGAAAAATTACTAAAACTAATATGTCATGCTTGGTTACACAATACCTAGGCGCCACTAACTAGTCATTATTAACATTAAGATATTGCATTATCCGCTGTGTAAGTGGCAGCAAACTTCTTGAAAAGCTTATGGGCCTCTATTTTTTACAACAGTTGCCGCGTGTCAAAAAGCCTAGGTGTTAGCAGAGTTTGTAAATAGGGACACAAGCATGATCGACAGGCTTATGCTTATTTGAGTATATTTTTTACAGCATTCCTCAAATTGGTGCAATACTAAGTTTAGGTAAGAAATAAAGACGAAACGTAGTTATACGCATCTGAGGTAAACTTATCCAGATAAGGAACCAAAAGACAATTAAGGAACAATAACAGCAGTTGTAGTGACTACTGTATAAATAGAAAACACCTAATTTATAGAAGTTCGGTATAATGACTTACCCTGATAAATGCTGATCAAAACCCATATGAAGAATGTCTTGTAGGTGAGATCACGACCTTTAGTTAAATCCTTGTACAACTCCGGATAAGTCATAGCCATCTGATCGAGAATATCCTTATCTAACACAAGTGAAAATACGGGAAACATTGTGAAGACTGTGGCGTAGCCCACCATCAGAACACCCGGAAATAGTGGAATAGCAACAAAGTAGAAGACTGCTGAAAACACCGCCTGCATAACACTGATGATGAAACCTGTAAATGTGAAGCAACAAACCTATTTAGGCAAACCGACTGATTATGAGATATGCATGAACCTTAATTATTCAGTTCAGCATACATAGTATGAAATTTATGAGAATTAGTAAATGTGCTAGTGCAGATAGAAAGCACTGACTGTGTGCTCTAATCGTTGCTATAAGATAAATAAAATACTATGCAACATGATAGTTGTAGCAGTTAATGTCTTTATAAGTATTTATGTGCTATAGTTAATAACGTGTTGATTGTGGGTATATTTTGGTTTGTGCCCATGTGTGGGTTTACATTCACTGTATACATAACTCACGCTCGAATTCTGGCTACCGTGCAATTGCTGGAATGAGTATTACCAGGTTTTCTATTACATAACGAATTTTCCCCGTATTTATTATGTTGTCAGATTCTTCATGAGTTTTGTTGATATACTGTTGACGAAATACGGTTTGTAGAATTCAGTATTAATATATTTTTTCTGGTTGTGAAGTTACGGACGTATTCAATAGTTAAAATAATATCGTTTGTACAAATGATTCCACCTCAGTCTGTGGCCTAGCCGTTAACATATGCGAATGCTAGTCCAACGAATGGTCAAGTGTGACTGAGTATTAGGACATCATTTTCAGTATTTGTGATTAGTGGCCAAGCGAAAATAATATAATGCTGGTGGAAATTATATATATGCATATCTGGTGCAATAAATTCTTGTTAGTTTACACATTTTTTGTATGAATGGTAGCACATATATTGCACACATGAAAAAGAAATTGAAAACAGAATTCAACAATATTTTCCGCAGAAGTAGATTTAAAATGGTCTAGTATCATCAGGAAAATGATGGGTTTCGAGGAATATTTATGAAACGGTAATTGAACAGATTTATCAGTTCACCAAAATGTAAACTAAGAAAAATTATTAGACATTTACGGAGTGATTTATACTAAACAACAAGAACCAGACACAACTAAGAAAAGTACTACGAACATAATATTGTATTCGACTGGTCAGAATCACCAAACCCATCATTAATATTCTCGCAACAAATCAATTTTAGCCATCTGTAGGATAAGGCATCAGCAACCCAGTAACCGGACCAGCAAAAAATTGAAGTGGAAGCAAACGAAACTATTGCAATTGTTGGAAAGGTCCTAAACTGTACAACTAGAAGAACGATTAACAATGCAATCTGTGTTCTTAAAGAGGGACACAAGATGGGGATGATTTGTATTGGTTTCCTCCTGTTCGATAGTCTGATAACCAAGGCTTACGAACAGTATCTGCCCAGAAACCAGTGGCAAAAAAATTTTGTCCTTCGCGTGTGGCACGCTTACTCTCATTCCGTCACTACACATTTAGCATTAAGTGTTACTGCGTAGTTAAACCGAACTCGAACAGAATTGTTAATGTATCCCAATACACCTGGCAATTTTCATGCTACCATTACCGGACTGACTAACTATTGCCTAACAGTCATCAGGCCGGAAATGTCTATGACTACGTGCGTAGGACATGGGTATACGATGAATGAGCTAAAAGCATTATCCATAACGAGAAGGTAAAAAAGCATAGAGAAATGGCACCAGCACCAACCTTACCACTTGAAAAAAGAAATTTAAAAAGATACTCATTATTAACTTGCCTCTATGAATGACGAACTGCGAAAGTGTAGCGGTATTCTTGTAACTATACCGACCATGCACCATTAATAATCGAGTGATATGGGAGAACTGTGTAAGGCTGAAATCAGAAGCGAGACTGGCCTGCCTTCCTTCTTTACCTTCTAAACCAAGACCGACATCAGCTGCCTACATATTTAATGGCACAAAGAGAAATCAAGCTCATATTATTAAGCGTACTATAAAAATATCTGTAAGGAGCATGTGGCAGTTTAAATAACAGATATATTTAGCAAACTCATTTATGTAAATGTTAGTTTTAGATCTCGGAATGAGAATTCGCTTTACTTATTTTTATTTTATTTTAACTTTCAGCTGACTAAATTGTGGAAAGCATATTCAATATTCGCCATCTGGTGCTTAAAACATCCTCCTTTGTTGTTTTTACATTCCATGATGTTACATAATTTCAAAAGTTTGCACATCTTTTTAAGATTGATTGTGCTGTATTAAGCTACTAAGCAAAAATATCTATTATGCCTTTAGCTGCGATAAGAAATAATTGGTGAAAATGCCAAGCAATGACAAATCTGCATAATAATTCATAAAAATTCTATTATATATTCTGTAATATAAAAGCCTATAATCAAAAATACCCCCGGAATAATTTCTCAGAATAACAAAAAAGGAAACGTTCCTGGGCAGATAGTAAAAAGAGTGTTCTAAGAAAGACAACTAGGCAATTTTTTAATCCAGCCCAAAATTTTATTACAATTTTAGGATAAGATAGAAAATAATTCTAAAAACTTCGAGATAATACAACGAACTCAATGAAGAGACATTCTTCTAGTAGTGCATACTTTTTCTGATTAAAGGCGACTAATCAATAGACGCCTTCACCAAACAACTATGGAGAAAAAAATACAACTCCGTATTGTGTGCAGATGAAACAGGAATGGAATAAACTTAGTGTTGAGAACGCATAGTGTAATCATTCATAATGTGACTCCAAATCACACACGCACATCCCAGGTTCAAAAATATCTTCCACATTCCCATAATAAATCCAGAAGTAACATCGTGACTATTCAATAAATCTTCATTTAAAATGAAATACTAGAATGCATTCTTGTACTGATGGAGTTTGGTCTACACATACATTAACATTAATACAAACACACACACAAATATATATATATATATATATCACAGCGAAGTTACACTTTACAAATTATTTATATTAATTCCATCAATTTCCAGACAGAAGGTAGATTTGTATACATCGATAAAAGTAAGAAATGTAAATCTGTCAATAAGCCAATGGCGTTTGTGTAGAACACTTATAAAAAATAAGGCGATGCTAAGAAAAGCTAATAATCGCGAGAATCAGATAAGACGATCAGACAAGGGAATCAATGAGCTGTAAAATGGCAACAGATAATCTCCGCAAAGAACAGTACACAGCACATAAGTTGTGGGTTCTAATACTACTAATAATCGTAATACTCAAGAAATAAGTACAATTCAACGAACAAAAACATGTCTGTTGAAATCATATTTTTAGACGTGCACGCGTTGCTGTGGGCAAAAAAGTAATAATTGATCAACGACAGGAAGCATTGGAGAGAACGGTATTAGCAATAATAATAATAATAATCGATAAATAAAAAATATTGATAAAAGGAGACAAGAAAAAATAGTAAATAAAGAGAGTACTGAATACTGCTAGACATTAATCAAAACAGCAGGTGAAAATAATTACCTTCCAAGGTGAGAATGCACACAGGCAAATATACTTCAAGAGAATCATTGATGGATAAGACTATGTTTATAAAATATATATATATATATATATATATATATATAATATCCTTCGGTTGATAAAGTTAGTCTAATTATTGCAAAAATACCGAAATTAAATTAGAACGTAAAAATGATAGCGCTATTCTATCAAGCAGATTTGAAGCAAGGAAAGATAATCTAATATGCAAGCTAGTAAGGATAAAATTTAAGAAAAAACTATACATATAGTCTAAGTGCCTATATATATAACTGCATATTAAGTGTAAGATTGGTCGAAGGCGGCAGAATCTTCTGGTCTTATAACCGGCCTGTTATGGCCAGACATACCAGAAATGAATTCATGAACATCGTCAATAGAATAGAAATATGAGTATACCTACCATACGGCTAAATAAACTACGATGCTTCATTTGGCTCCATTGATGGCAGTCTTGAATGATCAGGCGGTCGTGTAGAAGCACTATAGAAATTCGAGGAACAATAAAGGCTACACAATGCATTTAGCACAACAATCGAATTCGTATCAGTAAACACACATAAGGCTTCCACCAGCTTTTTTTGTTTACTGGGCAGTTTAGTCAAGAGGCCTTATTTATTTAGTAGCCTGAGTCAAAGTTTTTCTTATGCCCTCTACGTTGAGTAATCTAAAGATATTTATATATGTGATTTCACAATTACTATATTTGAAATCCCTTTCTAATGCAAAAATATAAACGGAGATCAGTCTTGCGCACAGTGGACTACAGTAGAACACGAGGCCATATGGTTTTGAAAAATCTTAAGGCATTACTACTGTATCAATCGAGAGCCAACAAGGGCAATACACAATCCACTATGTGTGGTGAGGATCTTGCTTCGATGCCAATGAAGCTATGTATATAAAATGTAGACAGTCACAGCGAAAAACATTGGACTACAAAATCGTGTTGCGAACCTAATACATACTTGCATATATATTATTTCATCGCAACAAACACTATTTAAATGTTATATATTAAAATCAATGATGTCATGCTTACCGCGAAATGTGATAACAGATGTCGATCAAGGCCAGAGTGTATGGATTTACTGGAGTAACAGGTGTTCAGAAATTGTTGTAATTCTCAATTTCAGTGAACTTTAGCATACACTGATATCCATAATGTTAGTACCATGTACCTTTTCGATACTACAATGTTGGTATCGGTTACTGACACAATAGCCATAGTGTTAGTATCCTTTACAGACTCGGTATATATATCAGATAGTGTGAGTTAGCGCCGAAGTCGCATTGTCGAAGACTTTATATGATGTTAGTTTCACTATTGCAGGTTTACACATTCGTCTAGGAGATTGTACCGTCCTATTATTCCATATTCTTCACCAAAATACATAGTGGTTAAAGGGCGTAAAACCGGCTCCTACTAATGAAGCGCCAGTAAGCACGAAACGAATGTGCATGTGATTATACTTTCCGATCATGCTGTCTTTGGTTTATTCTTCTGGTCACAAATGACCTAATTTGTTACTAGGTTCGCAACACCTAATACACACATACAAATACAATGATTTTAGAGATATCGATCATGTAAAATATTTTAAAACCGTTGCTATCGAGATAAGCAAAATCTCACCATTATTAATTTTTACAACCAAATCTGAACACCTCTGACTTCAGACGTGCCCAGGTTCGAGTCTTGTCCGCGGCAAATTCTAGCCAGTACATGATGAGTTCCCAATAAGAACGAAACCGATCTACTGGATGAATTGCATTTTCTACATTATACAATTCTTAGTTTATACTGATATATGTAAGTAACTAATGGGTCAGGTGTTCATATCAAGACCGCAACCTTGATTATAATAATTGTTATCACCACCCGCGCAACCAATGTTCGTTTAATTATACTGACACAATAGCCTTAGTGTTAATATCCTTTACAGACGCGGTATATATATATTATATAGTGTGAGTTAACGTTGAAGTCGCATTGTCGAAGACTTTATATGATGTTAGCTTCACGATTGCAGGTTTACACATTCGTCTAGGAGGTTGTACCGTTTTATTATCCCACATTCTTCACTTACTTTACTGCGGCTGACTCCTTTTGGAGGATAAGCCGGCTCCAGTGACATTTCATGGAGTTTCTTGGAAATTTGGTACAAGTGGTGTCCCCGAATATATAGTGGTTAAATGGCGTAATACCGGCTCCTACTGATGAGTCACCAGTAAGCACGAAAAGAATGGGCATGAGATTATACTTTCTGTTCATGCTGTCTTTGGTTTATTCTTCTGATCACAATTGATTTAATTTGTTACTAGATTCGCAACACCTAATACACACATACAAATACAATGATTTTAGAGATATCGATCATGTAAAATATTTTAAAACCGTGGCTATCGAGATAAGCAAAATTTCACCATTATTAATTTGTACAACCAAATCTGAACACCTCTGACTTCAGGTAAGTATAAGGCGTAGAAACGCCTCCTACTAATTAGTCACCAGTAGGCACAAAACAGACGTGAACATCACATAGTACTTTTCGTTCATGCTGACTTCGGATTATACTTTTGAGCCTATTTGAACTAATTTACCTAGGTACTCAACACAATACAATTGCATATATATATTAGTTCTCCGCACCAAAAATATATAATTAATAAATAAGTTATTTAAAGGAAAAAACCCTATAATAGTTTTTAAAATTGTGCGCGACTAGATACATACAATAGGATTGGTGTTTATCCCGTGCTAGCAAATTTGACTTATAAAATACAATAGTTTTAACCACATTTTACTTTAAATAACGAAATCAGTATATTGCGTTCATTTAAAAACTATGAGGAAATGAAATCGCAACCAGAAAAAAGTAACAAAAATGAAGTTACTTTATACTGAATATAACTGAACAAGGTTAACGAGTTGAAGTGTATTATTATTATAAGGTACAATAAATAACAACAAGTTAGAATGCTACTTCCTATTAGTTAGTAGACAGATGACTAACATAATTAAAACAAGATTTGACGCTAATATTTATAAACTTCGTACGGGAAAACAATAAATGAGTGTTCACCAATCTAATATGCCAAACTACCTACGTATCCTAAAGACAAGATGAGAAAAAATGACAATCGTTCCGGTTTTTAGGGTCAAAATGACTAGTGAAGTTTTACTGAAAAAATAAAAACGATTTATAAACCAAACATCAAGGTGAAAGTTGCAGAAATTCCAGCGCCTTCTGAGCCTCAACATATTGTTACATCATCCTATAGCCGACGAGTCCACAGTCTATCTCCTATGCTACAGACTCATTGCCGTCAAGCAAATCCAGCAAGAAAGACTGCTACAGTCCCAATGAATAAAAAACTCGGATATATGGACAAAAAGATAAGCACGAGGATGCCCATCAGGTTAAACAGCAAAAAATCAAGCCTAGCAGTAAAATGAAATTATTTACCAGATGGATTGATGAACCCCCTAACATATTTCCGGATTCTAATTCAAATCACGCATCAAATATGTAAATACCATTCGGACATTTTTCTGTCGGTGGTTTTCCTAATATTATCAGGTCAAAATTTAATTAGTTCAAATAAAGGATACTCTGCAAAAATTATGTTTATGTTCCAGTAGCCACCATTGAGGTCGAGAACGCTCCAAAGGCTCTACTTGGAGCCGAAATGAAAAACAGCGTTTGCACAGAGGCATAGGAATTATGATGAAGAATAGTCAAGAGAATGGGAGAGGTAGCAGATGAGCATCATGGACTAATAATTAATAAAGATTCACTTACTCAATTCACTCTACTAAATTATCGGGCTCTATGCGAGAAAACATACTTTTCACAAATAAGGAAGCGTGTATAAAGCTACACTTGACTTCTATATCTTGTTTGGAGTAGTTTGTTGGTAATCTAGAGGACAAAAAGAATCTGTTAATGTGAACACTTATGGAGCCAACATAAGAGACTCAACTCAAATGAGCAAACACAATAGTGTAAACTGGCTATTTTAACAAATTAGCTGACCTGGATCATGCTAACATCATTTCCACCATCACCGATCGATGCAACCAACATGCCCGTATGTTTGCGCATAAGTTGAACGATAGTGGCTTTCTGAGTTGGTGAACATCTACAGACTACGACAGCAGGTGAATGGCGCGCTAACTCAATGAATTCATCCTCATAAAATCGAAGGCAAGTCTGTGAAAGTAAAATAAGGAAAAGGTAATTAACAAGCGCAGCATAAAAACATTTCCTTAATAGAAAAAGAATATTGAACGATTGGGCTGGAAAATCTTATACTGAATATGTTAAATTTTATATTTCACGTAATTTTACCCATGGTCTAAATCATAAGTATGTGCTTTGAAGCCACGTTTCTTTACTTAAATCCCATAAATAAAACCCATCTGAATTATAAAGGTTTAATTGTTATAATCCCATTGGTTCGAAATAATTAGTAATCGTTGAGCGAATACTGTGGTATACAGAAAATAAGCTTATTTGGACTACCAACTTTACCAAATATCAATTGAAAAGCCTGACTTTTTAGATGGTAAAGTAAGACGCAGCTGAATATAAAAACAGATATTTTTAAAGTATTGAACAACAAACTGTTAAAAATTAAAGTAAGATTTAAGCACATGATACTATTCAGATAAAAAAAGGCAAATTAAAAGAAAACATGCTATTAGCATGTTTAGGCAAATAAGGATAGAATATAGAAACCTCCATCGATGAGCCGGTAATAACAAGCGCAGAATCGCTTTTCTTTCGGAAGGCATTCAGTGCATGATGCGCCTCTTGACGACCTGTGATTTCAGCAAAGGTATACAATGATTGACCTCGTGACACCAGACGCGATGACTTGGCAATGCATTCTGCAGTTTCCAGTTTATCGCCTGTAAGCATCCAAACACGGATCCCGGCCTTACTCAATATCTCGAGAGCAGGACGAACCTTATTGATGGTAGAGTAAGTAATAAGAAAAAATTACGATAAAACTACCATCTTTAAATCTATAAGGAAACAAATTAAAGAATAATTCATAATTTAATAAAAAACACCGACAATACGCATATGTTTAAAGCTCTTTCAGTAGTAGCTTATCTAAACCTATACAAGCGGGGATCTAAGCCTCTCGAAAAAAAGTGCGCTCGGAGAGATAGGGACTATACTATCAAGTGAATTCTCACCACGAGAACACGAGAGCCGACAGTCAGCCGGCTTCCATTGGGTTTACGCTGAGGAAAATACTGTGGTGGCATCGACGTCATTCATCCTACATTTGACTTTTTTGGAGCTGAAGCAATGTCTTCAAATGAAGACAATGAGTGAAAACACCTTGTTGGGTACAACAAAAGCCAGGTAATTAATCTATTTCCTAGCGTGCAACACGTTTTGCATAAAGCTAAAAGACCAGGTCAATTTCTAAGCAACGAATAAAATGTAAAGTACAATTTAACTATGACACTTTCACCAGCATTCACCAACAAACCTCAACGAATAAGAAAATTAAGTTGAGATAACACATTAGTCCAAGCCGAAGTACCTGTTTAACCTTGAATTTATTTCGAATAAGTATAAAATGGTTGAGAAAGGCAAGAAAGAATATCAAATTAACTATTCGTAGTAGAATACAACAGAAAAAAACTTGCTAAGTCCATAAAGTACCAGGTAGTTCTGCAGCAATCTTCCATAGAATATGTTTACATTTTTTACTATTTATATATCAAATGGAATGAATTTATAAGTAAATAAAATAGAGTGGTTTAAAGCAGCACAAACCTTACGTTATTCAACGCTTCTACACGAACTACTATTTATGAGATATTTTCCTCAAGTCGACAATCGATAACGTCACTTCAAACGCAGTCTAACTATCCAATCAAGATGTTATTATAAAACAAACAATATGTAAAATGTGGAGACGATATGGAATACGAGTATCGAGGCAAAGTTTATTATAGTTGTCAAAGTAATACAATTGCTGATGATGATAAGGACACAAAATGGTGTTAAAATGTAACAAAAATTGGTCAAACAGTTGATATAAGAATTAAAAATTGGCGCTATATGGAGGTCCTGTGGCGTTGAACTAGTTGGTCAAGAGTTCGATTCCCTTCATACGCAGTCATGGTCATTCCGAAGTAGATGCCCAATAATGAGGAAACTCTTGCACCATAAGTGGGCTATAATTGCTACCTAATTAAATATGTCGATTATGCCAACAAAAGATAAAAAATTCCACCAATAATCGTAAATATCCTTTTCTTCAGCTCCTGGCAAACATAACAACCAATTAAAGCATTGACAACTTCGGGATAATTTGACCGACCCACGAGTGCTAACAATTGTCCCGTAACAGCATATTGCGTATTAAAATTCTTGGTGTGGCAATGGCCACCTTTAAGACAAATAATGAACAAAAAGTCTTATCTAGGGCAGACAGTATTTCAACAGAAATTCCTCGCAGAAGCGTCCGTATAAGAATGAAGCAGTCAGCCCAATGAGAAAAGCAGACTTAGAGCTGAAGTGAACATAAATTAATTAATGTGTAAATTTGTTTTATTAAATCGATGCTCGTTGTGCGAGAAAAATTCTATATATAATTGAGTAAAAATAAAGCATTTGTCGTACATTTAAAATGGCTTCTGATGGGTTGGAAACGTTGATTCAGGCATTGACTTCTCAAATGAATAATTTAACTGCAGAATTAGGCACAATTAAGGCTCGTCTAGACGATACGCTAATAATAAATACAGAAGACATCCAAGTACGTGGACCATCCAACATAGGTGGACACAACAATGGCGACCGCGCCGAAGAGGAATCAGGAGGAAATATGCCGGCGTTTTCAGCCGAATCAACGAATTATTTCAGACCGTCATCAGAGTTTAAGCCGATTTTGGCACCACTAGATGTGGAAAGGCCACAGTTGTGGTTCGAAAAATTTGAAGCATCAGTTCGAGCCCAAGAATTTACATTGGAAGCACCTATTGTGCGTGTAGCTGTCCAGGAATTAGTGGACCAGACAGTAGCAGTCCAATTGGAATTGCCGGTTGACCTCACGTATGAAGAATACAAAAGACGCGTGTTGGATCATTTCCGGGCTAGGCCTCAGGAAGTGTTCTTAGAATTATACAGCCTGAAGCCATTAATGGGTGAGATGCCCATGGATACCATGGCACGTATCAAGCGGTGGTTCTCGAAGCTTACCGAGTCTTTACCCGGCTTGCAACCACATGAGGCCATCATGTTCATGCTGCTGGATCCTACCAGATACGGTGAAATATCCAGCGCCCAGGGAGGCCTTGAAGAGAGACTTCAGGCTCTTCAAAGTTCGGCCATAATGACAAACAAAGTGGCAGCTGCATCTCCACGCATGGGTCCAGTTACGACATTTGACAGGAGCGACATACCGTATTGGAATTCTTCGCGGCATAATAAGCAGTTCCGCGACAGAAGGCAACAGCCAGTGGCCTGGAAGCAAAGTCAATATATAAGGACTCCAGCTTCGACGAATACGACGTATAAGCGTCAGCAAAACCCATGTACTGCTCCTCGAGAACGGCCAGTGCAGTGGGGTAACAGGGTGCACAATCTCACAAATAAAGGTGGGAGAGAGCAGGGCACGAATATTAATCCTTTGGTGCCCCCGATGGGTAGATCGAATGAAGACCAGCAGATCAAACAAAAAAGTGGTCCGAACCAGATGGCCTTTGAAGAAAAGGAAGTGTGAGAAACATTGCCAAATGTAAGAATTTTCATTAAAGTTAAATTTTTAGAACTCTTCAACGGACAGCCAGTAATAATACAATTGGATACTGGAGCTGATGTGTCGGTACTACCATTGACTTGGCCATTGAACAATGTAAAACCTACGAAAGCAAGTTTATGTCAGGCATCGGGCGCATCGATGGTGGCTGTGGGCGAGTGAGACACGAAGTTGTTAATAAATGAAAATGTCTATCATATGTCTTTTGTTGTTTCTAATACGCAAACGCCCTTATTGGGACTTGATTTCATTAGAAAATGGGTTAAGACGATAGACTGTCAAAATAAACATGTATGCCTATCGCGGCCTGAGGGAATAAGTTCAATAAAGTCTATATGTACCCATAAATTGCAGGAGGAAACCAGTTGTCTACCTGGGTGGTGGAAGAATCTTCAAACCCGATATAACATTATATTCCAACTGCCTGATTGAAGCGAGCGTCCAGGGCCGACGGTCGAACAGTTTAAGCTATGGCTAGAACTAAATGACGGTTACGAACCACCAAATGTATATGGTGCTCCTCCAAAGAAATTAGCAGCAGCGACTCGTGTAACCCAAGAAATGATAGAATCCTGCGTTCTTGAACCGTCAACATCTGTTTTCGTGCTCCGATGGTTTATGTTACGAAAAAGGATGGTTCGCTCCGACCAGCGGCTGATTTTAGGTAATTGAACTCAGTAACTAAACCGGACCCGTATCCCATGCCGGCTCTGCGTGATCTGTTCTTACAGCTGGCGGGAGGCAAATGGTTTGCCGTACTTGATCTTAAACAGGGATTTTGGCAAATAGGCGTGCGGCCCGAAGACCGATGGAAGTTAGCGGTACAAGTACCCCAAGGTCATTTCCAATTCACCGGGTACCATTTGGCCTTAAAAACGCTCCGAAAGTGTTCCAAAGAATGATGGACTCGTTCGTGTCTGACTTAACGTGTACAACAGCTTACGTAGACGATGTTATTATATGGGCCACTACTGAACACGAATTACGTGTGAGGCTGCAGAAGATGTTGGCCAAAGCTGTAGAATGGCGATTACATTTTAATCCAGAAAAGGTACAGATAGGTCAAGAAGTGCGGTTCTTGGGGCACTTAGTCTCAGCGGACGGATGCATGCAGTTAGATTCGAATGTACAACCTATCAGGGATTATCCGGTGCCTACTACTAGAAAACAATTGCGCCAGTTTATTGGTATGGTGAATTTCTATAGACCATACCTCGCAGGGATGGCGGTTACGCAACAACCCTTATCTCAGTTAACTAGTGCCAAGATACCATTTCGTTGGACGGAGGAAGCTCAACAAGCGTTTGTACTATGCAAGCAGAAATTAATAGATGCAACTAATTTGATGTTCCTGGTAGGTAGTACGTCAATTGTTACTGACGCATCCGATATTGGTATAGGAGCGGTGTTACAAGCTGACGGACGTCCTGCGCAATATATAAGTCGCACACTCACTAAGGCGGAACAGAACTATACAGTCACAGAAAAGAATTACTTGCCGTACAATGGGCGCTGCGGAAGTTTAGATATTTTGTCATCGGGGGACACGTGGACGTCTTTACTGACCACAAAGCGCTAGTGCATTGGAGATCACTATGTATTGAGAAGAAACGTGTACATCGAGCCATTGAAGAACTAGAAGAGTATGATATATCAATTCATCATAGAGCAGGAATCGAGAATGCGGCGGCCGATGCGCTCAGCAGAATTTCCGCTGTGCGGGTTTCACCGCTTATAAAAGTCTCTGAAGAACAGGGTAGAGATGCTACATGTCAGGAAATAGTTAATCAATTAAAAAACGGCACCGGGGTATCTGCACCATATAAAACATTGAGTCTACAGAACGGCCTGTTGGTGCGGAAGAAGGACAAACAGTGCAATGGTTTGTGCCAGAATCTATAAGAACAGAATTAATGGCCTTTTGGCATGAAACATTAGGACATCCCGGCGCTGGGCGGCTCATTGAGACATTGCAGTCACGATTGTATTGGCCTGGCACGTCCAAAGAAATTCGAAGCTATTGTCAACAGTGCACTACATGCCAACGTTGTAAACCACAAAAACGAGAAAAAGTCACGCCGATTGCTTTCAATGCCACGGCACGGAACAAGTTTCTGCATGTCGACCTGGTAGGTCCACTGCCGGTAGCTCGCGGTGGCGTGTCCTATGTGTTTTCCATGGTCGATAAGTTTACCCGATGGGTCGAGTTTGTACCACTGAAGAAGATCACAACAGAAAAGATTATAACGTGCTTAGAAGAGCGATGGCTCAGTCGATTCGGTGCACCACAAGTTATAGTTACCGATCAAGGCGCACAGTTTGAGTCGAAAGAATTTAATCAGTGGTGCAAAGACCTTGACATAAAGCATTCCCGCACAGCCACTTATCACCCGCAAACCAATGCGACAGCTGAGCGCGCACATAGGACGATGAAAGAGGTACTGCGATGTTGGTGCCACGAGAGCCCGGGAACGTGGAGAGACAAATTACATTTGGTCGAGCGGGCCATGCGCTTTACAGTCTCAACAGCTACAGGATTCGCTCCAACGACCATGGTCTATGGAGGACACATAAGACTTCCAGGTGAACCGGTAATCCGAGGATCCCATGAGCGCTGCACCATAGCGGATATTCAGGAACGACTAAAACAGTTAATTGAATATGTAGGCGCCACACAGCGACAAGTCTATGCAAGGCAACCGACACGCACTCGCCTAAAGGTCGGCGACTATGTAATGGTAGCGAAGGTCGAGACCATGGCACTGCAGGCTGTTAATGATGGGCCGTATCGCGTGGAGAGGGTGGACGCAGAGCACAATACTGTTTTTGTTAGCCTGCCCGATGGACCACGAGCTGTGGCACTGGATCGTTTAAGCAGAGTGCGAAAGCCGATTCCTGAGGGGGGGGGATGTGGCAATGGCCACCTTTAAGACAAATAATAAACAAAGGGTCTTATCTAGGGCAGACAGTATTTCAACAGAAATTCCTCGCAGAAGCGTCCGTATAAGAATGAAGCAGTCAGCCCAATGAGAAAAGCAGACTTAGAGCTGAAGTGAACATAAATTAATTAATGTGTAAATTTGTTTTATTAAATCGACGCTCGTTGTGCGAGCAAAATTCTATATGTAATTGAGTAAAAATAAAGCATTTGTCGTACATTTAAAATGGCTTCTGATAGGTTGGAAACGTTGATTCAGGCATTGACTTCTCAAATGAATAATTTAACTGCAGAATTAGGCACAATTAAGGCTCGTCTAGACGATACGCTAATAATAAATACAGAAGACATCCAAGTACGTGGACCATCCAACATAGGTGGACACAACACTTGGCTATGTGTATACTTGAAACGATGTAAGGCTAATGGGGACAAACGAGTAAGTATATATACTTACCGTGTAGTAAAAAAAGAATAGCTGTTCAGTGCAGTATTAAATAAAGTCTAATTATAACAATGATTTTTCTAAATATATGGAAGCGTCAGAAGATACCGTCAACACGCAGTGTTTGGCAGTTCTGTGTGATAAAAAAGCTTAACGATATTTATTTAAATGAAGTGTGTGAGCTTGACATAAACATCAATCAAATTATATATACAGTTTTTATTATAATCTATGCATTACATGAGATAACAAAGGTAATTCATCCACCAGACTGGTTTCATTCTAATAGAGGCCTTCAAGCACTGTCAACAAATTTTGCCTTTACCTTACACAATGCTCGGTTTATACTGACGAATGTACATATAGTAGGATTGATGCTTATGTAAGCTCGGAACCTTGATTAAATTAATTTTTATCATCACCCGCGCAATCGACGATATTTTTGCTTAACGACATGTTTGTAAATTCGACGGCAAGAGATACAATCAAAATGACGAAAATAATCTATGCATGAATGAACCAGATGGCAGAATTAATTTATCTTGAAAGACTAGACAGGAGTACAAATAGAAATGCTTTGAATACCCACGATAATGATAGCACAACTTAGTGCAATTACAATAATTACTGCAAAACAGAAAGCAGTGATTTTGATAGCCATTTGTCTTTCCATTTAGCAAGCGCAGTGAAGCAAATAACTAATCAATATTCATTTCACAAAATAAAATTAAACATCGGCTGTAAGATAAAAATAATAAATCTAGTTTTATAGTAGTATTTGAGCGTTCTCTTATCGAGTACATATTCAAAAAACATATTGTGTGTTAGACGTTTGGTTTGCCAACTTTATGCGTAATCCGACTTTCGCAATGCCATTCAGATTAAGATTTTCTCTTATGCAAACGTCTAAAGTGACTACGATTAAAAGACGTTTGGCTTCCTTTTTGTGCAATCGATAAAATTAAAGTTATTCAATAATTTGATATTGCAACTGGAATTTAATCACTCAAGTAAAAAAATATTTTCCGGTCTGATAACCGTCCGTTCTAGAAATCTTAATCGGTAAATTCATCATAAACATTGACGTTAAAACAGAGACACAATAATGTATAAGGTGTTGCACGCATAGTAATATTAGTTCAATTATGACCGGAAGGATAAGCCAAAGACAGCATGAACGGAAAGTATAATCTCGTGCAAATTCGTTTCGTCCTTCCTGGCGACTAATCAGCCAGAGCCGGTATTACGCCCTTTACTCACTATATATTTGGGTGAGGAATGTGGAAAAATAGGACGGTACAATCTCCTAGACGAATGTGTAAATCTGCAGTAGTGAAGCTAACATCATATAAAGTCTCGATAATGCGACTTCAACGCTAACTCAATCTATATAATACATATACCGAATCTGTAAAGGGTACCGGTACCAATATTATGGTACCGAAAATGTTCATGTTACTAACAATACGGTGGTCGAGTCGATACATGACACCACATGATGGATATCAATGTATGTTATAGTTCACCAAAATTGAGAATTAAAACTATTTCTGAACACCTGTTACTCCAGTAAATTCCTATACTCTGGCCTTGATCCATATCAGTTATCACATTTTTTGGTAATTATGACATCATTCAATTAAATATATAGCAGTTAGATACTGCTTGTGGCGGAGAACTAACATATATGCAATTATGTAATGTGTTGCACACCTAGTAGCAAATTAGTTTAATTATGACCAGATGGATAAACCACAGACAACATGAAGGGAAAGTATAATCTCGATACAATTATTGCTCTCATGAAAACAAATTCCTACTTATTTTCAGATGATAAGGGAGAACGCGTGTGTAACTACTCTCTTTGTACGAAGGCAGAGTTCACGAGTTGAAAGTTATTATTTAGTCCAAAATGATTTTGAATATCTTATAATCATACATAAGAACTGTCCGTTTAATTTGTCCATGACTTGAGGCTCTTATACGTAATGGAGACAGATCTTCGTTTATTTATGCATGTGTATTTAATATATTTTGAAGGCTCATATCAACTTTAGGTGGACATCTGATAATCTAAAACAGGATTGCTCGTCTTTTGGCAATAAATGACGCGAATAAACTGAATACACAATGAGTTAGACAATATTTATTATAAACCGCAATTTCAAAGCATAAATAAAAACTACTTAATGTAGACGGAATATTTGACAATGGAGTAAAATAGAAACAATTTGTGACATTGTGGATTTGACCGCATTTTTCTTGTGCGGGACAATTGATAGCACTCATAGGTCGATTTTCAGATGATATAATTTTTGGCCTCAATTGATGGGTTCTCAATTGTCCCTTCTTCTTTAAGCCATCAATTAGCTGATTGTCTGAAAATGACGTTGGAACAAGATTTTCCATTGTTCTTTTTCCTAATTTTCGAATTGTCCCGCACAAGAAAAATGCGGTCAAATCCACAACAAGAAGGACAGCACTGAGAACAAAAACGGATCGTTTAATTTGTGACATCGCAAGGCGTCAAATTATAGATAAACGTAAAGTATTAAAAATAAAGCGGTAATGGACACACATACCACACCACGAAAAAAACCAACGGAGATCTAAATATATCACTAAGTAGATTCGAGAAAAATCTGAAAGCCACATAAGCGTGAAACGAGGCTCCATCACTAGGCAACTCCAGAACAAACAAAGGAAGTGGGGATTATACTGCGCGTGATTTGGTAAATTATGTTTCGTTAGTGAGAGGGTAGTGTCACCAGTCATAACTTACTAGCTTTTGTGGAGCTCGTGCACAGTGGAGCAAGGAAAAATGGCATACTTCTGCAAAATCGCCACAAGGATTACAATATTTAAAAGACAAAGATAAGAGTATATCTTTAGTACGAGCGAGAGTAAAGATAATGCTATCGACATCCATGGCTAGAACACACTCTTTGTCGGGCCAGAAACTAATATTGATAGAGGTACACAAAAAACATCACATTCGAGTTCAGATAACAGAAGAGAAGCACAACTAAGGTATATAAGAAAGGATGAATCCAGAAACAGTATTCTTTCTTCCAAATACTGAAATAAAACCCAAGAGCAAAACTCATTAAGGCATGCTCATATATACATAATTGTTAACCAGACTATTTTTAACGCAGCACTTTTGGTTGAGAAGAACAGGCATACATAGCAGAAGGTTATACCATAATCAGCATGAATAAAATGTTCACATCTAATGATGCATGCGTGTCATGCTCATCGGCTTCGTTTTAATATCTTCCTAATTGTATTTCCTTTTGCTCCACATGAATTTATCGACTAAATATTAGGCTTGATGCTTTTTCTATCACAAAAAGAAGAGTAGCTGGTAAGTGCAAATCTTATTGAATAATAGGATTAAAATTTTTGTTAATAACAAAATTGGTCCTTGTTATGGTACAATGCGACCTAACATATTAGTACTTTCGTGATGCCAGATACATCAACGCATATATGCTATCATTTCACAATCAATAATTCATAAATATACTAGGCCTAATTCAGTGTTATCATGGTTACTGCAAAAATTCAATAACTGAAACCGATTAAATCTCGAGTAAGGAGCTAGTTTCTCAGTATCTGGTGTTTAGAATGGTTAATAATTTTCCAAGGCATTGACGATACAACTTATACTATATATATATATATATATATATATATATATATATATATAAAGGGTATTAGTATGATTTTATGTCGTATTATGATAACCATCTGCGCTGTCAAATTGTGAGTTCAACCAAAATATTGTTCTAAAGAGCAGATATTTAAGAAATCCCATTTTGGTTTCGATATAGCTTACTTTATAATTTCTAGTGGGTTAAAATTGTGGAACTCCTATTGAGCCTTAATAGCATACGTAAACAAGATACCAACTGTTTCAATATTAACTAACTTGATATTAGGTACGACATGCCTGATGCAAAAGAAAGTATAATATGCATGTATAGCACACAGTTTTAGGTAAGCACTTACACCATCCTGTAGTTTATCCTCTACACCAGTGAGACAGAGCAGTTGAAGGTCTGATTCAATAGTTTGAATAACACTTTGTACACGTTCAACGCGGTTTGTCACAGACATCTGTGCTTGATGAAACCTGGCAAAAAGGCAAACATGCAGATGATCATAAAGATGCAACTGAAAGTTATAACACAACACACTTGATATAAATGTGATATAGGTATACTATCATATGTGCTTTAAATAACTATTCTATAATCTTATACTATCATTGTAAAGAAAATCTAAAACAATAAAAAATCATTGGTTGCTCATCATCAAAAAACATAAATCCAATGACTTTTTATAACTTATGCTTCTCTGTCGTACAAAAATGAGAAGAAAAAAAATTAATGATAATAAGTAAAACGCATAATTAATGAAAAAGAAACCTATTTAGGAAGTGAAGGATAAAGTTCAGATAAGGAAATTTAACTGAGCAACAAACAGAAAAGTGGCAACAAAGACTTATAAACAACTCCATTATAGCAAAATCAACTATAAGTCAAAGTGATTTTGACAATGCAGCATCCCTGCGGTTTAACTGTCTCGCTTCATAAACACTACAAAACCTCTTCAAAAATAAGGAAATAAAATTAGGACGTAGATGATTCAACTAGAAACCTTAAACAAGATTGCCATCGAGTTCAATTATATTCCAATCGAGCAGGAATTCCAACTAAGACCTATGATGCACAAATGGACTTTATTATGATAGATGAACAGGTCATATATCACAAAATTTGATTGGAGTTGACTTAAGCTGTTTCTGCCACGCCAAAATCTATGCACCTAGATTTTTATGCCAATCTAGCACTGACCGGAAGTATAATTTTCCATAGACCGATCAAAGGCTTGACCGAGTAAAGGTCGTTGGTGGAGCTCTACTTGCCTGTCTAACAAGGATCACCTGCTGATCGATTTAAAGATATGTCAATGGATGTCAGCGTTGATTGTTCGTTATTGGTAACCTTTATGACCTACGCTTTTCAAAGGGTAAAATACCTATAAGCACATACGATCTTCGCACCCAACAGAGACAGATATTGTTCAATAATGCAACTGATGCGATACTGGGTATTGTATAATTAACCTGACCTTGTTCTGGCTAAAAAGTAACTGTTCTCATTTATTATTTTCATCGGATAATTTTTGGAAATATTTTTCAGTTTCCATCTTCAGCTAGCAACTCATCACACCATAAATATGAAATAATAAGGGAAGTGCTAAATGTTGCTTAAACCACTCCGTTTATACTCTTGACTGATAATCTCATGAGAAATACTGGTATTTAACTAGACTAGCGCGCGTCGCTTGTGCGTGTGCCTACAGCTGGTACATATCCAGTTAAACATGATGACATACGTGTACATCCATCTGAGTGAGTCTGAATAAAAATTACACATTTAACGCATCATGATCATTATTTTAATATTACAGTATAAAATGACGTCATTAAGGGTAACCTCATTGACTAGATAGGAGAGCTAAACAACATAACTACACTAGGAGTAAAATCCCACCGGAGTAAGAAACTTAATCATGATATAAATTTGGATCAATGAAGGTCGAACACGAAGGTTATGATAAATTGCCTAACGAATAAATATTATTTTAATGAAGGATAATGATTAAGATCACTAAGAGGCGCTGAACTCAATAAGTTAGTAGATCCAATAAGATAACAAAAAGTTACGGATGAAATTTTGTAACATAATAATGTAAATAATTTATTAACAATTATTAAATTTCTAAAGCTACACATGAGCTAATCATAGTCCAATATTCTGAATAATTTATTAGAGCTAATCTTCGACTTAACTTTATGCAACCGTTAAGTCCCGAAATTAGTTAGTGCTGTGTTGCAAATAAAACCTAGTGATTGTTCAAACGCCGTATGACTCATGACTTAATGTCGACAGATTCCAGTCAACATAATCGTTCTATTAAGAGAGATTTTCGCATAGTCTAAAATCTTCCCAGGAAGATGTGTGCTTTGTGTCTACAAAATGACGTCAGATCTAGTAACATGTCTGTAGCAATAGCCACCTTTGAGACTAAGAACGTACCAAGGGCCCTAAATAGGGTTGGCATATATTCAACAGGAAGTCCTCGCAGAAGCGCCCGTATTAGGATTTAGCAGACAGCACAATGATAGAAGAAGACTTCAAGCCGCAGAAGTGAACATAAAATAATATTTGTAATTTTGTCTTGCTAAATTGATGCTCTTTATACGATCAAAATCTTATATATAGTTGATTAAAAAGAAAGCACGTGTGTGAAGATAACCAAATGGCTTCTGTCAGATTGGAAAACTTAGAAGATTGACTGAAAAATGAACACCTAGACTGCAGAAATAGGGATAGTTAAGTCTCGGCTGTATGATACATTAATACTAAAATCTGAGGGAATCCGCACAAGCGAACCAACCAATATAAGTGGAATCAACAATGGCGACCGCGGCCAAGAGGATTTAGAAAGAAATATGCCGGTGTTTTCATCCGAAACGACGAGTTTTTTCCGACCATCATCAGAATTTAAGCTAATCCTTAAACCGTTGGATGTGGAAAGGCCACAGTTGTGGTTCGAAAAATTTGAAGCAACAGTTAGAGCACTAGAATTTACATTAGAAGCACCTATTGTGCGCGTGGCTGTTCGGGAATTAGTTGACCGGACAGTAGCAGTCCATTAGAATTTCCTGACGACCCCATGTATGAAGAATAAAAAAGACGAGTGTTGCGTCACTTCCGAGCCAGACCTCAGGTGTTTTCAGAATTGTACGGACTCAAACCATTACTGGGTGAAAAACCACTTCATACCATGGCACGCATCAAACGGCGGTTGTCCAAGCTGTTTTTTCCCGGGTTGCAACCGCATGAGGCCATCCTGTTTATGCCTATGGATCCTACCAGATACAGCGCAATATCCAGCGCCTAGGGAGGCTCTTCAAAGTTCAGCCATGATGATCAAAAGTGGCAGCTGCGACTCCACTAGGACTATCTGTTGCCTACTAATAGAAAACAGTTGCGCCGGTTTATTGGTATGGTGAATTTCTATAGACCATATCTCGCAGGGATGGCGGTTATGCAACAAACTTTGTCTTAGTTAATTAGTGTCAAGATACCGTTTCATTGGACTGAGGCTCAAAAAGCGATTATGCTATGCAAGCAGAAATTAATAGACGCAACTATTTTGACTTCCCGGTAGGTAGTATGTCAAGTGTTACAGATGCGTCAGATATTCACATACGAGCAGTGTTACAAGCGGACGGACGTCCTGCGCAGTATATAAATCACACACTTATTAAGGCGGAACAAAACTGTACCGTCAAAAAGAAGAATTACTTGCCGTACAATGAGCACTACTAAAGTTTAGGTATTTTGTCATCGGTGGACATATAGACGTCTTCACGGACCAGAGAGCACTAATGCATTAGAGATCACTGGGTATTGAGAAGAAACAAAGCGACAAGCCTATGCAAGACGACCTACAATTGTCGTTATTATACCCGATGGACCACGAGCTGTCGCAATTGATCGTTTAAGCAGAGTGCCAAGGCCGAATCCTGAGGGGGGGGGGCAGATGTAGCAATAGCCACCTTTGAGACTAAGAACGCACCATGGGTCCTAAACAGAGCTGGCATGAATTCAACAGAAAGTGCTCGCAGAAGCGCCCGTATTATGACGAAGCGGTCAGTACAATGATGGAAGCAGACTTCGAGCCACAGAAGTGAACATAAAGTAATATTTTTAATGTTGTTTTACTAAACCGATGCTCCTTATACGAGAAAAATCGTATATATAAGTGATTACAAATAAAGCACGTATGTGAAAATAACTAAATGGCTTCATTCGGATTGGAAATCTTAGTTAGAGGATTGCCTGCAAAAATGAACACCTTGACTGCGGAAATAGGGATAACTAAGTCTTGGCCGGATGATAGATTAATAATAGTAAATTCTAAAGAATCCGCATAAACGAACCAACCAATATAGGTAGAAACAAGTCATGTCCATATTTACATGAAATTCTGTGCTCCCCTTTTTACTTTTGCTTGCCTCAGAGTTTTACCTACACACGAGACTACACGCTTTGAATGAGAATTCATAGACGCCTGACGATCGAACGCCTACTACTCAGAGTACAATATTGTCTTTGAATGAATTCTATTTTCATCATTACGATTGCAGATCACTAATATATAAGCCAAGAAGCACAGATACAATTTTTGCTTTAAGGGTGTCTTATCAAAAAAATATTTCTTCCAAGTAATGCATAGAAAGATTTGCTATAGGAAACGACAAAGGCTGTCCCATTAGAAAAACTAATCTATTTATAAAATTCTTTCCAAAATGTAAAATAAAATCATCATCTTCATAATGCCCCTCACCTTACTTCCTAATATTAACAAATGAAGTGGAAGAAAACGTCGAAATGATCCAGGGCATCAGTTAGTGGTATATTTGTGCATATGATTAAAACGTCTAAGCTCACCAATCTATCATCTTTATCTAGTATATATTTATAAAACTATCAAATAGATAGTAATAACTCATTGATATGTGATCTAAAAGTAGGGGTATTTTCTTATTCCATGAAATAGAAACGTGGAAATTTTCTATGTTGGAGAGAGGTGGACGAAAAAAATATTCTTAATTCGCTTCCCGGAAACATATATCAATCAAAGTCAGCATGAACGAAAGATATGATCACATGTACGTGATTACTGGCGACTACGCAGTACGAGCCAGTACGTCGCAACTATAAATTTGGTCAAGAAATGTTTGACAGGTGGGCAATACAATCTCCTTTATGAATGTGTATTCAAACAGTAATTTAGTTAACTTCACAACAAGTCTTAGAAAATGCGACTTCAAAGCCAACTTAGTATATATAATATATACCGAGCCTATAAAGGGTATCAACACTATGGTTGTCTAGTCGATACACGAAATCAGCACTATGATTACACAGTTAATAAAATGTACCAACAAAATTGATCTTAAGATTCACAAAATTTCATCTAAATTGAGAATTTCAACTATTTTGAACACCTGCTACTCCAGCGAATCCATACACTCTGGCCATGATCGATATCAGTTACCACATCCCGCGTTAATCATCATTCAAGGAAAAATATAACAGTTATATATTGTTTATTGCGGAGAACAACTATATATATGCAAGGTAGCATTAAGTATTGCGTACTTGATAACAAATTAGTTCAAATAGGCTCGTTATATTTTAAATATAGTAAGTTGGGTTTTTGTAATCGCACAGTCGGTGACTTCATATGAGGCGTTTTTACAAACAAGGAAAATTTGCAATTTCTGTTAAACTCAGTAAGCGATTAACCACCAAATCAAACTGTCACACAGAAAAACAATATCTTCAACATGCTTCATTGAATACAAAGTCGAAAGGAGGTTTAGCTATGCCATATACCTTACATCGGTAAACAGTTTATGTGAAACCTTAAAAGTGATTTTCTTACATTGACGCAAAATCGCTATACTGATCTTCACTAAGCACACGCGATCCAACCACCAGTGTGCGTAGGCCTTCCCTGGCTAGATTTCCAGATTCTTCTTCTAACCAGGCTTGTTGTCCGGTCACAAGGTTTGCCATTACGGTGTCTGCACCTTTTACGTAACAAACAATCTTCCCGTTGCCATCAGGACGTTCCTCTTTCACAACGATGCCCATACGTTTCGTTTCAGACGAGAATGGGAATATGTTCAACACTTGATAAAGACGAACTGAATCTAAGCAATAAAAGGAAAAAATTGTAAAGATCATGGAATTTTGAGATGTATAAGAATTTATTACAAGCATATTTAAATTAAATAATCTAAAATGAGCCAATTAATATAAACAAAATAACCGATCAGAATGGAAATAAACAATGCAAAAACAAATATCAGTCGATTATAGTAGTTACATTGTAAATAACATTTAACGAAAGTGTGCATTCATTAATAAAAACACGAAACAAAATCTAAATGTGTTAAGATGAAGTATTCAAAAAGATAACAGAAGAGCTTACTGTTGGGCATGCGAAGCCAGATACGCTTCTGATCGCGCTTCGCCAGTGCTATGCCAACTTGAGCAGTCCATGTGACTAGCGCAATTTCGTCAGGCGAACTAGCTTGATAGCCGGCAGGATTAATGGCTGCAATCTGTGCGCAAAGAAAAGACGAATAATACTGACTAAATATTTCAATCACTCAGAAGTAATGGCACGTGTAATAAGGTAATAATATAGGACTGTAAAGCCCTCAGAAGTATTTCATCGACAAATACTGTTCTGACAGATTTAATACGGTTCAATATTAAGCTACGCAGATACTTACCGTGAATATAGGCTTATGACAATATATATATATATATATATATATATATATATATATATATATATATGCAGCCATTATATATAAATGAATGAATCAAGACAGGTTCGTCCTTATTAGGAACTCATCAAGTACTCTCCATAATTGTAGTGGCACGGTGTCTGTTCTATAATGATAGTTCATGGGATGGCTTGTCGTAGTCTATGGTCAATAGCGATGATATCTAGGATCCATCTACAGAAAAGACCAAAAAACATATATTGGTATATAGCTTGAAATCACATATAGTGCCCAGCTTTTAAGGCGCCGTTGATGAGTTGAAGACTGAAGTAAATAAGTCCCGTTTGAGCTCTGTTCATGACGTGTCTGACGTATTTGATGGAATTGAAATAGGTAGGCAACCAAATACAATGCTTAGTTGATATTGACTAACCAGCGCATAAATTTGCGCAAAACCACAGCCACACAAAGGCCACAAGTATCTAATGTTTCATTGACATATAACCATAGGAAACAAAAAAATAAAGCTAACAAAAATTATCGGCGAGTTGTCTATAACGTCCTATGTTTACATATTTATCAAGATGAAACTATTTAATTCCCATCACTTGCATCCAATGCCACACGAATAGCAAATCTTAATTCGGAATTAAGTTATTAAGAGCACCGGCAAAATAACAGATAGGTAGAATGCAAAAGAAAAAAAGTGCTCATGCAAACATTCAAATGACCAAAAATGTCACAAGATGACGAACAGGCGGAAAGTAAAAATTATTTTCACTGAAGATAATAGACACAAGACCAATTGAAATCTTTTATTAATGGACTGCAACACATAAGGCTTCATAATTCATTGACGTTTACCTCATTCTTCACGTAATTGCTCTTTCTTTTAAAATTTATCATAATTTGTAATGTTTCATACTATCTACTTCAATAGTTTTCATTAAAAAATAATGTTTATTTCACATAAATACGGATAGCTGCGGAGCTAACTCTGTCCAGATGAACAAAGAAAACTGTTTGCACGTTAATAGAAAGGTACTTGACGTAAATCGCAAGGAATAGTGTTCGACTACTGTTACTTTCGTAAAGAGGTTTGGGATAACGTACATTTAATGTTCCAAATCCTTTTTTCGTCAACTGGATTGCCCGTCTGCAAATGTAAATCTGCGATTTTTTAAATAATGACATTTGCTCGAATTAACTCGTTAATTTCCTCAACCCATAAGAGGATAAATCCAACGTGTAACAAGATAAATATACGAACTGGTTCTTTTAGATTGAATACCGAAGCACAGTAGCATACGACATATGCACCAATTAGCTCAAATATGACCAGAAAGATAAACCAAAGACAGCATGAACGGAACGTATAATCTCGCGACTCATCAGTAGGAGCCTGTATTACCCAATATATATTTGGGTGAGGAATGTGGAAAAATAGGACGTACACCAAAATATATATTGGGAAAAGGGCGTAAAACCGGCTCCTATTGATGAGTCGTCAGTAAGCACGAAACGAATGTGCACGAGATAATACATTCGGTTTGGATTATTCTTCGAGTCATATTTGAACTAATTTGTTCATCTGTCGTATGATACTGTGCTTCGGTATTCAATCGAAAAGAACCAGTTCAACGATTTCCTTTTGTTTCGTACATTTATCTTGTTACACTTTGGTAATATCCTCTTGTGTCGATGAAATTAACGAGTTAATTCGAACAGATGTCATTTATTTGGAATTGGCGACCTAGTGTTCTTTTACAGCCCATATATAATCATGAAAAATGCGAATTACAATAACTACATAATGCATAGGACGCCAAAAAAAATGGTCGCCTTATCTGCTGAGCCGCGCAGGGTGGATAAGCGAAATCGGGCAACTGCAGGCAACTTTATCTCCGATTCTGCCTCCTTTCTTTCCCTTTCCTCTTCTCAATCTAACAATAACGCTCTTTTGGATACAATGAATATGGGTGGTGTTGATCATATCTATGAGCCCAACATCGAGTTGCCAAATATCGAAAATAGTTTTAGTAGACTATCATTCATTAAAAGTAGGTTAAGTTTTAACATAGGCGCATTTAATGTTAGAAAATTAAAAGAATTTAGATAACTATTTGTTTATAACGTGATACAGTGAAAGCCGCAAGGAAATTGTATTGCTGATATTGCCTTGCTCAAATGCTGACTTCACCATAATGGTGTTGCCTCAATTCTGTGAGTTATCTTGATAAATATACAAACATTAACTAGATACTCTTTCTCCCTCACTATCATAAATCAAACTAATAATTTGTGTCTAAATTATCATTTTTTCGTTATTTATATTTTCTAGCTTATTATGGTTATATGGCAGTGAAACATTTGTCACTTTTTGCTTTTGTATGACTGGGCATGATGATGATGCTGTCTTTGGTTTATCTTTCTGGTCATAATTGAACTAGTTTGTTACTAGGTGCGCAACACCAAACACAATTACATCTGTGTTTATTCTCCGCTACAAACAGTATATGAATAAGAGAACAATTCGAAAGGCAACTTTAGCTGATTTCTATTATTTTAAAGCGTGATTTATGTGTTTCATTCACAACAAAACCAGAACATATGCTAATAGTACACATAAACAAAACCAAAATATATCCCAGCATAAATGTACATGCATATATAAATAACAGTAGAACTAGATGCCCACACAGTGGCTTCTCGTAAAGCCTATGCAACTTAGGCAGAATTAACCAGGCCTCATCATTGGACGTTTTTTCAACAATACTTACACAAATTTTCAGTTAATCATGTTTATCTAGATTAGTAAAAATAAGGTTCGATGTGACCACAATAAACGTTAGGAATCAATTAAATTTTTGCAAGACATAAAAATAAAGTAAAAACAGATTACAGTTTGATCCATCATTATTTAAGACCGCCAGTACACACTTGGCCACTAGAAATGCGTATCTCTGTATACTAACATATAAAAATGTGTTTAAGAACATCACATGATGGAAGTCAGTTAGACGAAATATTGCAGTGAGTAGAATAAAAATTTTAAAACTGCAGATACCTCCTCTAAACTCTGTTCTCCAGTATCACCACCACCACCTGACAATTCCAAAGTATCTTCATCGCGCATAGGCGTCACATTATGGCACAATGCCACGGCCAATACAGCTTCCATGACACGTTCATCTGCATTAACTCTTGTGGTGTGTCTTTCGGCGCTTTCGTTTGATGCTGAATTGTTACAAGCACGTTTCAAAGCTTCAATAACGTCGTCCATACTGTCCTGAGCATAGCTAACTGTTCCAAGATGTAAGCGTTTGAAGACCATCTCGTTTTGTGTAAGTGTGCCTGTCTTGTCCGACATTAGATATGATATACGTGCTAACTCCTCAGGAATGGTCGTACTACGTGCCACACAACCAGGCAACTCCGAATCGCGAGTGATGCGAAAAGAGTAGACGATTTTGGCCAAATCTAAATTCACTCGAAGTCTAATCGAAAGAGAACAATAATAAAAATTTTTTCAGAGTTAGCAAAGAATACACAATATATTTTACAACAATTACGCGCACGACTGAGGACTATTATTACATTAACATCGATTACGAGTTTGTTAGAAGAACAAATCCAATGTTGAATTGAACTAGCTGGATAAAATGATAAAACCAAAAGTAAATAATAATACAAACACACATATTATCTGTATAATACATGCAAATCAAGAGCTAGACAGGTTTCATCATTATTGGTCACTGCTGAGAAATAGAAGCGCTGCTGTCAAGGATCGACCTCAGAGTAATTTCGTTGCGCTATAAAACTTATCATCTACGCAATGACAGCAGCGCGGCAATACTTTATAAACCTGAGGAGTGTCCAATGAGGACGGAACAGTTCTAGAAGATGAACTGCATTTACTATATTATGTAATTCCCAGTATATGGCCACAAAACACACACACACACATATATATATATAGCCCCGTCCCTCTGAAAGGCCACAATTGTAATATCTGACTTAGAATTATAGTCGTAACTACAGCACTGCTCCGAAAAATTTAATTATTGTGCATGTTGAGCTATTGAACATTTCATACTTATCGTCGACTCAATTCAATATTAATATTTTCAGCATTAAAAAGAATTTATCACACTTATAGAGTATGTTTTACATAAAGAAGGGCGATGTTCCGAAACGTCTTTTTTGAGCAATTCACCATGCTCAAGTGACTAGTATCTGATATGTTAAATAATCCTTCTAATGAGAACATTATTAATAAATTCATGCCATATTCATTATTCACGGCATGTCATGAGAGCAAAATTCCATTCAATAAATTATGTGCTTATTTGCTAGAATACTGATATATTAGATCTGTGATGATTGTTAATTATTATGTCCATCAAAATTTACGGTCATTCTATTGATATTACAATGATCATCATTTAAAATTTTTTAATAAGATGTAAATTCTACGGATAATTAATAAACTTCTATTTTCATGCGTCCGTATTCTTCATAAAACGAATTCGGAGTGGCGATGTTTTAGAATAACCGGGCTTTTGCGCTGCGCTGGATATATTGAACTGGAGACAGACATGTTTTATAGATTTAACTGAATATTGGTTGCGCTGGCGGTAATAACAATTACTTTAATCAAGGTTCAGATCTTGATATAAACACCTGATCCATTATGTAGGTACATTTGCTAATATAAACTGAGTATTGTATGGTGTAGAAAAGGCAATTCATTCAGTAGACCGGTTTTGTCATTATTGGGAATTTATCACGTATTGTCCAGAATTTTCCGTGGACAGGGATCGAACCTGACGCACACTACAAAAATATTTCAATTATACACGAAATATTTTTTCGCGATAAGCCTTTCTTTAATGTAGATTATATATGACGTTCAGTAAATGTTTTCAAAACCATTAGGCTTCGTTAGACATTAACAGAGGTAAGGAAATTTAGTCTAACAACCCTATATACGAGAAAAGGCGCGTTAGATATATTTTCTTGCATTCAAGCGAACTAGAACATCAAATATACCAGCGTCAATAACCATTCTATCGGATTGGCAACGAACTAAAGAAAAAAAATCTGTGCAAATAGCATCCTTATCATCATCAATAATGATGGACATTGCAAAACAATATGATCAATCAAAACTGCAATCTGCGAGAGGGCCAAAATAAAACTCATTAACAATCATCATCATCATGGCCTGCCACACAAAAGTCAAAAGTGATTAATGTTTCACTGCCATATAACTATAAGGAGTGAAAAAAGTTTATAAGTGAATTTAGACAAATTTAGATTTACGAGAGAGAGAGAGAGAGAGGCATACATATATATATATATATATATATATATATATATATATATATATATATATATATATATATGATTTATTAGTTCGTATCTAGATTATTCGTGTAAAATATGTTAATACGAATAGCAAATACGATTAAATGTTAAACTATCTCAGAGCTAAGAATATAGGAGGCGTAATTCTGCAAAATCACAGCGAGACTAATGAATTGTAATTATTCACTGTAGTACACTCAAAATTTAATACACGCTTTAATGAAATTGAAATTAATATTTAATTGGTCAGGTCCATGGCTTGAATCAGATTGGCTAACTTTTTTAAAGTGACAACTTTTGCAATTCAGTCATCTTCTGTTGGCTATTAAAGCGCTGTCAGAGCATTTGGACAAAGATACACTTTAACTGCTCCTGCTTAAGATTAACGCACTCACTTGATCAGGGCCACATAAAGTCTGCGTATTTTCGTCGTCGGTGTTCAAAAAAGCGCAGATTCAGGAGGCTCCCAGATGACCACGAGGACATCAGAACTCTTCAAAATGTTTACAGTACCACATATAGTTACTGCGAACGTGAAAACTCTGAACGACTTATGGTTATGTGGCAGTGAAACATTAGTCACTTTTGGCTTTTGTATGGCTCTGAACGATGATGAGCGTGTGCATAATACAAATACATAGTGTGTACTAATCACATTGCACTCCTATAAAGGACATAGTATTAGCTTCTTTTGCTACTATTAAATAGAAAAATGCCAGTCATTCTGGTATATATGTTGCTCTCTTACTCTTACTCGTTTATAATTGCACCTACATTACAAGGCATATTTAAACCGTATCATACGAATGCATCTAAACTGTTAATACTGTTTCAAAGGAGATGAATTTAGAGAATTCTTATAAAAAAAATAATAGAAAGCAACAAAGCCAGGATTGTCTCTCACACAATTATTCTATACGATGAAGACAAGACTTACGCCAGAGGAATAATGTAGGAGAAGAGCAAGAAAAAGCGCCAATAGTACTTGTACCAGGCTCCTGTAAATCCCTTCAGTGCAACCATAATTAACGCCAACAAAATGACAACAATAAACAGCAACTTCGTTATGTTGTTGATTTCTCGGTCTACACGGCCTATTTTCGCACGCGCTTTGGCAGAGTTCATGACAGCACGCGTCTCCGAACCGGTGTAAATTACTAGCCCGAGACAGGCGTCGGTTGCGAGCACAGTATTTGACCATGCGGTGTTTTCCACATTCAATGAAGCCTCAGCAATAGACACTGACGCAGAGCTTCCACTAGCGATGCCAATCGTCGACATCGTTTCAGATTCCATTTGTTGGTGTTGCTGAGCTGTGTCAAGTGAAGGAAGCATACTGGCAGCAGGCACATCTGTTCTTTTGAAGTTGCCAATAAACGAGTGGATGCTTTTGTTTGGTGCTTCGGCATATACATAAACCTTTAACGGCATAAGCAACGGTTAGTATATGAGAATGGCATTATAAAGAATATAAATTTAAATGATAATAATGTTCTCAAAAGGAAAACTTGATATACGTAAATAGAAGTGATAGAGAACTTCGTTTCGAATTTTCGCAAAACAGAATTTTAGTAAAAGAGGGCATGAAGTATATATATATATATATATATATATATATATATATATATATATAATACTAAAAGGTTTAACAAAGTGAGACTTGTACAGCCCACGCATATCCATGCAGCAATTAGTATATAACGCTGATTTATTACCGTTTATGATATAAATCAGATAGCTCCTCGACAATATATATATATATATATATATATATATATAAATGTTACTGAATCATTGACTACTTCAAAAACGTCTAAGTTCAAAGACGCCAAACGAGACCCAAGTAGAGGTAATTTGTGTAAGCAGCAATTGATCAGAAAAAATGCACTTCTGCTACAGCGTAGTTATTTTCTCTATTCGACGAAGTACAGAATTTGTGCTGTGAACAGATTCTGAATCATTTTCGCAATAAAACACTTTAAAAAAATACGTATTTACAAGGTCATAAAATCACTAAAATACAAAATACATTCAAAAGATACCTTGCTTTTGTATGCATATTTTGGCAAGATATATAAAATTTATTGTCAATTTCTGGATCATATTCATTAGATTCTGCTAAGGACGAAACACCCGCGCCAACTTGTTCACTTTAATTTCTAGATGAAAATGAGCAATAATGGTATCTTGGTTGAATTATTTCAGAAATCGATGCCAAATGTCATCATAACTGAATTTCAAAACATATTATGCGTTAGATATTATTTTCATACGCAAAAACATATATATTTCAACTATTTAAATACAGTGTAAAATTAAATTAATACAACGAAAACGAAAATTGCACTGTTTAGATCGATAGATTAGAGAAAATGAAAAATATTTGTCTAAGATTATGTATTAGAACTTGTACACCTAGTAAAAAATTAGTTCGAATATGACCAGAAGGATAAACCAAAGACTGCAGGAACGGAAAGTATAATCTCGTGCATATACGTTTCGTGCTTACTGGCGGCTCATCAGAAGAAGCCGATATTACGCCCTTTACCCACCATATATTTTGGTGAGGAATGTGGGAAAGTATGACGGTACAATCTCCTATATGCATGTATAATCCTGCAGTAGTGAAGCTAACTTCATATAGTCTTCGACAATGCAACTTCAAAGCTAACTCACTATATATAATATATATACCGAGTTTGTAAAAAGTGCCACCACTTTGGCTATTGTGTCAGTATCCGATAACAAAATTATAGTACCGAAAAAGTACATTGTTCTAAAACTATGGTTGCCGAGTCGGTACATGGTACCAACACGATAGATTTCAATGTATGCTAAAGTTCACCAAAATTGAGAATTCCAACTATTTCTGAACAGCTGTTAATCCAGTAAACCCATACCATCTGGCCTTGATCACATTTCGTGATAATCATGGCATCATTCAATTAAATGTATAACAGTTAGATACTTTTTTGTGGCGGAGAACTACTATATATGTCATTCTGTATTAGGCGTGGCGCATTTAGCAACAAATTAGTTCAAATAAGACACCATGAATGGAAAGTATAATCTCATGCACACATGAAATAAAAAAGAAAATACACAGAAGAACAAACGGAAACAGGAAGCACACCAATAGAAAATTCAGAACAGTATTAAATGAATGTAGAAAATGTATTACTTCGTCAATATCGACTCATGAAGCTAAAAGCGCAGTAAACAAATGCTGTAAGCAAGCACAAAAAAGATTAATTAATAAAATTGCATCAACTATATAAACTGTGTAGTTTTCGAACACTAACTACTCAAGGAACATAACTGACGGAAAGTTTTTTAGTTTAAATACTAGGAAAAAAAATTTACGAAGTATATTGACTTCCGATTTAACAAATAGGCAACAAACTTCTAGATAATTCAAGAATAAATAAAATAGTGTGTCAAAAATAACTTCAAGGGTGTGTACACATTAAAATTAAAGAAATAACATATCATATGATTTCATGATTGAAAGCAAGGTTATGACATAACACAAACAGACAAATGGCTAAAAATAAATAAATTGGAGCAAAATGGTGGTACTGCTTAATTACGTGATCCCTGTTTTGACTAACGATGGACTGGATCAACTTCCTCATTTCAATTAGCTCAGTTAAAGGCGATTAATTACTTTGCTATTTCCTTCTTTCCCATGCATAAATATAAAAAAACTACAATGGCAATTAGCAGAAAAAAATCGTTAAGACTAGGTTTAGATACAGACTGTTGGTAGAACTGTTGCTTAGTAACTAACAGATGCTATACAAAACAAAAATTCTACTCTCTCTCTATATATATATATATATATATATATATATTATTGGCAAAATACCAAAACTGCACAAAATGGCAAATGCAATAAATGTTCAAGGTCACGGCTTTTTCATTCATTAGGAAATCCCACAGTAATAGTCAAGACCCGTCGTAAAGGCCATCCCCTCCTCAACGTGGTACGACGGTGTCAACCATGTCTCGATGGCCGATCGTACATGGGCTAACGGGGCTATGGCGGTGGTGTCACCAGGGCGTGGTGGATTTCTGACCGGCAATCGGATCTCCTATAAAATACCACATGAGCCCGACGACGGCACCATGACTCGGCGTGTGTTCCCCGCCACAAAGGGGTTCAACAGCCACAGGATTACATGGACTCCTGGACAGTACCCCGTACTTCCGAATGGCGAATGAGCTCTCAACAGCCACCGGCAACCATGCCATTTACTGCTGCCTTGCAGACTGCGCTTGGATGTGCAAAGGCTAGAGGTGCGTCCCCGATCAAAAAGCCGAGTGGTGAGGGGACACCACTTGTACCAAATTCCCAAGAAACTCCATGAAAGGTCACAAATACCGTTCATGCTACGGCGTCCCCGGCAAGCGACGCGCTCTGAATACACCTATTTATTTCGGGTGTTGGAATGTTCGATGTTCCGAAATGGCTGCCAACCGCCCGGCATGGAGAGGTATAATCCGGGATTTCTATGGAGCCGGCTTATCCTCCAAAAGGAGTCAGCCGCAGTAAAGTAAAGTAAAGTAAAATAGTCAAGACTGCTGCAGGGGGAGTCAGACGTCCTACCATTTGGTTCGAAGCGGCACTGTTCATCCTCTAAGCCTTGGGATTCGGAAATGACTTCCAAATATAAGTTTTAAACAACCTGTGTTCGACCATTCGATTTTTAAATTAATCTCTTAAATTTTATAGTTACAAATTGAGTTCATTTTCAATTGAACTATTTTTCAACTTCTTTTGTTCCTCTATAGCACAAAACACAGAACATTGACGAAATGCACGGAGCAAGGATTTGAAGCTCAAAGTCACGCGGGAAATTGAATTCAAATGACGTAAGCAATAGAAGGAAAGAAGCCGAGAATAGCAAACAATTTCAAAGAACTGAAATATTACTTGTTATTGAAATTTAACCATCACGATAAATAAGTATATCCACAATAATCATGTGTATGGATATCATTAATAATGGTATCACAGGTTAACTTGTGCTGTTACCATTTAGAATATATATAGAAAATAGCATCAACTTAAAATAAAGCGACATCAATAACATAGCTTCCATACAGTTTCCGCTATATTGCTTTGTAAAAATGAAAGCATTCGTATTTATCACCACGTTATTGTTGTTGCCAAGATTCTGGGAAATGTACGTGATGGCGTAATTGAATTACGCTTTTAATATCAAGCCCATTAGCCATACCTACCAAAACCACATTTGAAAAGTAAAATAGACTAATAGCTAATTAAGTAATGTCTAAACAAGGTTGACTACACATATATAATTAAACGAATTTTTTTCACTCGGGTGATAACAAAAAATATTTATATCAAGGTTTCGGTCTGGATGTAAAAACCAGTTCCATTATATACATACATTTGTCAGTATAAGCCAAGCATTGTATAGTATAGAAAAGACAATTCATCGGGTAAGTATGTATTAGGTTTTGCGAACCTAGTAACAAATTAGTTCAGTTGTGACCAGAAGGATAAACCAAAGGCAGCATGAACGGAAAGTATAATCTCATGCATATATATTAGCTCTTCGCAACAAACAGTATTTAATTCATCGCGTACACTGGTTTCGTCCATATAAGGAACAATTTCACGTACTGAACAGAATTTGCCGCGGATAGATAAATTGTATCAATTTCGACATCGAGTCTCAACTATTCATCAATGATCAATCATTGTGAGACAGATGCCAAGCCACGCAAGAAGTAGTACTGAATTAAAATGTAATGGTAGGATTTCGTTCTACGTATGTTGTCAGAATAAAGTAAACATCACATAAGATGCATAAAATTCATTTATGAGAAATTTCCCACATCATACTTAAAAATAGAACAAAATTATAATAATAATAATGTATCACTATTATATATAAATATTCCATTATGAATCCAAAAAGTGACTGAATCTATATTACCCTATAAAGCAGAATTTTCCATTAAACATATTGAAGGTCAGAAAAGGAAGAAAAGTGTTAACTCTATGTATGAAAAGCCTGATCATTACTAAAGATTTAGCGCCGTCAGTCTACCTTTTAAATTAGTTAAATGAAGTTCGCGAGAGTGAGAAAAATAACAATCCCAGTCGCATAAAATAGTATACTTAAATTTTCACATATCCTGTGCCTGATAGAACAGCGACCGGTGCGTTGGAACTACTACAGCATAACAACTAGTTCTTGATTTATACAAAGGGTACCAGTCACCATGTAGAGACGCATATGTTCAAGGATAAAGTTGCTAATAAGAACAGAAAAGTCACTAGAGCAATTAAATGGGGATTAAGTAACCTCAGTGCTTAAAAACTTATTGTCGGCTAGAAGCAAAAGGAAGATAAATTTATTACACGTTTTGTAGCAGGAAAACAATAAATAATTCGCTGACAACATGAGCAGAAATCCAAGATTGCGATAAACAGTAGTATATTGCAGTAAACCAAGGGCAATTCGATATGCGCCTCGCTCTCACCATCATCATCATCATCGTGCACAGCCATACAAATGCCAAAAGTGACAAATGTTTCACTGCCATATATCCATTAGAGGTGAACATTGTAATTCGTATTGTTCATGGTTATATTTGGACTGTAAAAGAACACTTGGTTGCCCATTCCTAGTGAGGATGGTTTGTATTCGGAGTTTTCCTTCTCCTATATAGTGTGCTAACCAAGGCTGATGAGCACTATCTGCCCAGATGCCAGTGGGCAAAGTTTCCTTCAGCAGCCGAAACTTGTCCTCCGCGTCTGGAACGCTTGCCCTCATTCCGTGAAACACATTTAACAATAAAAGTTACAGTGTAGTTAGACAAAACTCGAGGATTCACATGAAACGGGATGATGGCTGTCTCTTTAAACCCAGCAAAGTCCATGCTACCATTCACGGACTGACTAGCTTGTGCCCGACAGTCATCAGGCCAGAATTTCTATGGCTACAGACCAAATAACGAAAATCTTGTTTCAGGGTTTTCCTATAGATAACAATTCTGTCAAAAAATCACATTAAAAATAATAAAACATGCATTTAACATTTGAAGGTAAGTATTACCAGCAGTTCCATGGTGTACTTATGGAAAGCTACATTTCATTTCTTTTGGCAGATATACACGTGAATCATCTTCAAAAATGCACCTAAAACACAATTGGCCATTGTTTTATTTATATAAGTTATGTAGATGATCTACTATTTTAAACCAAGATGCAGCAGATCCAACCAATACTCTCAAATAAGCCAATGAAACCGATCCAGACATCAAATTCACTCTCAAGGTAGAGACTTTTTTCCATTTTTGGATTTCCAACTCACTCGATAAGAAAAGTGTACTTTGACACTAACAATAAATAGAAGATATACTTTTACACATAATCGAGGCAGAGCTAGACTACCTGAGCAAACTTTTGCTAATGAAGAACTACTTGGAGCCGTTATAGATCAAACATCAGTCCACGTCCGATTCGTACTACAAAGGATACTGTAAAAAATGTTTTCATGAACTTATCGTTTATGGGAGACCTACCGGATTGAATAATTGCGCGGCAATTAAATCAATTCACTAAGGAAATTTTCCTAGTGCAAAAATGAATATCAGATTCAGCACACAGAGAATCATGTTTAACACTAAAGTTCACACTTACCGGCAGCTTTAGTAGAGCAGCACCATTTTCAACACCATGGCCACCGAATACCCGTTGCGTAGTGGGCACTGAATGTCTCAGCTTCCAGTCAGTTTCACCATCTAACTGATCGGTCCGAATAAAACACGTGCCCTGAGTATCAGACGTCCACAGAACGACAACATCTGCTGGCACGCGCTGGTTCTTCTTTATGCGGATAATGTCGCCAACCTAAACACCAATAAAAAAGTAGATATAGTCAAAACCCACTTTTGAAAAAAGAATATCATAAAGTAAACTTAAGACAATTATTTAACAGTCAATATTCGTTTATTAATTTTATCTTCAAGGGCAATAAATACTATATTGAACGTAGTCTAGAAAGTCCATCCTTATAAAAAATATTGGTTCGATGAAGAAATCTATATAGATCGATGCATTCGTTCAAACTGGCTTAGGTAACATTATTCATAAGAAAATGCCTAGGAGCTGGACAATTCATTCAGAACGTTTTTCAATACACCATTACCTTTGCACCCGGCAAAAGCTTGGATATGTACAAGGATGCTCAACATCCTGTTTACAAGGCAACTAAAGTAACTAGATAAATGGTCGAAACGGCAAAAGGTATAGGCTAGTATACTCGTAGTTGGCTATTATTATTGACGATATCAATCACTTGATCACGTTTAAATACACCCATTCAAGGACGAGAATTGGAAAGGCGACAATCTGCAAATCTAGCAGCGGCTAGAGTCAAATGGGGACACCATGCAAATGATGTTTTATTGTAATAGGCTAATTTCGAAAAAAGTGTAGGAAAGACCTAGATTTTTGTTTATGCGTTCTGTATTTATATAGGTATGCTTGTATCTATATATGTAAGTATAGATGGTTGCATTTATAAAGGTATGCAGGAATTCATTTAAAAAATGTTTGTATGTATGCTCATTCTTATCCGTATATGAAGATCATCATTTAGAGCATTGCAAAATCCACTGGTAACTAACGTTTCACCGTCATATAACCATAAAATAAATAAAACAAAAGGTGAAACAAGCGATAATTGTGAGAAAGATAACAATGTAAGCAAACAAATTTATAAGGGGAAACATTTAATAATAGTATTTATGCCTAGATAACACACAGAACTGAAGCGTACTAAATCTCTACACAAAATCATTATGCCAAGTCAGCTTAAAGGTAAGACAAAATCGAAAATGCAGCTTCCATGTGGTTTGTGCTATAATACGCCATAAAAACCACCAAACATCGCATTTAATTCATTCCAAGTAAGAAAAGAAAGTTACGATCTTCATTTACACCGGATATTGAATATTTATAAAAATTTATTATATTTTTAATGAAAATGACAAAGGCTGATGTTGATGCTTCAACTAGCTAGGAATCACAAGCCGTCCTTGAACAAGTAAGTATGCTAGACGTCAATATGAAATAAATGCAATGCCAACCTTAATTCCGGCGGCAGTTACGCGCTCAAAACCAGTAGACGACAGTTTGGTGTACTCCGCGTTGTTCACTTCACGATCGCGCGTCCAACGACGAACATCATCGACCGCCTCACGAATCATTGTCACTACCAGGACAAATATCAGTGGTGCCCAATAGGTGTAGATGCTACCTATTCGCAAAGGCTCCACGAACTGCGTAATGGCCATGATAAGGAAAACCAAGTTGAGAAAAATACTGAACTGCTGTAGCAAAACCTATAAAGAAAAATGATAAATAAAATGTACGCATACATTTTATTTTAGTCAATTTTATACATTTGTAATTTGAATTGAGAAGTTAATCGTGTATTAAAGCAAATTTCAAAACAAATGTAACAATTCAACAACCAATGATTGCGCGGGTAATGGTAAACATTATTTAAATCAAGATTGCGAACTTGAAGTGAACAACCTTCCATGATCATCAGAGTACGACGGCAAACTGACTAACGAGGATTAAACTGCAATGCATATATATTGAAAGAAAAATTAGATATGCGGCTCTCACCTCTAGTAAGATACACAAAAACGCGCACAAATTTACCATTTTACATTTCAATCACGAAAGAAATTCTATTGCATACAAATGGTAGATACGCGAAATCAGGCTATTGCAGGCACTTCGGGTTTTGATTATGCTTCTTCTCTTCCAAAACTACACCGGTAATGGTAGCATCCACCCTGTCGAGTATAATGGGATACAAACATAATCCCGAGATCAGTTTAACTATGTTGTAACTATAAGCTTTAAATGGGTAGAGACGGAATGAAAGCAGGGGTGCCAGACGCGAAGGAAAACTTTCAACTGCAGGAGAAAACTAGCCATTGGCACTATGGCAGAAAGTGCTCGTCAGAAGGTAATGCTAAACACAAACCATCCCCACTAGGAATGGGCGACCTAGTGCTTTTCTAAAGTCAACATGTGAATATGAAAAATTAGGACTATATGAATCTGTACTGCATTGGCCAAACACAGGATAGAAATGATCGCCACATTTGTTCAGTCGCAAAGGGTAGGCACGCGAAATCAGGCTAATGCAGGTACCTTTTTTTCGATGATGCTTCTTCTCTTCCAAAACTATTAATAAAACTCTTTAAGATGATCTGTATAGATTGGACGTAGATCATACCAATCAGATTCTGAGAAGACTGGAATAATACACACATTTACAAGGGATTGTATTGTCGAATTTACCCACATATATTGATCAAGTAGATTTTGATTTGAGTTTAGTGCACGCTCCTACTGAGAAGACGTCAGTAACACTAAGATGCTTACGTTCATTCTGATTTTGGCATATCTTACTGGTTTAATGTGAGCTAATTTGACAATAGGCAAAACGGGTGAGACATATGAATTATAATTCTGTAAATAATAAAACTAGTAAGCATCATAAATACGCATTGGTACTCAATCGATCAGAAAAATAATATCAGTTCATTGGATCGAATGTATTTAATATGCATGTAGTTTAACAATAAGAACAATTACATCTATGATAGCAATACAAGAATTTAGAATGATGCAGTTTTTTTGCCTTTTGTCAACGAACAAGCATACTTAACGATTTAGTACCACGCAAAGAAATTTGCACACTACAAATCAATATTTAGTTAGGACACATTTTAAGACAGACAAGCACACAAACAATACTATTAATAAAAGTTACAAATTCACATACAATGATGTAAGTTCCTTAATGGCCTGATTTATTTAACATCGATACGGAAAGGTAATTTGAAATAATTAAGGCTATATAAAACAAAGAACCAGTCTAAGAGTAACTAGACAGATAATATCATAAGAAAGTTTTCAATGAAAAATTAACAGTTCAACACTAATGTCTCGCGTTTCTAGTAACTTTAGACACAAACACAAAAACAAATATTTAATAATATAGATATCACAACAATACCTCTACAATTTAGAAATGATCATTTAGTGATGCACAACTATGAGTGCGCAGTAAAGGATATGCCGGCTCCTACTGATCAGAATCTAGTAAGCAAGAAATCCATGCATGCTTGAATTTACACATATAGAATATCTCCAAAATTCTGGTATTGGTAAATATTATATATACTTAACTGGCTTTTAAGTCTAATTTCCAAACATTTTATAATAAGTTTACTATACTACTGCTTTAATATACATAAGCACCTGACCCATTAATTACTTCCTTAAATAAGTATAAACTAAGAGTTGTATAGTGTAGAAAACGCAATTCATCCAGTAGACCGGTTTCGTCCGTATTGGGAACTCATCACGTACTGGCCAGAAATTGCCGCGGACAGGGCTCGAACCTTGGCACGTCTGCTTCGGAATCTGGTGCTCTAACCACTGAGCCACCCTGCCAGTACATGACGAGTTTCCAATAAGGAAGAAACCGGTCTACTGGATGAATTGTCTTTTCTACAAAATACAATTCTTAGTTTATACTGAAATATGTAAGTAATTAATGGGTCAGGTACTTATATCAAGACCGCAACCTGGATAATAATAATTGTTATCACCGCCTGCGCAACCAATGTTCGTTTAATTAAACGTATTGGGAATCGCAGCGTCTAACCGCCCCGCATTTATTCACCAAATATAGTTTGATTGAGACGTAGTGTCGGCTCCTCCTGTCGAAGTACGAAGTACATTCGTATTTTGGATTGCACCTTTTGATATGGTATTTGCCATATCATTCTGGTCTTACTTTTTAAAAGGTACACAAAAATTTTTACTTAAATGTATGTGTTAGTTCTCTTTTACAGAATGGCGTTCTAAGCAATTGGACTAAGAAACCTAATTAATACTTTACATGTGCAATCGTCCGTACACTTCGTTGTGAATTTAATGCACTAGGAATCAGTTCACATATTTTTTTGCAAAAAATCAGAAAATCTGACACCGGAACACCTTCTATACCCAGATATTCGCAAAATAAAACGCAATATCAAGTTTAAAAATTATTAGACGACGACAGTACCCTAGCACATACGGAACACCATCACCTTTATGTAAGATACTTGCCACAGATTTTGCAGAAGGGTTTTTTCACACGTAGTTTCGCTCCCAGTATAAACCCCAAGGAAATAATTAAACAATCAGTGATTGCGCGGTTGGTGGTAAACATTCTTTAAATTAAATTTGCAAGCTAGAAGTAAACACCAATCTCATTGTACTTAACCAGTCATCGAACAGCATAACAAAAATACCGCCAGTCGCAACACACTGACCATGATCACCATCAGATTACGACGGCAAATTGACTAGCGAGGATCAAATCGTAATACATACTTATCCAAAGGAAAATTAGATATGACGCTCTCAACTTTAGTAGTCTCACATACCTTGTACTTGATTGGTTAAATACAATGGGATTGATGGTTACTTGAAGCTCACAACCTTGATACAAGGCAGACGTTTGGTAAGACATTGGAGGATATCACACTGTCTACAGTGACTCTAGACATAACTTGATGTATGTGAAACACAAATAATTTCTACACTAAGCACAAACAGTAAACAAACTCAGTTGGCGCATCTACAAGTAGTTAAAATTTATGTCTTATCGGAATGTGACACAAAAGCAATCACTCTCTATATTGAAATAGAACCAACAATGAACAGATATAGGGAGCACGACCATTTTCTAGAAAAAATCAGAAAAGTTAACATTCATGAAAGTGTTATTTTTCTCAAATATTAACCAAATGCCCAATAAAAGTTTTGGTTCCATAAGAATTACTTAATATCTAGAGTTGTTTGATTTATTTGACGTTTATTGATTGAAATTAAGTCGAGTAAACTGATAAAAAGATCTAATCGTTGTTAATATAAGTTGGCAAATTCTAAGAAATTTTATAAAGTAAACGGAACAAACTTTAATTAAAATTTGCGAACCTGAAGAACAATGAGTAAAATCCAACGTTTTAATCAACCGAACAACATACCAACCCTACTATCAGTTGTGTGAACGGAAAAAATGGGATCGGTGTTTATTTCAAGAATAAAATTTTGTTTTAAACTACAGTTACGCTTCTGCGTGCTTATTGTTAAGAGACAACTGCACTAGTAGTTATTATCAAACGCATAAGAAAACATCATATTTATATATCAACAGGGATAGATAGCCAGCCAGATAATGTTACAATGAACGTATCCGTGTCCAACGGGATACAGCTTTCACTACGTTTCATGTTAAGCTTCGAGTTCGGTTTAACTGTGCAGTAAAACTTTGTGCCAAATGAACAGTGGTGGAATGAGAGGAAACGTGTCAGACACGAAATATAAGTTTTGCCTGCTGCAGAAAATCGTGGCTACTGGTGCCTTGGTAGACAGTGTTCATCAGCCTTGGTTGGTAGACTGTCTAAGAAAAAGAAAACTCAACAGTTATCTAATCCCCACTAGGAATTAGCGACCTGGTATTCTTTTGCAGCGTACATATTGCCATAAAAAATCGGAACTATAATGAATTTTTACTGCGTTAACCGTTGCACAAGATAGAGATGGTCGCCTTATCTGCTGAGTCATGGAAGGTGCATGAGCGAAATTAGGTGTCAAAGTTCTCCCGGGCGGAAGAAAATTCAACCATCCATATGCAGAAGATGTTATATTATTCGAAAATCGATATTTATCAATAGATCAGCAATCGTTGTTCCATCTTTTGGTATAAAATCACCACTCACCCCAACCCACGACGGCAAAATGAAGATCTGGGCGTAGTTGACAAGTTTACATACTATGACAGCTCTATTACTAAGGAAATATATCTGATGAAGCGAGTATGAGAGCCATGAAAGCTAGAATAACTTTCTTGGACCTTCGCAATTTATAGAGAAAAGTCTAATTTTTCCTTAAAGGTCGTGTTTACAACGCATATGACGTGCATTTTTAGTATACGCAAATGAGACTTGGATGGTGATGACATAAACTGTATGGGGTTGACTTATCTTTGTGTTAAATATTGAATGAGAAGACTGCGGGTTGCTTAGACAGGATCGATCCTCATTTATAATCATTAAAAATGAAATCGTAATTCGTGCGAGAACCAGCGTGGTATAAGCTGGACTCTAGTCGTATCTAGGTTATCTGGTTCGATAATATTACGCCGTCATAGTATTTCACGTGTCACACATACAAAAGAAAAAATTGATTCCGGCTCGGACGAGGCTGTATAGATAATAATTTTACTTTATGTCAGGTACCTGAACATGTATGTCACCATTCCACAATAGCCATGTTAGTATACTTCAAACGTGCGCCTTAATCAGTGGATCGCGGTGTTCTATTTGAATAAGCAACGCTAAAATCCGTAGAGGTATTTTTGGGACAATCAACGAGTGCTCTTCATAAGACAAACAAACAAAGCCCCATCAACCACGCTGAATAAGTCACCTTCAATTCAATGGCTCAATAGAGCATTATTCTCTCAGCCTGCGACAGATTTGTGTAATAAACAAGGTGGCAGAAACAGTTTAAATCATCTATAATCAAATTGAGTAGCATAGGGCTCGTTCGGCTACCAAAATGGGGTCCACATTAGAATCACTTTTGTTAGAGATCCTGCACGATATGGCATGGAACCGAGTTCCATAGCAAATCTCTAGTACAATATTCTTAACCTTTTCTTAATTGGCAGAGTTAGCTACAAGTTTTAGTCATATGTATAAAGCGATAATGTAGAAGCCGCGAGGAAGCTGGACTGAGCATGTTATTGCTTTAAAATAGAGGTGGCGCCAATGGTGAATGTAGATGTCTATACTCCATCAAATGAACAAGATCCTCCTCTTCGTAAACCACACTTCGTTAACAAATTTCAAAAAAATTAAAAATTTCTTTTCTATTCGTTAAAAATGCCTTTAAAAAATAATATGGCAGTGAAATATCAGTTATATATATGACATTTTATAGGCAGGAGTAGATTATGAAATAAAATTAAATAGATTGTTAAGGCAATTTATTTTTCGATGAGAGCTATCACGCACTCACTGAAATTCTGCATGATATTTCAATCGACATTAATGTATGCGTATAATTTATTGAAAAAATTACTAATTATCAACTTGAAGAGGCTGCCAGAATGGTAATTTTGGAGATGGTTTCGATGGTAGCTATCTTATGCAATAATTGGAATCAACCCTTTTAGAAATTACTATAAAATCGTTACATTATGTTAGATACTGGGAGGAAATATTTATCGTGAAAACACGGTTCAGATGTATTATGTAAATTCGTTCAACTAGCTAATCGAATAAGTGATATGAAGTTCGCGATAGATAGAGAGATAAGTTGGATGTTAAGATGATAAGAAACGACTTTAGTATTGAAAGAATTAATTAAAGAAAATATCCATAATTAGGGATACTCCTGAATTTTATGTCTAATCACTTATATAGCATGATTGTTGAAATTTTTATATATTTAATATTACAAATCCTAAAGATCTGTGATTGGAAACATAGAAAAGATGAATTTAAAAGTTTTGAAGTAATATTTAATTGAATGATTACCTATTGTAAGTAATAAACTTTAATGGAAGAAGTTATAAGAAGATTTGGTGTTGAACCTTAAAAGATCAAATTACAGGAAACGAAAGGAAGGTAATTGTTATACCCGATTTGGTGTTTAAAGATATACATGTATATTAGGTAGCTTACTTCCTAATCAAATTGAAAAGATCTCAATATTTGATAAATCTGTATTTTATGAAATTCCTTGTCCTGATTGCAATGAAATGTATGTCGGAGAAACTATAACACCGATTGAGGTTTAAACGTGAAAACATAAAACTGTATGTAAGTATGGTCATAAAAATAAATCAGATTTGGCTCGCCATTCAGTAGAAACTGGTTACACTATAAATTTGATGCAAGCGAATAGCATTCTTTAAATGTCAACGTCTAACAAAACCATACAGAAACCCATTTCAAATTAATTCTGCAGAAAATGTAATGAATGCTGCGCCAGTTGCAGCATCATTAGATTCAATAGGTGAAACAGTAATAGCAAAGGGTAGGAAATATTATTTATAAATTATTTGAGAAGAAACGGTCAACGAATGCCATAAAAATAACGAACAACAGGTTCATAAATAAGAATTTTTAATTTTGCTCATTATAGTATTATTCTCTTTACAATCATTCATTTTCTTATAACCTAATTCTTTATTTTCTGTTAGATTTGAGCCGGTATATTTTATTACAATCTTAGAATTTTCTCGACTTAAACCTCTCTTATTGTGTCTAATTCTTTATTAATCTAATCTGTCTGTTTCGTACGATGTTCATTTGTTGCAATGTAATCTTGCTCCAAAATAATGTTACTTTACAGGTCTTTTATTTGATATAATCAACAATTTAGTTCATTTTTGTTTTTAATTTCATCTTCCAAAAGATATTATTGTCATTGTTAGTTCTGATCACAGCTTAATACATTATTATTTTGCATAAAACGCGGTCTGTCAGTTTGTGTTAATCTTACTCTTTTTCTTATAACTTATGTCGAGCTTATTTCGAACATTAGTATACACATGAATTTTAAAATATTACTAAAAAATCTAGGGTCTATTATTAAAGTAGGAGAAACAAATTTCATGGATATCAAGTATGTATAGAGGATATTTTGTGAGTTTTTAGCATATTAATTGATTAAAAAATATACGCATATAAGCATACAATGCAGCAACAATGGCTTACACTTTTGAACATAAATAATAAATAAAAGAACTCCAATTTAGACTCTGTGCCAGTTGGTGGTGTAGAACTTGGTGTGTTGTTAAAGAGTACAGATGTTGAAAAGAACAATTGACGTGTCGATCGAAATATCAATCAGCAAGTTTCAAGAATTTTGGTAAACATGTAATAATTCTTTCATTGAAAAGAGTGTTAAAAGTAGAACATCATCTGGCCCAAAATCAGTCAAAACAGTGCATTGATCTATTTAATGAACAATTAATTTCAAGCGCTACAATAAAACTACATCGATTTTCATAAGCTAGTGCAATTAGACCAAAATTAAATACAGACTAAAGAACTACAGATCGAATTCTAGCGAGTATTACATCTGTTCTAGCATGATTTATTTGCATAGTTTTCAGACATCACGAGAGATAGTATGTAAATTAATTTATGCCTAACGCTCTAAATTAGGAAAATTTGGACAGGAAATGATAAGAAGTGCAAACTTTACACGGATGTCGCGGTGATCAGTTAATAAACCAATCAATCACTGATAAATAACACGCCACAATCACTCAGCTAACAGAAAATCAATACTAAAATATCAATAAAAATACGAATCAGGCAGAATATGAAACATAAACCGAAAATAAAGAGAAAGGCCATAGATATAGGATGGAGGAATCCAGGCATAGTGAATGGATTCAAACGTACTGTATGATTAATTTCCTGAAGATGATTATTAAAATAATTTTCCTAACAAAAAGCGCATCGGTACATGAAATAGAAAGGTATTGATGAACGGCAACTGGAACTATTCAGAACTTCAGCTGCTGCGTTTGGAACTGAATGTAATATTGAAGAAACGACTTTCCAATACGTTCATTAAATGTATCCACGGTTTTCTTTCGTCGGTAGTAGATTTGCACTATCAGTTCCGCAAAGATTCGAATGTTCCTCATTTCAAAGTTTGCATCGAGTTCGCCTTCGTGGTAGTTGGGTGCTGATTTTTTCCCGAACTCCTAAGTCTTCTACAGCATTCGTACTAAACACTGGAAATGAGGTACGATCAAATCTTGGTTGATAGGTTACGTTACGGCGCCTCAATTCCAGTACCTTCCTGAGGTTACTAATCACACAAACAGTACACTGTTGGTAATAACAGATTAAAGCAAATGTGGTCTATACACCAAATTTGCTTAATCACACCCGTGACATGTAATAAATCTCACCAAATTTAATCATTTGAAACACTATGTTCTTTTAGCTTAGTTAATCTTAGTCGAAACGTTTTAGCAGGTTCTAACAAAAATATTCACAAATAAAATTATCTTCACAATTCAATGAGCATAATTTTCATCCAACGATATAGTTCATGACATGTGCATATATATATATATATATATATATATATATATATATATATATATATATATATGGCAGTGAAGCATGGTTTTTATTAAATGGTGTTCTTTTTGTTGTATGTGCTGATGATATATATATATATATATATATATATATATATATATATATATATATATATATATATATATATAAAGAGTAGTCAAGTAATAGAAAAAGAGAAAATAAAAAGCTACAGAAACTCAAACCAATATGTACTTTTTGTTCGCATAAATAGCAAGTTGCAATGAACAAAGGAAATAGATTAAAACATAGGTATGATTTGGAATCGAAAGTTATGACAGCAGAGAAACTTTGCTATAAAAGCTTAGTCTAGTTTGACTTGAATAAAAAGAAGTCTTCCATTAGAGAGTAAGGTAAATTTTAATACAATTATAATTAAAATGAAACAATTAATTGAGCATAAATGCTTAAAATGACTCGAACATTATGCAAGGCATCCGAATCACATAACACAGGTTTAAAATATTATTCAAAGGAGTAATACAACAGCTTCAAATATTCTACGCTTAACAGGCTCATCACTAAATTTAAATGAAAATCCAATAATTAATTCCAAACAAAGCAATTTCACAAAACTGTATACAATAACAGAAAGGCTGGTTTCAGAAAACCTTGGGCCACATGATAAACAATAAAGCAGCCTTCTCAGATGGCATGAGATCAAACGAGGTTAATTGGAAGTTCAATAAGCGCGAAAAACAATTCTACACCATAAAAAAGGTGGTAGCGAAAGTGGCTACCAGATGAGATAAAAAGCTCTCGACCCAATTAGTCATGCTGGCATCATCAAAACTAACGCAGCTTTCATTGTTCCAGTAATTTTCTTTTTGCAAGATATTTCGGCCCATCTTACCGTAGGCCTTCATCAGTTGCATCTCACGAAACAAATGAAGCAAGTGTTTTATTTCCTCTAGTCATAATATTTATATACCTCAGACTGACCTTTCATTATTAAGGAAAAAACTAAACTAAGATCGATGTTAACTTCTCTTTTGCACGCAGATGATTTTAAATGCATTGAGGATTTCAGTGATAAAGCCCGTAATAGAGAAATTAAAAAAGTAAGAATTAGACATAATAAAAAATTAGCTGACTTGGGAATTTATAGACCCCAAGAAAATGATAATTTAATCGGGACTA
>JAQBSW010000426.1:0-206248 GCA_029291075.1 Eudiplozoon nipponicum
GCCTTTCTGCTCCAAAAGTTTTCGGAATCGACTTTTAGACTGCGCTTAAATTGGCGTCTTATATTGCGACGGGTATTATTATGAGTCGAGCCAGGTGGAATTTGGCGCCTTATTTCGAGTAACTCCATAGATTTTACAGAGAGCCAGTGATTATTTCTACGGGGGCCTGCTATGCCACATACAGTAGTACCTGCATTGTGCATAGTGGAACTTATCTTGGACCAATGTATATTCGGATTTTCGCTATTCAGACCAGTTAGATTAACCTTAAGAATATTTTCATAGTTTTGTCGGATGGACGATTATTCGGGTTTGCCTACATCAATTTGGGGTTTATTCTTAATTACTTTCCCGGAAAATTTTAGAGCAAATCTACAACGGATAAGTGCATGGTCCGACGCGACATAAGTGTTCCAAAAGGAGCGACAATCCTGGATGCAACCACGCCATCTATAACTAATTGCTACATGATCTATTTAAGTCCATCGTTGTCCAGGTGCTGGAGGACGCCATGTAGCACAACGTTTAACACTACGTCTGAAATTTGTACTACTTAAATATAGTCTATGTTCAGCGCAGCTATCCAAAAGCCGTTCACCATTATCGTTGCGAGTCGAGCTTAGAGTGTATCTTCCACCTAAATGAAATTCTGTGTTGCTTAAGCGACCAACTTGAGCATTCATGTCACCCATAACCAGGACTATATCCGAACTTCGTGCTTTACTTAGTAAGGAGCTTAATTCGGAGTAAAAAGCGTCCCTGCTTTCTTTTTTGCTGCAATCGGTAGGAGCATATGCAGATACAACGAAGAGGCAACGATTTTAGTAGATGTATTTAAACGTGCCGCACACAATCGACTATTTAAAGGGATCCATTCAATTAAGCAAGCTAAGGGCAATACCAACGCCCCATTTACCGGCTTGAGAGGACTCTGTGGAACCAGATGTTCGAAGCCAATAACGCGTAGATAGGGATGGTGCAACTAGTTCTGTAATACACGTAGGATCCTGTATTCTGGTTTCAGATACGCAGCATATGTCGATTTCTAATTTATCCAACGTACGAGCCAGAAATTCTTGCTGTCCAAGTTGTTTTAATGTTCGCACATTAAATGCGCCTACGTTAAAACCTAACTTAGGTTTAATGAATGATCGTCTACAAGAACCATTTTCGATATTTGGCAACATAGTATTGGGCTCACTGTTATGATCTAAACCAACCATATTTATAGTATCTAAAAGAGAGTTATTGTAAGATTGAGAAGAGGAAGGGGAAAGAAAGGCCGCAGAATCGAATATAGAGTTGGAGTTGCCTGCAGTAGCCTGTTTTCGCTTATCCACCCTGCACGGCTCAGCAGATAAGGCGACCCTTTTTATACTGCGCGACGGCCGATGCAGTATGTAATTATTGTAAGTTGTACTTGTCATGGTTATATGTGGACTGTAAAAGAACACTAGGTCGCCCATTCTAGTGATGGTTTTTATTCTGAGTTTTCCTTCTCCTAGATAGTCTGCCCAGATGCCAGTGGCCAGAGTTTCCTTCAGCAGCCGAAACTTGCCCCTCACGTCTGGAACGCTTGCTCTCATTCCGTCACTACACATTTAACAAAAAGTTACAGTGCAGTTAGACCAAACTCGAGGCTTCACATGAAACGGGATGATGGCTGTCCCTTTATGGCCCGGCAAGGTTCATGTTACCAATCCCGGGTCAACTAGCTTGAGCCCGCCGGTCGTCAAGCCGGAATTTCTATGGCTACGGGTCAATTGCACGCACTGACACGTTTCTACCTTCCATGATCATCATCAGTGTACGATGGCAAAGTGACTAGCCAGAAGCAAACCGTAATGTATAGATATATAGAAAGCAAAATTAGATATGCTGCTCTCACCTCTAGTAGTCTTGCATAAATTGTACTGGACTGCTTTTATCGGCTGTACAATTTCTAAGCAGTTTCGAAAATAAAATTTTCATAACTTTCTTCATACGAATATAAATTATATAATTAAGCAATAATTGATTGCGCGGGAGGTCATAAATATTCTTTAAATAAAATTTGCGAGCTTGAGATGAACAAAAATCATATTTTAACTAACTGGTCGCGCAATATAGCAAAGCTGCTCACGTGTACTAAAATGGATGATCGAAACGTGTCAGTACGTGTGACTGACGGTAGTTTAGCTTTTTTAATGTTTAATTATTCATTAGTTGTTCTACTATAATTAATATGTTTTAAACAAGCCAACAAAATCATTGCAATAGTCATCCAACACGTAACAACAAAAGTGATTAACAAAGCGCAGGTAGAACTGGAAGAAAACAACTGAAAATATAAATATACGTGTTGCAGTGGCCACCTTTGAGGATGAAACTGGTTCAATAGTTCTATTTTAGACTGACGAAAATAAAAGCGATTCTATATAAAGTTCAAAACTTAAGATGAAGCGGAATCACAAGAATGCCAGATGCAGCAGCGAGCACTCAATTTTCATTCGGTAGTTGTCCATATAATGGCATCGTCAACGTATGCTGTAATAGTGTAAATCGAACGTGGAATCCATCATTCTTTGGAACATCTTCGACAGAATGGTATCCGAGGGAATTGGATATACCCTTAGAATACCTGTATCGCCACTTTCAACCCATCTTTCGATCAAACGCCAATTTGTCAAAGTCGGGGTTTTGGTCAAGCAGGCCTGTAGCAAGAGACGACTGGCTACCAAGTTCAAGTCTTGTTTTAGTATGAGCAATCCAAGCACATACATCTCTAATTGGCTAGACCTACCACGGTGTATGCTTTTATAAATAGATAAATCAGTTTGTTAATCGAAGCTAGAAAAAAAATAGTTATACCTAGGCATGCGCCTATATAAATGACAATTTGTTAATAGCAGCAGTGTATACATCATATAGACAATTTGACACGCTGTTACGCTCTCATGCTTTGTCAATATATCAAATTAAGCAAATAATCACGTGCTTAAACTATTAAGTAAGGACAAAGTGATTGCTTAAAAACGTAAGTACTACTGGTATTTGCTCGATTTTGAATAGGTCGTGAGTATGTATTCATTGACCGTGCAAACAATTTTATGAACGTCAGATCAAATTGATACAAAATCAATTGAACAAATAGGACGTTCAAGAAAGAATTGCTCATTTAAACCGTATGACACGTGCTCTCGCAAAATATAACCCATCCCTACAAATACCAGTTTTATGCCAAAGGCATGAATATTTTAATTCGATAGAAGGTGTAGCGGCATAAATGAGCCAATTTATTTTCTACACTCCACTGTTTTTCGCATTCCGACCATAAATTTGACAAAATTTGATTTCGTGCGTAATTATAAATGTACTATACCGCGGAACAAACTTTGGCTACCTCGTTAGATACTTTACTACATACAATTTAAACACAGTTTTACAGCACAAGTTGGGTTCGCTAAATATAATATGAGTTAATACTGGTTTATAAGTTTTTGTGAAGGTATTTTATAAAGTTCCGGTTGTACGGCTATCAACATTTCGTACATTAGCCTTATTTTAATTAGGGTCAGCATTGTCCAGTTTATAAGATTATTAATGGAATTCTATGTTAGTTTGTGGTCCTGGATGTGGAAATATATCCCTGATGCGACACTGGTTACACCACTTTATCTAATCACAGCCTACGGACTGGTAGAATTATATTTTAATTCCACAACCTCCGGCAGTTCCTACCTCGATAGAATACTTGTTCACAGAAAATGGATACAGACCTACAGAAAGACATCAGGGATGCCAATGCTACTTCTGAGCCACCAGTAACTACAACCGATAGCATAACAAACAGAAACTGGAATGCTACGAAGCGAGTCCTTAAGGAAGCATCGGCTAGCTTTCTGACGGCAGAACGTGAGAACTAGTTTAAAATCTTGCTTAAACTAAAGATCCTCAGCCAGCCGCATCGGCTGCAAAACTAACAAAGACCCCCATCTGAGCCCGTAAGTTTCACAAGGCGATTGTTGCTTATCCACGCAGCAACAGGTCAGCTGTGAGTCCATTATAAGTATTTCAATGTGTAATCTACTCTAGTAAAAATGAGACAGCGTTATCGAACACTTTCCTTTGTAATCCAATGAACTTTCGTACTTGAAATGAGATATTTAATCTACCAGAGGAATGCCCAGAAGCATTAGGCACTAACCAATCTCAAGACGGAAGCAAAAAGTTATCACAGTCTTGATTTCTCTAGATCGAATTCAAAACAATAATCTACTTTCACGAGTATGACATAAAACAGTTTATCATTGGGCTTCTAATTTCAGACGATTCGGCAGTAACTTGCTTTCGGTCCTTCACCTTGCCAAACGCAGCAAATAAACAAACACACTTTATACTGCGCGACAGACACTTCAGTATACAATCAGTATTCTACGTAATATTCATAGTTATGCGTAGTATGTAAAAGAAAACCAAGTCGCCTTTTCCTATTGGATATGGGTGATTCAGATGTCTCTTCTTAGTTCGTCTGCCACCCACGATTGACGAGTGCCATCTGACCGTATCACCTGGTTGTGTATCACCAATGGATAATTTTAATTAGCCGGTTGCACTTCGACTCCTTCTGTTACTACTCATTCAGCAATGTGCTAACTCAACCAAAACAACGATTCGATGCTTTGCATGAAACAGGTTGACAAAATTATTTGCAGGATTTTCTTTCTGCTGAAAAAGCTTCGGAAACCGGAAGCCGAAAAGTTAGTTGTATAATTAAAGACAGTGGATTCAAACACCTTGTTGAATGCAACAAGGGCCAAGCATTTAATCTATTCCCTGCCATGCAACATGTTTCGTTTAAAGAATGACAACAAGTCGCTAGCACTGGCAAGGTTCAAGTCACTGTTGTCAGGACGAATAGTAAGTACTGACCGTCTGTCAAGCATGAAATTCAAATGGCTGATCATTAAGTAAGCACCAATCCCATTGCATTTAACCAGTCACCGAACACCATAACAAAACTACCGCCAGCTGCAATGTCGAAACGCGCCAGTGCGTTGCGGCTGACGGTTGTTTTTTTGTTGTTCGGTGACTGGTTAAATGCAATGGGATTGGTGTTTACTTCAAGCTCGCAAACTTGAGTTAAAGAATTGTTACCACCACCCGCGCAATCAATTATTGTTAAATTGATTATTAAGTGTTATAAAAACCTTAACAGCGTTCGCAAAAGCATGTGCACACGATAATAACGTGCGTTCAGGGCAAGATCTATTTGTTCATTGGCCTTCGACGTTTAGGAATTGATGAGAAGTATTCACTAAATTGTCTTATCTATATCGGATGTCTCCTGTTAAAATTAATTACTCCTCATCTCGATTGCAATTCCGCAATCCCGATACTTTTTTATCAGGTAGTTTAAATTCAAGTTTATGTTTTCATTTAAAGGGAATTCTTAAAAAAGTTTCTTTTATCGAAGAATATAAGATAAACATCTCCAAAGCAAATTTATATATGTTTCAATGTGATTTAAAATATGGTAACCCAAATTAAGCACCAGACAAAACATGTTCGACTATTTTTTCCAGCCGTCTAGCTATAATAAAATTATATATATATATATATATATATATATATATATATATATATATATATATATATATATATATATATATATATATATATATATATATATATATATATATGCATAAACTCCAGTTTAGGCTCAATGTCCGGACACATTTTCTGTTTGCATAAATCAGGCTGCAGTTTTATGTCTTTTATTCCATTTGGTATTAATCTCAAAGACTACAACCGGAGAGCGTACGTTAAAATTTTAATGTTCAATAACTATGGTTAATAATTTTCTGGTCGATTGGCTTACGTAAGTCGATGGACAATGTACACGCATACATTAATAAATTTTGTTTTAGGTCGGCATAAACGACTGTTTCGCTTTAATTTCTGGTAAAGAAAAATGGGTTAATCTTAATAACAAGCGTAGTTTGGCTGCGTTGAACGTGCGTTTTAATGCTGTTTCAGCTTTCTTCCGCCCACCCAAACAGTATCTATCAATGTATATATGTAAGTTGTCGATTAACTTATGCGGGCCGATCGACCAGACGGTTAATGAGCAGAATAAAAAGAACATTGCAACCTCAATTTTTATTAAATATTAAATGATGAATACATGCCTTCAATTGCACAACAACACAAATGAAAAAATAGAAAGGAATTACCAACATTTAAAGCACCGTGGAATAACGAACTCCAGCCTGATTTATGCAAGCAGGAGAGGCCTTATGAGCCTAAATCGGAGTTGACACACGCTAATGATTGGTCGCTACTTTATTTTACAATATCCTACCATCTTAACTTACTGATTGTTTTGCCGTTATATGTCTGTAACCATATATATATATATATATATATATATATATGCGCATATATATATTCTTACTCAGTAGGAAAAACACAAATATTTGTGTTTTCCTAATTACTAGAATACTGTTGAGTTAAAATGAATGGACATCATAAATGTATATATATACATATATATACTTATAGCATATATATATATATATATATATAAGGAGTGAATAGGAAAGAAACAATTCTTATATATGATAAAATTTACTTTTATCTTTTCACATCTGAAGGGCATTGCGATATAGTTTATTGTCTTCTATAATATTTTTCTGAACTAACACTTCGACAATTATGATATAGTTAAAAATATCATAATTGATTACCTATATAAATGTATATAATACACTGATTTCCGTTTTACAAAATGCTGTACAAAAATTTACCATTTTTATTGCTGAAAACATTGTACTAGTAGAAAAGAATGTAAAATGCGAAAACTGACTCAAGTCTTAAAAGTTTTTCGCCATGAATTAAATCGGATTACCTAAGATGCGTTTAAAATAATAAAAAAATAACTTGAAAGAATCATGCAATGGAAAAAAACGAATTTAAATTTTAGGTCAATAATAAGTCGATATGTAGTGAAAAAAATTTAGCCGTTATTGGTGTAACATAAACAACATATAACGTAGAAAATGCTATCCATCCACTGGACTACGAAGTAATCCTTACTGTTGTTAGCAGTAACCAAGACTCCCAACGGGAATCAAGCCCATGATAGACTTTTGTAAATGGCCACATACCCAGCCGAAAGCGCCCCGGGTTCGGCAATTAAACATCAATTCGAAGTTCTGTACCAACTATGTTTTTCTAGGATAGTGTCGTTAAGTAATGTGCGAATCTAGTGACACAGAGGATTATGTGTATAGATCAAAACAAAATGGTCTTCGATAAATCTACACAGCCACAACTAATGACGACACCTTGTCAATGGAATTAGGTTTCTACCTTTATTTGCTTTTAGGCTATACCAGCAAAACATATATATATATATATATATATATATATATATATATAAAGAGAGAGAGAGAGATAAATCTTTACAAAATATTCTCATATATAAATATGTCAAAATGATATGTTGTGTTATTATTAAATATCAGGTAGTTGACAATTAACAATAGTAAGGAATCTTGCCAGCAACCGAAATGGAAAAGGTAAACTTTAAAAAATCAAATAACTACACGTAAGAGAAAAAATAATTATCACAGATATGATTATAAAAAGATGAAGCAAAAATAATTTTTAGTATGTGCGTGTGTGCCATCAAACAACCCAATAGAACATGAATAAACCAAAATGTTGAATAACGAGTAGTGAATTTACCAATACTCGTGGTATCTGATAGCCTGAACTATCGCGTATAAATGTTTGTCTACATTTGGAGTTCCAGGTTAAACCTAAAATAAATGGGTCTCCACGGCGGTACTACGTATAAGAACATATATTTGAGCACAGTTCAAGATCTTTCGCACCGCCGACTTTACAAGTTTTGCCTTTCAGAACACACTGTGTAAGGTCTATGCAGTAGAAGAAACATGGGCAACAGAAAGGCAGACAAAATTTACCGTCTAGGCACAATGACGCACATGACTCTTCAGGACATTGCCAGCCGCATTTTACTTGCCGTTTGCTCGACATTAAACGATGGATTCAACTGTAGCATCCAAATAAACTAGATCGGCATAGAGCGATGACTGCATCGCTTTGCTTCAGGCAGGTCTAATTATAACGTTGCTAGAATGACTGGTTAGAACTTATCTGCTGTCAAGTCCACAGTTTCTATGTTCACAAGGTAAGTAGCAATAATGAATGCGCGAAAGTGATTAATCAATATCACAATATTACAGACGGCAGCAGTATAACTGGGAATAGAAGCAGACTGAAAAAACAAACTCATGCGAATTCAAGCAGAGAAGAATTATTGCAACTAAAAGGAGATAATTCCGAACACATTAACGATGAAAAGTTCATAAGTCTAGCCACGTAGTTCCAAATAAGTTTTGCTAAAACTAAACAGAAATTATTCATATAGTCAAACTATCGAAAACAGGACTATGGCCCTCTTTTAAGCACCACAGGCAGTTCGCCAAAAATGCACAAACAGAAATTGAAACGTGTAATCGACCAAACGATAGATAAACAAAAGCTTTAAAATCCTCTCAGAAAAGGGAAATTACATTCGTAAGCAGGGATAATAATTCAGAAGTCCAGATTGGCGTAAAAAATCAATCGAACGTAGCCAACAACTATATTATTAAAACGGACATTTAAATATTCTGCATTAAAAGGCAAACGTTCATCAGACTACAGGGAGCACGGAGGAGGAAAAAGTTAAAAGAACGCATATGATCAAGGAATTTGAACATATAAATTGTAATATAAGATGTTCACTTGATTAATATGTGCACAAACTATTACCCGATGAGGTGTTTATTAGGCAAATAATTCCTGAGTAATTTAACGTCACGGCCAGAAATCGAGTGCACATTTAAAAACATGACGGGCAGAACTCGAACAAAAGCCCTTTGCTGCTACATCCATCAGACCGGAGAAGAATCGCTAATATTGCAATACGAAATCAAAACCAGCAAAGAACATCATATTTTAGTTTATGAGCTCGACAATTGTCATCGCTTATAAAGACAGACGCCCGGAATTGCGCCAATCTGAAGCAGTAGAAACAAAATTATCAAAAACGTTATCATCACTGTTATTAGTCTGACTTACTATTATTATCATCATCATTATCATCATCACCATCATCCTCCTCCTTAAAATCATCAATATCATCCTCCTCAATAATAGATAACACGGTATGAAGAATCAAATGGAACTATATGTAAGGTGTCCAAATTTACACACATAGGCACCTATCAGTAAAGCCCAACAACAACAAATTAAAATGAGAACCAACTTGAATTAAATATGCGAAGCACAATATCAGAACAAGCAGGAGTAGGAATAAAATATTTATTTACTTTTCTAATAAATATGATTATTTCATACTCTTGTAAATTTTAATATTTTCCTGAGAAATATTTCACTAATATTTGTCAGAGCATTCGTCAATTTCAAATTTAACCAGCTCTTTATCTCGAATAGAAACAGAAAGAAAACAAATAAGTAGATACACAAGACCCATATCTATCGAGTGAATAACAAATAGAAGCAGAAGTAAATAAGTAAATAAACAAATAAATAGAGATAATTAAATGAAAAAATATATATTATTTTATTATATATCCCATAAGGTACTTCTTTTAAACGTTAAAGATTTAAAAAGAGAAAAGTATATTGCAATCATTAATATTCTCGTTTAAAAAATCAATTATCACCTTTGGCAGAAAAATATCAAAATAAGGCTTTACAGAAGCTTCAAAAATTTACTTTCGAAGAAATCTCAAAAGTTTTGTACCATTGTACGCACATTTATGACTGTCTTAACTTCCACTTATGCAAAATATTTCGCAATTTTATCGCTTATTCAGATTGTAATAGTGGCAACACGGAGAGAGCTGAAGCTTCGAAGAGAACACGACGCCTAGATCTATTTCTTTCAAAGCCCGTCGATAGAACTGAAATTGACCGTTACGTCATCAAATTGTCGATATCTGATAACTGAAGATTGCACATCGCTTCAGACTAAATACGAACATACAAACAAACCTACAAGCACACAAACATGTATACATACATCCATTCATACAAACATACATAGATATATATATGAGCACACATACATACATACATACATACATACATACATACATACACACATACACACATATACATACATGTCTATATACATTGATATATAGAAACACACATGCAAATATGCATACATAAAAAAATACATGAATAAATACATACACATACATACATACATACAAACATACATACATACAAAGCTGCACACAAAACATACATGCAAGCATGCCTACATATTTATATATATATATTTATATATATATATATATATATATATATCCATACGCAAATATATTAATACATACGTACTCACGCACATTAGCTGAGAAAAATTTCTCCACCAAGTCACGTTTCAGAAGAGCTTGTGCCAATAAGGAAGGAAGAAGTAAGCCTCTCCACAGGACCCTATTTACAACTACTGCCACAGATTCTATCCCAGTAGTAAGGATAGGGTGCGCTGCGGTCAAGTCGTAACTCAAAGCAAACCGGCGAATTAACCGTAGCTTTTACCGCATTAGGTTGATAGAAGCGACCGATTGTTAAATATGTCTCTACAATTGTCAGATGGTCTTCCGAAACAATTGCCACCATTCAGTTTTTCATCATCGTTTCTATCCTTATCCGTATCCCTCGTAATATCATAGGCATTATCCTCGACATCATGATCCTCACCATCATCAGTATCGCTATCGATTTCTCCTTCGTCACAGATATCATCGTCGTAATAATCGTCATCATCGCTATCACCATCAGCGCCCACAACACCATAGAAATAGCCTCCTCTATAACCAACTGACTTGTCTGGTAGACCGGAATTTAATGAGGAAACAGCATAATGAGTTGTACTGCACGTGGCCCCAGTGCCAGAAAAACTCTTCTCGACAACAGCACGCAAGTCTTTCGGTAGCAAGCATATTACTCTGCTGGTCTGCAGACAAAGTTTGTCATATTGCTCGTTGGTTAATTTTAACTGGCTAGAAGACCACATCTCCTGAAATGCAAAAAAAACCAAAAATTGGGCAAATTAGTAAATTAAGAGTTGTCAATACGAACGAAATCGGTCTACTGGATGAATCGCCTTTGCTACCTGATGCAACAATTAGTTTATACTGACAAATGTATATTAATAAATAATGCGATTGGTTCTTATATCAAAACTGCAAACTTGCTTTAACTAATTTTTATCACGGCTCGCGCAATCAATGAAAGTTTAATTAATAAAATGAACTGTTCTATTATGTAGTAAAAATAAGTTAAAAATAGAAGCCATTAAACTGTTAGTGTTGGAGGATTTGACGATTAATCAAATAGCTTTAAAAGAAAAATGTTCCGCGACAGGGAATCAAATAGCTGTATTTGTGGATTAAACTTGACGTCTGTAGTAAGATCAGGAGGATATGTCAGAGTCAGTATGAACAGAACGTACATCATGATTCACAAACGAGTTTCGTACTAACTTGCGACTTCAGATAGGACCAGAAAGGTATATCAAAGTCAGCATGAACGAAAGACATAATCCTATGCACACATGTGTTTCATGCTTACTGGCGTCTCATTAGTAGGAGCTCGTAAGACGTCCTATATCCACTATACGTTTGGTCAAAATATGTGAAGCAGTTGAACGGTCTATTCACGCCGTAATGGATCTAATTTCATACAAATTCATAGACAATGCGACTTCAAAGACAAATCACTATATTTAGTATACACCGAGCCTGTAGGTAGCAACGACATCACGATTTTCAAAATTCTGAGCCTGTACACGGTGCCATTACTGCTTGAATACACGTTCGTCCAGGAGATATTACCATCCAATGAACCAACATTTTTTGATTAAATCTATATTGGATTTAGGGTGTAATAGCTGCACCTACTGATAAATCGCTAATAAGCAAGAAACGAATGTGTACATGAGATTATATATTTCATTTCTGGTCCTATCTGAACTAAGTTATAGTAGGTAAGCAATACCTAATTCACAAGAGCATATATACTAATTCTTCACAAAAAACAATATAAAACTAGCGACTTATCAGTAGGCCTCGCAACTACACCTCAAGTACACGATGTATTTTGTAAGTTAAGTGTGAAACACTGACAATGCTAGGTTCTAGAAGTATATATTTAAACTGGTATTACACTCCAAATTTATTACATAACTTGACCAAATCTATAGAGGCTGGGGCACAGTGAAAGGGACAACCGATAAGACGCAAGTAAACTTGAAACACTTGTGTAGAAAAGATTAACTCGTTTTTTTATGCTGAATTTAGCCAACAATCGTGGTTCTCAGTAAATCAATTTCATACTATATACACCTAGTCCAATTAATAAATGAAGACATGTGACTATTTTACAACCAAAAATGTATAACAATTATCTAATAAAATAACTGCTCCGAAAAATCATTTAATCAAAATTTAGAAAAAACGTTAAGCCACAGAACAAGCAAAACGGTAATTTGTTTATATACCCCCATCAAATGGAATTCTCCGTTGACTCGTTTAAATGAAATCAAGGATATTAATAGAATAGTAACAAATGAATAACAAATAAAATAATGTAGGTTAGTGCAGAAATTGGTGAAAGATTCAGAAACAGAGGTGCAAATAAAATAGGTAGACACAGATTTGAAAGTGATTAGCTAAGCGAACGCCAAAACTAAATAACTTGCAACCAATAAAGCAAGCAAAAATGCATAATGTATCAAGTATTGCGTAACTAGAAACAAATTAGTGAAAATCGAATCATAAATATATGCCAAAGAATTCGATAGAAAAAACAGCTGCAATATGGCAAACGTTGTCTACCGCATCTAAATAGCAGCAAGATGACATGTACATGTGACGCTTGACTAATAGAAGCAGGAATCCATTTCCGCCATGATTGATTGCACAGGTATTTATTTGAGCATGACAGTAAGCGGTCTGTTGACATCAACTGGTTGGATACTACACTACAAGTAAGTTTACTACGTAGACCGTAACCACATCAAATGCCTTTAAAGCACATATATTTTCGCTCACACAAATATAATTGACTCGCCTATACATACGTTTAGTGCTGTTAGACCTAATTGTTTAGAGCAAGCCAACAATAAGGACGCCGTATCATAGATGCATGGAAATTGAGCTCAATTCCACTAAACAAATAGCCCGCGTCACGCTTCAAAGCTTATGGGCATTTATTCTTAGGCAAAAAGAATTATACTTCAGTTTTGTTGGCTGTAGGAAGAGAGTGATATCCTAACTATGTGGGAATCAACCGACAGATACACGTAACTTCCGGCATTAGGCTGAGAATGATCAAAACAAATCACTATAGATAAGGAGTTAACATGACGTGAGTTAAGTATTATACAGGTGTCAAAATGGTAAGAAAAGTAAATGTCAACAATATGAAACAAGGCTTCAAAATCGTTCATACTAACCACTGGAAATGAGGCACGATCCAATCTTCGTTGAAGGACGACGTTTCGGAACCTCATTTCCGGCTCCACCATCAAGCCACTTTAAACAGCACAATACTGACAATAGCAGATTTAAGCAAATTTGTCTGCTATTTGAGTATTGTGCTGTTTATAGTGGCCTGATGGTGGAGCCGGAAAGGAGGCTCCGAAACGTAGCCATTCAACGAAAATCAGATCGTACCTCATTTCCAGTGGTTAGTATGAACGATTCTGAATCCTTCGGAAAAAAGGGACGAATCCGCACCCAGCCAAAAACGAAGATCACATCGATGCGTACTTGGAAATAGGAATCAATCGGATATTTGCGAAACTGATAGTGCAAAGCAACAACCCGCGAACGCGACTCGCGGAGAGTCAAAATATGAAACTCGCACTGCGCAAAAAACACCCTTCAATATGAAATAAGTTTCGAATATTTGTCGAATATTTAAACAATAGAACATGGAACAGCACATAAAATTATTTAATTATAATAGCATCATCATCACCAAGATTTATCCTAATACTATGGCTGAGAACACTTGCACACACGCACACAGCATATAGAGATATATATATATATATCTATATATATATATTCTTTTGAAATGCGAGCTTTAATAAAATTCATTGTACCCTTCCTGTGTGCAAAAACAAAAAGAAATTTTATCAGATACAAGAAACATTTCTTTCGCATTGTCTTCTCAAATATCTACTAATGAACATATCTTTATATATAAATTGGAAAGCAAAACAAGATAGAAATATGTGAACATAGAGAGAGTGTGAAAAACGGAAACCAATCAATTGCGTGCGTCACATCCAGTTCAAGCTCAATGCTTGTACGTGCTTCTTCTGCTTACATAAATCCGGCTGCAATTTGTTTATCCATAAGGCTTCGTATGTGGCTAGCTCCCTTTTGTTTTTGCATTTAGTAATTACTGGAGAACATACGTGCGATGTTTCGATGATATGTTGGGCAATAGCAGACGTGTATTCACCATTTGATTTTAAACAGGCGTTTAAGTTGCAATGTTCTCTCATTCGAGTAATTAACCGTCTGGTCGATCAGCCTACGTAAGTTGATCGAAAACTTGCACATTTATATTGGTAAATAATATTTGTTATCGACATCAACGGCTGTTTCTCTTTTATTGCTGATAAAGGCAAGTGTGTTACCCTAAATAACACTCGTAGTTTAGCTGCATTAAATGTGCGTGTTAATGCTGCTTCAACTTTCTTTTGTGCCATTCGGGAAACTGCATCCCCCTTAAATGGGATGTTTAGGTAGACTGTTTTCTTTTCTGGCCCATAATACGTCTGTTTCTGTTTAATTCCCCTTTTAATAATTGATTCAATTAATTGTCTGGGATAGCCATTAGACATTAAATCGTTAATTGCTTTATTATATTCATTTTCTTTAGAATCTTGACTAACCAACCTGTCAATTCTTGAAAAGCAACCACGAACTGTTGATAATATATATTGAAACGGCGAAAAACTGCCGTAATGCACCATCGTCATCAAGAATTACCCTAATACTATGGCTGAGAATACTTGCACACACACACACACACACACATATATATATATATATATATATATATATATATATATATATATATATATATATATATATACATTTTACAGCAGTGATTGGAAGATGATGTAAAGATAAACATTTACTATAAAATAAAAATTTGAAGAACATTACATATTGCATAAAAGCATATTCACTCGATCTTATCAATATTTTTACAAAAATAAAGCACAAAAATTAAATTTAATAAAAAGAAAAAGAGCTAGGAATGTCAGAAAACTTCCCCATTTGGAGGCCGTTACAATAAATTAATATTTTGAAGAACTCTTCGAACGAAAACAGTTTCTTCGTACAATGTCATAACTATGAGGCTTTCAAACCCTGTGCAAAAATAGATTTAGTTATGTTTCGTTTACTCTGGCTTTTTCTACTAATATAATTTGTTTTATTTACATAGACTGCTTTCCCTATGTAAAATATTTTTTGTATTCTATATATCTAAAAAAACAATTGACAGCATAAAACAAAGGCGACTCCGTAGTATATATATATATATAAAACCTGGAGTTTTGTGTGATTTAATACCGACCGATCTTGATAAGCATGTGCTTAACTTATCAAAAGTGCCAATCGATCAGCTAACAATGAGGCACTCTCGACGGTCCGAAATTATGGAATTCATTCTTCTAATAAATTCGATGTTGGTTCTGAGGTTACATTTGAATTGCTGTTTGAAAAACAGCTGACTTGGAACCTACCAGTACTGAGTTTAGGAATTGGTTCAAGGCTACATTAGTTGACCAGGCTTCACATTTGAAACCGTCTAAATGCGCAGAACAGCATGCATTGACAAAGCAACATCCAAATGCGCTTAGAGCTATCAGCAGAAATGCAGACAACAAAATACTAGGCGCTGATAAAGGCAAGAGCTTAGTTATAATGGACAAATCTGACTACATAAAAAAGATGGAAAACGTGTTAAAGGACAATACAAAATTCACACGTCTAGACGATAAATCAGATGAAATAGACAAAGTGGAGCGCAAAGTAATAAATGAAATAAAGATTTTGACAGGTGCCGGTTTAATTGATGAGGCCACTGCACAGGAGCCCAAGCCAGCTGGATCATCTACACCAACAATTTACCGATTACCAAAAACACAAAAAAGGTTGTCTTATGAGGCCAATTTTATCAATGGCAAATTCACCGTTTCATGCACTGACTAAATGGCTAGTTCGTTTACTTTAACCATTACGTAAACTACTAGGTAATTATTCGGTTGCCGATTCGTTTGAATGAGTAAACAAAATTCAAGATATAAATTTTAAAAACAAGATTGGTATCTTTTGATGTTACGTCTTTTTTTACAAATGTTCCAATTGATGAAACCATTGACATTATTGTCAAAGCGGTAGAACACGACATATTACCATCGCCGGTGCCAGGTCACAATCTACGCAAGCTTATCTTATTATGCACGAAAGACATACGGTTTCGTTTTAATGAAAGCATCTATAAACAGACTGCTGGTGTGGCAATGGGGAGCCCCTTATCTCCAGTGTTGGCTGAGATTTTTCTAGGGCACCTAGAGAACACATCATTAAAGAGTGACATAAGTAAATGTGCTCAATATATACGGTACGTGGATGATATATTTCTTGTCCTTAAGAACAGGTCGCAATCACGAACACTGCTTCAAAGTTTCAACAAAGCACAAAAGAATATCTGCTTCACGTCAGAGCACGACAAGGATGATCATCTGCCTTTCCTAGATGTATTATTAAAGAAAGAAACTAATGGTAAATTAGTTCAGTTGTGACCAGAAGGATAAACCAAAGGCAACATGAACGGAAAGTATAATCTCATGCACATTCGTTTCGTGCTTACTGGCGACTCATCAGTAGGAGCCGGTATTACGCCCTTTAACCACTATATATTTGGTAGAAGAATGTTGAATAATGGGACGGTGCATTCTCCTAGAACAATGTGCAAACCTGCAATAGTGAAGCTAACATCATATAGTCTACGACAATGCGACTTCAAAGCTAACTCACACTATATAATATATCTAGTGAGTCTGTAAAGGATATTAACACAATTGCTATTCTGTTAGTAATCGATACCAACAGTATTGTACCGAAAAGGTACATGGTCCTAACACTATGGTTTCCGTGTTGGTACATGGTACCAACATGATGAATATCAATTTATGCTATAGTTCACCGAAATTGAGAATTACAATAATTTCTGAACACCTGTTACTCCAGTAAATCCATAAACTCTGGCATTGATCGATATCAGATATCACATTTTGCGGTAAGCATGACATCATTCAATTCAATATAAAAGAGGCAAATACTGTTTGTTGCGGAGAGCTAATATATATGCAAGTATATATTAGGTGTTGCGAACCTAGTAACAAATTAGTTCAGTTGTGACCAGAAGGATAAACCAAAGGCAACATGAACGGAAAGTATAATCTCATGCACATTCGTTTCGTGCTTACTGGCGACTCATCAGTACAAGCCGGTATTAAGGCCTTTAACCACTATATATTTGGATGAATAATGTGCGATAATAGGACGGTGCATTCTCCTAGAAGAATGTGTAAACGTGCAATAGTGAAGCTAACATCATAAAGTCTACGACAATGCGACTTCAACGCTAACTCACACTACATAATATATCTAGTGAGTCTGTAAAGGATACTAACACAATGGCTATCGTGTTAGTAACCGATACCAACATTATTGTACCGAAAAGGTACATGGTCCTAACACTATGGTTTCCGTGTTGGTACATGGTACCAACATGATGAATATCAATTTATGCTATAGTTCACCGAAATTGAGAATTACAATAATTTCTGAACATCTGTTACTCCAGTAAATCCATACACTCTGGCCTTGATCGATATCAGTTATCACATTTCACGGTAAGCATGACATCATTCAATCCTACTGATGAGTCGCCAGCAAGCACAAAAGGAAGGTGCAAGAGATTATACTTTCCGTTCATGCTGCCTTTGATTTATCCTTGTGGTCACAACTGAACTAATTTGTTACTAGGTTTGCAACACCTAATACATACTTCAATATATATTAGTTCTCCGCAACAAACAGTATTTAACTGTTATATATTGAATTAAGTGATGTCATGCTTACCGCGAAATGTGATAACTAATATCGATCAAGGCCACAGTGTATGGATTTACTGGAGTAACAGGTGTTCAGAAATTATTGTAATTCTAAATTTCGGTGAACTATAGCATAAATTGATATTCATCATGTTGGTACCATGTGCCAACACGGAAACCGTAGTGTTAGGACCATGTACCTTTTCGGTACAATAATGTTGGTATCGGTTACTAACACGATAGCCATTGTGTTAGTATCCTTTACAGACTCACTATATATATTATATAGTGTGAGTTAGCGTTGAAGTCGCATTGTCGTAGACTTTATGATGTTAGCTTCACTATTGCACGTTTACACATTCTTCTAGGAGAATGCACCGTCCTATTATCTCCACATTACTCATCCAAATATATAGTGGTTAAAGGGCGTAATACCGGCTCCTACTGATGAGTCGCCAGTAAGCACGAAACGAATGTGCATGAGATTATACTTTCCGTTCATGCTGCCTTTGGTTTATCCTTCTGGTCACAACTGAACTAATTTGTTACTAGGTTCGCAACACCTTATACATACTTGCATATATATCAGTTCTCCGCAACAAACAGTATTTAACTGTTATATAATGGTAAATTGAACAAAACAATTTACCATAAACCAACATGTTCTGCACAGTATTTGCATTACAGCCATTTTGCGCCGTTTCAATTAATATTATCAACAGTTCGTGGTTGCTTTTCAAGAATTGACAGGTTGGTAAGTCAAGATTCAAAAGAAAATGAATATAATAAAGCAACGATTTAATGTCTAATGGCTATCCCAGACAATTAATTGAATCAATTATTAAAATGGGAATTAAACAGAAACAGACGCATTATGGACCAGAAAAGAAAGCAGTCCACCCAAACATCCCATTTAAAGGGGATGCAGTTTCCCGAATGGCACAAAAGAAAGTTGAAGCAGCATTAACACGCACATTTAATGCAGCTAAACTACGAGTGTTATTTAGGGCAACACACTTGCCTTTATCAGCAATAAAAGAGAAACAGCCGTTAATGTCGATAACAAATATTATTTACCAATATAAATGTGCAAGTTATCGATCAACTTACGTAGGCCGATCGACCAGACGGTTAATTAATCGAATGAGAGAGCATTGCAACTTCAACGCCTGTTTTAAATCAAATGGTTAATACACGTCTGCAATTGCGCAACACATCGTCGAAACATCGCACGTATGTTTTCCAGACGTAGCATTCAAAATAATTACTAAATGAAATAGAAAGGGAGCTAGCCAATTACGAAGCCTTATGGATAAACAAATTGCAGCCAGATTTATGCAAGCAGAAGAAGCATGTTCAGGCATTGAGCTTGATCTGGATGTGACGCACGCAATTAATTGGTTTCCGTTTTTTACACTCCCTCCGTGTTTACAAATTTCTATCTTGTTTTGCTTTCCAATATATATATAAAGATATGTTCATTAGTAGGAGATAAAGAAAAAGAAACTTTTCTTGTATCTAATAAAATTTCTTTATGTTTTTGCACATAGGAAGGGTACAATGAATATATATATATATATATATATATATATATATATATATATATATATATATATATATATAATATGCATTGCCTCCGAATATCAGACAGTATATTTTTGTATTAAGAAGAGAAAGCACATTTAATAACAAATTAGATAATGGTCGTTTTACTGCGAGAATACTGTTACATTTTACAACTTTATACTTCTGGGTTTTCACTTGATTATGAGGGTAGAAACTGGACTGATTTCCTGGTGAGTGGATGCTTTTATGTGATCCATGCAAATGCATATATAGAGTTTAGTTACTGAGACCATTTCTTTGTGTAAAACCATTAGTGCCGATAGATTTTTCAAATATATAAATAGAACTGTTTCGGAATGAGGTTATCACATATGCTAAAATCTGCTGTTGTGGGCATAGTACTGTGTATTTTTATTAGAGGCCTGAAGATGGTACGGAAAATATCGTACCGAAATGTTGCCAATCAACGAAGATTAGATCGTACCTCATTTCTAGTGGTTAGTATGAACGAAATTGAAGCCTTTCGGAAGAAAGGGACGAATCCGCACCCAGCCAATAAGAAGAGAAACTCGATGCGTTTTAGGAAATGGGGATTAATCGGATCTTTGCGAAACTGATAGTGCAAAGCGACAACCCTCGAACGCAAATCGAGGAGATTCAACAAGAATTGAAATATGTCAGGATTTACTATTCGCCTGTTTTCGAGAAAAACGATGCATTGCATAATATACATGAGGAAACTTATCCACAAGATCGATTTCGCCCTGGAAGGGAACTCATATGTAATAGTCAAATTTATCGCGGCTGGGATTTTAATTCGGGACATTTGGTTCCAGACCACCGAAGCCTTACATTTTATACGGACATAGGTATTGACCTGCCATTCCTTTTCGAGGGGTGAGTGTTCAATGATGACATAACAGGTGAACTAGAGAAATGTCGCTTGCAATTTTGTGCAATGCTTAGTTTATACTGGCAATATACAAACAATTCTACGATGTACTTCAAATACTTACATACACAAACGGAAAACTAAATCTTCTACACGGTGGATTTTATAAGAGTCTATGCCAATAAGGTAGTATTAATCATTTTTTGTTTCTGAACCCTCTAGATATCTGCCATTCAAGCAGGATGTTTGATTGACCTTCTCAACATCCAAACCAACGAAATCAAAACTGTTTAACGATGTTCGATAATGATGAAACATCAAGGAGTGACCGAATATTACTGTTCGCCTCGTAAATTGGCACTAAAGATTTACCTCTTGACACTTGGCTGGAAATGGTCTAGTTCAAATCGAGCAAATAAACCAATTACAGAGTTTTCCAGGTGCTGGTAGCTACAGTATCCACAGCATAAAGGAGTCCGAAAAGCATTATTTACTTGAATGCATTTGATTTAGCACCTCGTTAAATAGAGTACTGATTTTAGAGTGGTACGCATCACTTGCCAGGGGCAGCTACAGCAAGGTTAATACATCCAGAGATCTCGGCAGCAGCTGACCTGTCTAGTGCTACCGAAGATCTCAGGTAGACGAATGTGTTAACAACTGGCAGCAAGACGCCATTCAGCACGATTTTTGTCTACAATTCAAAATTGGCCATAGCAACGGCTTTCAAAACGTTAAACTTTATATGGAACCGTTATAATCTGTCAATGCAGCATGGTATTTGTATTATAGCAAATCAGATATCTCTAGTTAAAGCTTTATCTCGAAAACAATATGCAGTCGGATCAATCTGAACGAAAGAAATGCTAAAACATTAAGTTGGTAGCAGAAAGTTAATTTCTTACAGTGCGCGACATATGCAGCAGAGGGTATACATAACATAATTCTGAACAAATTGATATCGGATACTTCTTGAATGGTTGCGCAGTGCGAGCCTCAAATGTTGAATCTCCACGATTTGCGTTTGCGGGTTGTCGTTTTGCACTATCCCTTTCACAAAGATCCGATTGATCCGAAGTACGCGTCTAGTTTGTCCCATTGGTTAGATGCAGATTCGTTTCTTTCTACCGAAGGCATCAGCATCGCTCATACTAACAACTAAAAAATGAGGTACGATCTAATCTTCGTTGACTGGCCACATTTCGGAACATCATATCGCGTTCCATCACCGGGCCTCTAATCACAAATATGCACAGCACAATACTCACAATAGCAGACATTTGCTTAAACCTTCTATTGTGCTGTGCAAATATGTGATTAGAGGCCCGGTGATGGAACGGGATATGATGTTCCGAAATGTAACCAGTCAACGAAGATTAGATCGTACCTCATTTCCAGTGGTTAGGGTAAACGATGTTGATGTCTTCGGAAGAAATGAACGAATCCGCACCCAACCAGTATGACCAACTAGACGCGTACTTGGAAATGGGAATCAATCGGATCTTTACGAAACCTATAGTGCAAAGCGACACCCCGCGAACGCAAATCGCGGAGATACAACACAATTGCTCTTGTCCTCTAGTCCCAACAGTGTCAACACTGGATCCTAGTAATTACTGCGTAATAAAAACGAAACCAGCCTAGGAGATGAATTTCTCACTGTTAATGATATTTTTAGTTCAAATCACCAACATATGTATATAAATAATCAAAATTGTCATTAACATTTAATTCAATTTAATTTCTGTTCTATAACGGCAGATTCTGGAATAGCTAGTTAGAACTTTATGCCGAAAGGAAAGCCCATTATGATCCACCTGAACGAAAGATCGACGATATACACAAGTTAGATTAAAAATTTAAATTTCTTTAAATGTGCTGTTTCGGTAGCGTTGGCGATGAATTGTCAAACTCCCAAGCAAAGTCTCACTTTCAAATCCCGGTCGCGGCAAATCTGGCTACCACCAATGAATACACGAATATGACAAAGACGGTAGAATTGATGAGTAGCATACACTACCAGTCCAAACTGGTCAACCAGTTAGGTTAGAATCAGTTGATCGATTCTACCGATAAGCCAGCGTAACGCTAATTATCAGCAGGAGCTACGACCAACCCTGAAAACTGCCTATACTGTCAATGTGATGGTTTGCATACTTTTATGACAAGTTCGGCTATACCAGGGGCATTTATACACTATTAAGGTATCTCACAAAAGGAAGGTTAATGCGGAAAGGTATAACTAACCGTCTCAATCTCCAATCTGGATTGCACAACTTTTTGCGTACGCGGGTAATAGCTGTACACGGGCAGTTACACAAAGATCCGATTTGTCACTATTTCCAATTTTGTTTTGTCTTTGATCGGGTTGACTCATTTTTACTTCAATTGGAAATCAAAGATGTGATAGAACCGCATTTCCAATTGAAGTAAAAATGAGTCAACCCGATCAAAGACAAAACAAAATCGGAAATAGTGACAAATCGGATCTTTGTGTAACTGCCCGTGTACAGCTATTACCCGCGTACGCAAAACGCGGCATTGATAACCTGAATGCTTACACACCGCAAAACATTGAGTTCAAAAGTTATTTGCACAACTTTTGTTCATTTAAAGCTCACTCATAACTCTGAATTTAAAGGTTATGCGCCAGTAAATCTTCATTTTATTATTCTGGTGTTATTCTGTTTAGTAGTATTACAAGGATTAGTAATGGTAGAAGTAGTAGTAGCAGCAGAAGTGGTATTATTAATAGTAGTAGTAGAAGTGGTAGTAGTATTAGTAGTGATAGCAGTAGCAGTAATGCCAGATCGAACATAGTTGATTGGAACTTAAAATCGGAAGTCATACCAAAGAGAATCCACTTGAAGAAATGGTAAACAAATAAATAGGTTGGTATTAAACCGACAATTGCACATAGTGCGCGTCTTTAGTGGCGAAAATAAAATGAATAAAAAATAATAATTTATAACAAAAACGATTAACAGAGAGATTTAATGAGGAAAGGATCTAGTTCAGGTGGAAATACGTACCCAGGCATCTACACACAGAATGATAATCAAATCAGATTTAAGGGAAGGCTAAATCAGCAATACAACTTCCATTGCGCTTTACACTGTAGCAAGTCATAAACACGGCCAAAACCTAGCAGTTAATTTTGCCAACCTATAATAAATTACAGATGATTTGAATATAATTCTGTAATGAGATCGACACTGAGCTCATTTCAAAAGGTTTCCATCCAAAAACAACGATGTGCTCGTGGACCAAATCCTAATATACGAACAAGTCATATAGTACCCAATTGGATTATGGTGGACCTAAGCTGTTACTGCAAAGGTCGAAATCTGTCCTCATTGTTTCTGATGCCACTCTTGCGCTGAGAAAATGATGATGCTCTGGGTAATAGAATAGAAGAATTACGTAAAGCTTGACCGATCCAACGGAACTTATGGAGCTTTACACGTTTGATTAACGCGGGGCACACATTGGCCACTCCAAAAATACGTCGATGGATCTCAGTTTAACCTATTCGTTGTTGGTCACCTACACACGCTATGCTTATCAAAATAAATGGTCGAATTCCTGAATGCCTCAAGTCTCCGTCTCTAGTTCTGCACACAGGTACGCACTGTAAAAACAAACATAAAGGCATCATGAGATGCTCGCGTTTCAAAATAAATGGTTGGAGAAAGCTACTAGTTTTCGCGATTCATATAATCACCACGTCAGTATTTATACAGCTACCAAGATCTTCCAACTTGTCAATCACGTTCAAATTCTCATTTTGAAACCGCAGAATTGAGGTAAGCGATGAGTGATACTATAGCAGTACCTTACACTTAGAGGGTGCGCATTTCATACCGAAAGACAAAATGACGACAGATAATTTATTCAACGTGGTCTGGGCAAAATCTTGGTCGTCTAGCAATAATACAATATCGCCTACACAGTCAAGAGTACGGTTCATGAAAGCATCTGTTACGAAATTAAACAAAATGGATAAAGTGGACAGTCTTGACAAACACCACTGCAGGTAGTAAAGTTGTATGTTAATATGTTGTAAACTATAACGCGAAATAATTTGTTTGTATAAGCAGGGTATATAATATTTACAAATTTAGTGAGCATACTACCTTGTTTCTTAAGCCAATCTGGTGCTGGATGGGAGAACAGAGCTTTACTGGGCAATCGACATATCACTGTTCAGGTACTTCACTTAAGGTAAAATTATTATCTTTACAACTTCATCCTGGCCGGCATACGGCGTGTTCTCTTCGAAGTTATTTACGCGAGGCGCTGAGACGGTGTAAGATAATCGAAGCAAATAGCCTAGATTGGACTGGAGTTAAGTTTACACCACGATGGAAATGTCACAATTAACGATTTTATTTTTGGAAAGTAGGAATGATTTTGAACTCGCTTCCAATAAGCGAACGCCGCCTCATCACTCAATTCAGTACCAAAAGAGATTAGTCTACCCTCTACAGATTATGCTGTCAACATCTTTATATAAGATCAGAAGCAGATCATTGTGGCTTTCTGACGTCTGATGTGTAAGGTATGAGATTGCATCCCTTATTTATAATTATGATGCTTGTTGGAGATTAGCTTCCCACATAGTTGGTACAGACCTATTATCTGAGATCAGGACTGATGCAGGTACCCAAGAAAATCTATCTTTCAACTGTTCAGCACACCTACCAAGACGACACATTTATTCAGTTAGAATACTGCTGAAAATATTTATAGTTTCGCGAATTCTTCTTCTTCTCGGGCCTGTCGCACGAATACGTTGGAACAATATCGCATTTTATCTGATGCGAACGTTTCATTCATATCTTTAGTCTGTCTGTTACAAAAAGATTCAGATATTTTATTGTTTAAAGAATATAACTATAGGCCGAGCTGATACAAATTTGACGCTTACTTACAAGGACTTCTGAGAGCTTTTCAGACGCCACTGGCTGAATTTACGGGAGCCTAAACAGCCATATAGAGTAGCAACTGCACTGTGCATAGCTGATCTTATTTTTTCCATAGTAATTTCTAATTTTCACCATCACGACCAGTTAATACTGATTTTAGAAAATCTTCATAATTTTGTCGGAAAGACGCTGTTCGAGCGTGCTTACATCTATTCCAGGTTTATTTGTATATAATTTTCCGTAAAATAGGAATTAAAATCCACAACAGATAAGTGCATGGTCAGAGCAGATATGCCTGTTGAAAAACGACCGACAGTCCTACTGCCACATGATCTATATGTGAACTTCTTGCTCTATATAGTAAATAGCTTAGGTAGGCGGTAGTATATGCCGATACAACGAAAAGGCAAAGTTGATTTAGATTTCTGAAATTTCTTGTAGTAGATTCCTTTAAGCCTGCTGTAAAAAGTCGGCTGCTTACAGATTCATTTTTTTAAACAAGCCTCAGCTCGTGAGATACGGCAGATGTCAACTTCTCGTTGATTGAAATCAGCAAAATTCTATAGTACCAAATGTTCAAAGCAATTAATGCGTAGATAAGAATTGTACAACCCGTTCTGCAGCAATCATAGGATACTGCAGCATAATTTATTTCTAATTTATCCGACATACATGCTATAGGTTTTGGTGCCCAATTTGTTTTAATGTTCGCGTATTAAACGTGCTGGTGTAAAAAAACCAATGTAGACTTAATAAATGGTATTTTGTATGAACTATTTTCGATATTTGCCATCCGACAACATCCACTATATTCATAGCACCTAAAATACTATTACTGTTTGATTGAGAAGAGAAAAGAGAAATTAAAGAGACAAAATCTGAAATGAATGTGTCCACTGAAAACTGATTTCGTTTATCCACCAAGAATGACACAGCGAATAAAGCAATAAATTTTGCCCTGCGCAACGGCCTATGCAGAATGGATTCATTTTAGTCCGTCTTTTCCATGGTTATATGTTACCCATGAACACGCTATAGCTCTAATACATTAGCATGTTGTATTTACTTGTATTGTACACTCTTCGATATTCAGGCTTGTCACACCATTCAATGAAAGTCATATTAGACATTTACGACATATTAAACTGGGCAGATAAGTAAATTCAGAAAATCAAGTTATTTCACAGAATATAAAAAAGCAATTCGTTTCAAATTATTTTTTTTTATGTTCCAAACTTTGGATACAATATATATATATATATATATATATATATATATATATATATTGCATATATATATATATTTATATATATATAGATATATATTTACATATATATATGTATAGATATATAGCACGGACCTCAGTGAGGTCACTATTGAAGTTTCCTATTTACAATCAAATTGGCGCAACTGTGATGCTGCTACGGCCATTTTTTTTATTGTGCATGTTGATTTGCTGAGCATTTTATAATTATCGCTAACAAAATTTAATATTGACAAACATAATATTAGAAATAACTTCGCACATTTTGATAGCCCGTTTTAGTCGGAAAAAAACGAAATTCCGAAACGTCTTTTACGGATTCAATCTTCAAGTCTAGGTGACAAGTATCTGGCATGGACATTAGTTAATTTAATATTAATAACAGCAGGTCAAGATTATTGTTCGCGTTACAAGAAAATTATTATTCGTTATTAAAACGCTGGACTATTACATTCTCGCTTCATCGTCATAATTCATTGGGAATTATTAAAGCATCATTTTATGAACATACAATTTCTGTACTCACCGTAACTAAGTTCATCCCATTATAACTTATATTGAGCTCGGATATTCTATGTGTAATTTTTATTATTTAAGTCGTGCTCAATCGTTTCATTTGGCTAACATATTATCATGATCATTATAGACGGTGCGTAACCAGTAAAACACCTGTTAAATTATCACAATATATAGTACGTCTGTCATATATTTGTTTCGTTATAAATTTGATTATCTTGCGAAATAGACAAACAACGAAAAGCCTTCTAAACAAGAGAAGACTCGTTATATACACAAACACACACACACACATGTATATATGTATATATATATATATATATATATATATATATATATATATATATATATATATTATGGTATTTTACCATTTTCCTGTTTAGTTGAATCAGCATATCCACAAGTTCAACTTCACTACGACCATTTGCGATCTTCGGCTGAGTCGGGAGTGTTGCAACAGATTCGTTCCTATCCGACAACGCAGTTGCCCACGCAACTAAATCAACCTGACACAAGGCGTCTGTGTGCAAAACCTGCAATTTCATGTTGATCTCAGATTCGCGTTGTCGGAGCCAATGCAAGAAATGTGGAGTCTCAAAGAAGCGTCTGTTATACACAAAATTAATTAGGGTTAGCAAAAGACCTAATATTTGAGTGCGTAAATTGTAAATACATTCATAAGATATCAAAATTTGTTTAAAACGGAAATCTGAGTCTCCTGCAGAAATGGCTCCAGAGGAGTTTTTGGAAATAGGACCGTAAAATAGGTAACATGATTGGACTACTTGTATATTGGAAAATTCAATTAGGATTCCACTGTGCATATGGTAATAAAAAAAGGTAATTTCGTCGCTTGTGAGTTAATGACTCAAAGTACGCAATAGTGAGCTCCGCCTAAAAATTACATCGTCACCAAAAAATGGTCGACTTACTCAACGAACAATATTCACAGTCTTAAATTTATTTCTAAATCATTTTCAATTACTTTTGGAGTTCAACAACGATGTTCCACTACCGCCAACTTGTCTAACTTCCACAGACATGCGGTTATTGCCTAGGTTTCTTTAAAGCTAACTTCCAAAAAATTGACGATATACTGTTTGACGATATATATATGCCCGACTAATAAAGATATCCAGTAGAAAAATATGCATAGGCTACATTATCGTTTTTAAACATAGGAATGGCTGTATGAATTTAGTAACGGTAATATCAATAATGAGAGCTTCATTTACAAACAACTTGGGCCCACCGGTCTCCAGGTCTGACATGTTAAGTGCACCGGATTTCATATTTTAAATGCAGAAAAACTAAACTTTTCGTGAAGATGAATTTTAAATTTCCTTATCTAATAAATAATTACATAATTTTTTACCTTAAGAAGAATACAATAATGTTGAAATTTTACCGATATAATCCATGCCAGTCACCTTTGATACGACTCGTAAGCTGTGGTCCATAATGCCTAAGTGATTTAAAAAAGTCACCAATGTTGAACGGGCCAAGACTGGGAACACCCTGAGCAAAAATATTTTAAAAAGATCAATTAAGCCAATAAGCGAAAAGGTTATAAAAACAAAATAACTTGTCAACATATGTACAAAAACAGAGATTAACGCTCGCTCATCAGACAGCTGAAAAACAGTATCATGACCAATGTGCACAGAGAGCAAAATAGGACATATTTAGTCCCGATGGAATAAAGCACATTTGCAAAACGTCTCCTCCTTAGTGTCACTGGAGATAATATATGCAAGTACATTTTCAATTAAAATCAACCTTGAGCATCATAAAAAGTTCGTTCATATTTTGAGGTTGTATGATAAGGCAATATTTTCTAAAAATGACAAGTATGGCCCCATAACGGCCTAAGTTACACACTCATGTCCCAAGCTATAATCCATAGAAGTTCCGATGGACTAGTTCAAAATCAAACAGAAGTACTGGCATTAAGTCTAAAGCTTAGCGCTATTTCATGCGGATAAACCATATTGATTAATATCTATAAAAGCCAGAATACCAAATTTTAGAATATACTCATGTGTGCCCAATAGGGATGAAACTGTTCAGAAATATTAATTTATTTCACTATCTTATCCTTTTTAATTTGTACCGACAACATTTCAATATCACGTGCATAAATTACAATAAAAGATGTCTGGTGGATAATTGGAAATTTATATCAGAAGTGATACCCGCAGGGATACGCTTGAAAAAAAATCTGACCACAAATATACGTTTCTATAATACTGAAAATTATGCACAATGTGTGGCTTGAATGTTGTAGGGGAATAGCTGTGAGTAAACAAAATGCTCAGGGTTACAATACCGATCGCAGAAATCCTGGCATTTATTGATGAGTGGCCAAAAAGGGGGAAGCAATCTATTTGATGAAATGTATTTCCCATTTTATGCTGTTTAGTTTGTACCGAAAACGTGTATATATAAATGTTTATCCATACAGTCGATAGTTTGTGATTAACAGAAAATTAATTTTGGAAAAAATATCTATTTTATTTAATTAGTGAAATTCGCGTAATGTTAATGATTTGATCATCAACAGGCTGTTGATCAATAATTTGTCTATTGGAAGGATTTTCATTTAAAAGTGCAATACGCGTTAATGTTACAGAAACGGTATTGAAGCATAAAATAGGATTCGCCATGACACGATGATTTTAGAAGCAGTAGCGTTCATCGGCGGGTGTATTCGCGCACATACAATTTGGCATTTTATTAGAGCGTTTTCTGTAACCTCGTGCATCATTGCATCCTATGCAAGAGATCGCATTGATTTGTTGACTGTATGCATTCTGCCGCGAATTTGACACGTCAAATGTAGATTGTCCGCTACACGCAATTTTTCTCCTATTTTGTCACTTTCACCTTTAGGCTTCTTTTTTTGTAAGCTATTGAAATTAACTTCCAAGTGTACCATGCTCAGTTTGCACAAGACTGAATTCGTGAAACATCTGATGACAGTAACTTTGCTGATAACACAAAAATTCCGTCTGCTAATATCATCCGATACTGCAAACAAACATTGATCGCTCGAATGTTGTTACTATTAGTTGCGCAATGCGAGCATCAAATTAAACGTGTCCACAATTTGATTTGGTGGTTACCTGATTTTTATTCAATGTTTTGCAATGATCTGATAGATTCTCATTTGCATATGTCTTCGTGGTAGCTGGGTGCTGATTAGTCCTGTAACTCCGTAGGCTTCCACACCACTAGTACTAACCACTAGAAATGATGGTCGATCTACCCTTGTTGGTATTACGATTCGGTACCTCATTTATTGTACCTTCATCATAGATCTAATAAGACTCAGCACACTAATCACATCCGCCTTAATCTGCTCATGTTATAAGCGCACTGAATGTTATTAGATTTCTGCCCAACGTACTGAAAATGAGTTACCGAGAGGTAATATCACCAAGATCAGCTCGACCATCATTTCCAGTGGTCAGTGATAACGGTGTGGAGGCCTTCGGAGGGACGGGACTAATCGGCAACCAGCCATCACGAAGACGGACATGGCGCGTATTTGGAAATGAGAATCAATCGGATCATTGCGGAACTATGAGGGCAAATCAAGAAACCACGCGCGAAAAGCGTGGATCGCACCGATGGTGCACTAATGATGAATACGGAAGCTCGAAATCTATCTAATACCTTGTTTTCTTTACGGAAACTTTGATCTGAAAGGGCTGCACGCCTAGAAAGGTCTAATAATGATAATTTTGTTATCATCATTAGTCATTCTACCGGATGCTGCACACACAATGCAGTCTTGCGCAATAAATATTAGCGACGAAGAGAAAAAACATGCATGTGGTACGAAATGTCAAGGTAGCCGACAAAATCAAAGTCAGCCAATCTACACCATTGCCTGCACCGAATATAAAATGCACAAATACGACAATTGAACTAATTCAAACAGAGACAAAAAACGCAATCGCTTAAATATACAACAAAACTCATGAGCACGCTTCAACTCATTCAATTCAATGTTGCATAGTGACTATTTTACACCTCAAAACATTTCCTTACACATCACACTTTTAAAAGATTTTATCACATTACATTGCGCAGATAAGTCGACTAAAAAATTACGCGAATTCAAATAACTAGATCAACTGTTTTTTGTTCTGTTTCGAACTTTGGATGATATGAATCAATAAATTGGAAAAGCAAAATTAACTACCAGTCTCTATAAATAACTTTTTTTTATTCTCCGCGATTTTCGTTTGCGGGTTGTTGCTTTGCACTATCAGTTTCGCAAAGATCCGACTGATCTCCATTTCCAAGTACGCATCGAGTCCGTCTTCGTGATTGCTGGGTTGTGATTGGTGCTTTTCCTCCGAAGGCATCAACATCGTTCATACTACCCACTCGAAACGAACCATGGCATATTTAATAATTATGTCGATATTGGATAGACCAAAAATTGATGATTAAAACTAAGCACTGAACACTGTGGAAAATGAAATTCATGTACTAATTCAGTTGCGTCCCACTCAGTAACAGTCAGCATTCCGGCGTCCTGAGATCAAATTCTGGGGCTTTTAGTTCAGGCGTAAAATTCATATCCTCCCAGTCTGGATCCGCGAATTGCATAAATTTTCAGTTGCACATAAAAATACGCTGTACATTTCATACAAGCAATGGATGTGTAATTAAATTCTAATATTATATTTAATACCAAAATGTAATAGTGTCTGATTGCTAAAGACAAATAATACGAAATTAAAACCGAAGCGTAACCTACTAGTAATGGACGACATACACATAACTATCAATACCATGGTTACGCGGCAGTCAAGCATAAGATATTTAATCCTCATGTATTGCTACGCTGTTGGTTTCCCTATCCACCGGAAGAAAAAATAAACAACAGCCATACTTTGTGACTGCAAAGAAATTGTACGGCCGACATATCCAGTCAAATAGAACGTATGCGGGACTACTAGAAGTGAGAGCCACATACCTTATTCTGCTTTCCATATATATGCATGGCGGTTTGATCCTCGCAGGTCAGTTCACCGTCGTCATCTGATGATGATCATTGAAGGCCGCAACGCCTCGGTACGTGTGACTGACGGTAGTTTTTTCTATGTTGTTCGAAGATTGTTTAAATACGATGGGATTCATGTTAACTTCAAACTCGCAAACTTGATTTAAAGAATTTTTCCCACAACCCGCGCAAACAGTGATTGTTTAACAGAAATAGTTTGTTATAGAAGTAAAACTAACGTGCAATGCGCGGCATCAATGGTGCAGTAGATGAGTTTCACGTTTAAAATAAATTATCTTAATTTACAGCACTTGGACGTCGAAAAACAGACCACTACAAAAAAGTACACAATTAGAATTAAATCGGCCTAGTAGATCAGTGTCACCTGCTATACTGTGCAACGTCTCATTCTTGCCAGAAATATATAAACACATACGCTAGACATTGTCGTCTGCGGCGCAGAAAACCTAACAACCCTGTAAGGCTGTATGGCGAAATTAACCAAATCTATCTAGCGGCTCGCTGGAGGACCAGCCAAAGCAGCTGAACTACCAGTGCGCTGAAGATTTCGAGGTGTTCCCTATCGAAAAAGAAGGCATCAACAGTCACCACTTCTCTAGTTTACTGTGAAACGTATGCGTGTAAGTCAGGCGAACCGACGGAACCAACTGAATAATCATAGAACTGATGCATCACCTTCATAATAGCACGTTTGCTAAACGGCCCATTAGTTTCTCGGTAAATCAGCCATATCTACCGAAAAATTGAAAACGTCTTACGCCATTACCACGCTTTATCAATGCTAATCGGAAAGACTATCAGCAAAAATCGAACAGATTTATCATGAAAAAGTCAGCAGGAAAGAGGAGAAATTTGACAATGTGCAATTTCTTACACGTACGCATATAAACATTCTAAAGGCAACCTACCATATCGACAGCGTAAATAGTGGTCGATCGCTGTGTGATACCAGATAACAAACGCACAATTCAAATACAGTGCTGAGTCGGTAGATAGCATAAATCCATGATAACAAAGGTAGAAAGAGCCCGAGTCATTTTCAGATATGACACCTATTCGATCTAAAACACCAATGAGTTGTAAACATTTGCAGTGACTGTACTACACATATTGATTATGACTTGGTGGCGCAATGCGAATCAGAACACTACGCGCACACTATGCCATGTTGACTCCAATGTTACTCTAGCACAAATGCGCTTTTAAGTTTCGCATTCCATTTTTCTAGCACTACATAACTAACTTAAATTAGACAAAATAATTGAAATTCGCGTGCAGCGCGGCAGGGCAGCGCAGTGGACTATCACTGTCCTTCTTAATTCTAATTGAGCTAGTGCATGTAGGCACGAAAACTAGTGGCAGTGATCGGCAGAATCAACATGAGCGTTAAAACTGATTTTGAAGAAAGGGATAATTGTATTCGTTTAGTGCGTGCAAGGTAAGAAATAACGCATTTGACACCATTTTCCTTAACCCGTCGATCATCAGGTTAGAAACTTATATGGCCACAGATTGTTTACATGAAATCAAAGTAGCTCATTTCGTATCAACAGTGCGCAAAACTCGTAATATTTCTTTATCCGGCTGCTCGAGCACAATAATAAAATTATACACTTAAGTTGAACATGAAAAAAACAGCTGAGATTTACTTACGCGAAACGGCGAAATCAACCTACGCAGAGGCATCAGAGTTGACACATAGCGCTCCTACATTGAATAGATATTTTGAAAAATATAAAAGCAGTGAATATTTGCATGTGTTTAAGCACCTTGAAATGGTCAAACTAATAGAATAAATAAAGTCCAATTATCGAATATTTCATAATTAATTAAAACGAGGTTTCCAGATTGGTCAACACTGAAAACTGAGCCTTCTGATATTTTCCCATAGTAGGCAGGCCAATCACAAGAAGTCATACCGACACATTCTCGACATCCGCCAGGATTGGCATAAATTCCCTACACAGTCTAAGCATATCATTGAATCGTATAGTCATGCGGCAATTGAACGTCAGCTTACCGTTCAGATTTGATATTGTTTTCTATAGCGGAATCAAAAGAAAATTCGCAGCCCAGTCACCAATAAATGCAATTTAACTTGGAGGCTAATAAGTAACACATAATCGCACCTTGTTTCACCTATATTCGCTCTACAATTGTGTTGCTCTATGTCAATACAGCATATACCAAAATTTGTCAAACATTTGACAAAATTATCGACAATTGAAGGAGTACACAGATGCAAATTGTTCACGATAGGCGGACAAAGGCTGGAACAAAAATTGAAAATCAATTCGTTAAATAAACACCAGTTCTACCTCAAATAATCAAGCTCATAATGATGAGAATTTGAATATGGTATTTTTAAACGTGACGCTCGCCTTATTCGACAGACATGAACTTTGTCGATATATGATGGGCTTAAAAACAACAGGTGAAGTGTGTGACACTACACGAATCAAGTCAAACTTACACATAATAGCATTACAGCGGTATATCTTAGTTAATACAATTGTAAGAACTGCCAACTTCTGGTAGTGAAAAATAAGTCAACGTGATGGATTAATAAGTTTTTTTTAGAAATGACATACTTAACTACAACTAAATCAATAAAGAAGTAGGAAGAAATAATTAAACAACAAAGGACAACGAGCGTAATCTCAATGAACTATACGTTGTCTCCATATTGGCAATTAATCAATTGAAGCTGGCATCCTAATTAAAACCCACAACAGAATTATTTAATTAATCGAAACCAAGAGGACGGAGAAATTTTAGCTATGTATGCGTATTTGTAGTATAATCAAGTCAACTTATTACAAAAGCAGACAGTGGTTCTTTGCAGCGCGACATCAGATCACACACTCGCATTTCAAAAATTGAAATACACTGTGAGCAACGTCAAATCCATGATATCGGAAGATGAAAATGAAAAGTTCATTTTCAGATGTGATGTTTATTCTATCGCCAACACTACTGGGTTGTTAACTTTTAAAGTGTATGTATTATGAATAGAGATGGTGATTTGAGGTCGCATTTTGAATGATCACATCACACGCTTACTACGCTACGTCGACTCTAGTGTTCAAAATAAACACAGAAAACAGTAACAAAAGCCATGTCTAACTGATGATTAACTGCCATCAGAAAAAGAGAAAAAAACAGCAATTGTAAACTAAATTTAAAAAAAGAAAAAAATGGCAAAAATATTAATTTCTAACAAAAAACTGTTGGTGCATTGATTTAAGAAGGGGAGCACCTAGTTCGGTTGGAAATACCTACCTAGGTAACACACAGAATTTAGAAAGCCTAGACCTCTACACACACCATAATGGCCAATTCAGCTTTAAGGCGAGGCGACATCGCCATTACAGCATGCTTGCGGTTTTCACAGAAGAACAATCTAAAAAAGCCACACCTCGCAGTTGACTCTGCCCAATGAAGAGACGAATGTAAAGAAGAAGATGATTCTACTGAAAATCTGCAATAAGATCGTCATTAAACTCGACTCGATGTCATATCAGACAGGGTTTTCTACCATGTGCGCATCATGGTTCTTGGTTGGAAACCCTGCACGATATGGCATCGGGTCGAGCTCAGTGGTTATCTTGTGGCAGATTTCTAGCAGAATTATCTTCGTAGCATACATTTTTTGGTTTTCCACAGGTATCTACGGCGTTTAGCGGTTTTTTTGACGCGATACAGTGAAAACCGCGAGGAGGCTGACTTGGCCATAATGATGTTGTATACAAGTTTAACTTGTCACATGTTTGTATGTTATCTAGGTAAGTATGCCAATATTAAACAGATCCTCCCCTTCATAAATCACTCTCCTTTAAATCCTTTTGTCTAAATTACCATTTTTGTTATTATTAATACTTGTGTTTTTCTTATTTGTTTTTTAATGTATTTTAATTTTTTTTCATTTTTACATAGCGCTGAAGCATCAGTTATTAACGAATTTTTTGTTGCTGCACCTTAGGCTTTAGAAGAGCATTGGGTCACACTAACTATTATATCGGGATTCAGACTAAACTGCATAGGAACCACCAAAGACAGCCGGAACATTCCTGGGGCAATATGATCATATATCTATTTGCCTGTGAAAAACGCAATATCACTAATTCGTAGCGTGATGGAATCCTTACGAGCGCCATGATCAATTTTTTTTCTATAAGAGGGGTACATGTACCACTCTAGTACTGGCAAGTGTAGTGATAATTTGCAAGTAAAATCGAGCGCTATAATTTTCACGTTTAGCTCTGGCGTCGCGTACAATTCCCGACTCTTGCTAAATGCTGTTTCCTATAATGCCTATTTACATATAAAAGTAAGACGAAAAACAGGCAACGCCAAACACATCGCTCTACAGTAAGTAATTGTAGAACCTGTGTTAATAAAACAAAATAATCCAAAAATAAGGTCACAATATAACGCTTCCGGTATGACTGGTTGAGATGTGCTGATTATCAGACCGAAAATCTTCTCTGCCAACAAGCTAACAAAGTGTAAGAACAATGAGAATTTTGCATGATTTCTTTTAATTACAAAATTTTACCCACACAGTAATTTTTCAGAAGCTGAAGGTAAAGTCCAATTCACGCGTGTACTTCGTACTTAATTGACGCTGCTACAAATGAAGTTTGCAAACCACAGATAAATCCAGAACTCATTTATCCAACGAGTCGTAAAACAGAAAAACTACCGTCAGTCACACGTGCTGACGCGTTTCGACCTTCCATGTTCATCAGAAGAGCACGGTAGCAAACTGACTAATAAGGATCAATTCTTTAAATCAAGTTTGCGAGCTTAAGGTAAACACCAATCCCATTGTATTTAACCAGTCATCGAACAACATAACAAAACTAGCGCCAGCCGCAACGCACTGACGCGTTTCGACCTTCCTTGATCATCATCAGAGTACGACGGCAAACTGACTATCGAGGATCGAACCGCATTGAATATATGGAAATCAAATTTAGATATGCGGCTCTCACCTCTAGCAGTCTCGCATACATTGAACTCGACTGAAAATGTCGGCTGCACAACTTCTATGCAGTCACGAACATTAACTGTTTGTAGCTTTCGCCACGTATACATATATAGGCAATACAATTTAACAATAATTGTTTGTGCGGGTGGTGCTAACCATTCTTTAAATCAAGTTTGCGAGCTTGAGGTAAACACCAATCCCATTGTATTTACCCAGTCGTCGAACAACATAACAAAACTACCGCCAGCCGCAACGCAATATAAATTACAATGCTATATATATATATATATATATATATATATATATATATATATATATATATATATATATTCAGTTCTAACCTCTAATAGTCTCGCATGCATTGTATTTGACTGGAAATGTCCGTTGCACACTTACAATACAGCCTCAAATTTAATATACTAATAGGAATGAGAGAGGCAAGCCTGATTTCCAATACCCTATATGTGAATTACGGTCTGATTCGCATAAGTCAGTTTGCTGTCATTCTATGATGATGATCATAGAAGATTAAAACTTGTCAGTACGTGTAATTAATCATAGTCGTGCAGCTTCTTAGATACAATGAGATTGGTATATATTTGTAGCTCACAAATTTGACTTAAAGTATTTTTATCATCACTCGCGTAGTCAATGATTATTTAAATACTGGATAGCCATCGGTAGGGTTCTGCATTATGCCCTAAACCTTCTGTGTAACCGTTCCGTTGATGTGAGACGAAATGAAAATGCAAACATGAATATATCAAAAGTTTTTAGATCATAAAGATTATGTTCCAGAATTTAATTTAAACCAAAGAATTTATAAAATATGTAATAAACGTCATAAAAAGCCGATGAGCAGAAAATATTTTAACTTACCAGTGGTATCATGAAGCTCTGCGTTAGATCAAGAAAGAAGCTGAATATGATTTGTGTCATCCATGATTCTGTGTAGCCCTCTTGCATACCCTGGAAGCAATAAAGAGAGGAAACATACATAAAACAAAATAAATTTCAACAGAACAAAGTCGTAGTTGAAAATATCCGTTTTTTATCCAATGTCTAGCACAAAATACAATTTCGATGTCGATATTTACTTGGATAAATACTCTTTACAATTAACCCGATTTCGTCAATAATAACCGTAATTACCATCTAGCGGTTACCGTTCAGAAAATTGATGAACTTTGACAAAAAGCAGATGTTAGTTGATACTTTATACACAGGCAATATTTCCGTAGACCAGTAAATGAATAATCCCTAATATAAAACCATACGACAAAATTGAAGGCCTTTAAATGTGGTGGATACCTTCGAGGAGGAAGTGATAACAACGCTACTTTAAATGTTAATAAATATATATTTATTGTGATATTTACAATTCACAATTTACAATAAAATAAAATGATACGAAGACAAGCACTATGGTAACTTTAACTTACAAAACAATCTGATTGATATAACTACCCGAGCAACCACTGATAATTTAATTATATTAATCACCAATACAATACCACATTCTCAAGTGTCTGTTCTTTGACAGATTGTGAGTGGTTAGTTGAAACTTTAGGTCGAAAAAGAGATTCCAAATACACTCTACCTAAACGGAAGGTTAACTAAAAATCTGAGCATGTATATAAATGAAAACTGTGTAGCTTGGGACAGGATAGCGCAGTGGATGGAGTCAGACCCGAAGCAAATTTGCCTCGGCAAAATTCTGAAGAGAACTTGAAGGGTCCCAATCAGGACGAAACCAATCTACTGGATGCATATCCTTTGCTATACTGTACGAGGTTTAGTGAGATTGGAGTTGATATCAAGTTAGCAAACTTGATTTAAAATAATTGTTATCACCATAAGCGCAATCAATAACAGGTGAAACTTTCTGACGACAAAGACGAAAATAATGCATTTTAAGATAAATAAAGCATATAAAAAGCAAAAATGAATGCTTTCTCGTCTCAATAATGCTTTGTTCCTACCACCATAGCTACATTGAAAATTAAGGCTGTGTTATGCAATAAATGATTTCCCCATATTATTTTCACCTCGTTTCGTCCACAAGGATACGGGTTCATTCAAACATACAACCAGTTGAATAGTTGGTGTATATATCAAGATCGCAACTTTGATTTGAATAATTATCACAGCCAGCGCGAACAATATCGTTTAGCTATCTAGCTTTTCGCCAAAGATAACATACCTTATAGACGCAAGTCCATTTACGCATACAAATCCGATCAAAGGTATCGTAATTTAAAATCTATTTCACTATTCTCTGGCAGCGATAACAGTCAAAATCGAATTAAAAACTTAAATTTCTTCACAAAATACACAAATTTACAGATAGCATACGGTATTTGAAGGCCGCCAAAATCATGTTCGCCAATCAATATAGGTAACTCCCATGAATAAATTGAGCCTCATAAACACATATACGTGAAAAAATCTATACATGTGCACAAACATATGTATACATACATACATATATGTATAAATGCATACATAAAACATAAAAACATATATACATGTACACATACATGCACAACTACATACGTATATATATAAACAACATAAATGCATGCATACATAAATACATACATAAATACATATACATACACGCAAACAAACATACAGACATCCAAAAATGCATGCATGCATATACAAATATACATATATACATACATAAATTCATTCAAAAATAGATACATACATACAACTATACATACATACAAAATTGTGGACTTCCACGGTTGCGAATCCTATTTTTCCATTGTTTGCTGATAGGGTAACAGATATCAAAGACTAATAATAAGTCAATGCATACATAAAAACAAACATATACTCATGATTAAACAATCATTAGTTGTGTGGGCGGTGATAATTATTTAATTTTAGGTTGCGATCTTGATATAAGTACCAATCTAATTATATATATATATATATATATATATATATATATATATATATATATATATATATATAGTATATATACATTTGTCATTATAAACTAAGCATTGTATAATGTAGAAAAGACATTTCGTCAAGTAGATCGGTTTCTTTATTATTAACAACTCTTCACGTGCTTTTCAAAATTTGCCCGGTCAGTATTCGAACCTGGGCACGACTACTGCGGAGTCTTAAAACTTGTGAGGTATATTGCGACTGATGAAGGCTATCGATAAGTTTAGCCGAAATAATTCAAAAAAAGAAAACTACTGGAACAATGAAAGCGGTGTTAGTCAAAACGCAGATCACGTAATTTCAATTAATCCAGGTTCGCAAAAAGATACTGCATACGTCGGAATCTGTTTCACTAACCACTGATTCACCATGCTGCCATTTTATTTCCTAAGTAGAAACAAAGACATCTGAGATTTCACTTTACTCCAGTACATAATTTATCGATTGAATCATTCCAAAGAATAAAAACAAGTAAAATTCATTAAATTAATTGATAAAAGAACAAGGAAAATTCTACCAACGAAGTTATTAAACATAACAAATATTCATATTATAAAGTGGCATCCACATGTCAGAAAATCTTGTCAGGAAATATATTTGTAGGATTCTACAGAGTTCATACAAATAAACCATTAAAATTTACTTTGTTTGTCAACATTTAGTGGAAGCAAAAGGATTTCTAAATTAAAAATATTGCATGGCCACGAGATGAAATAAAATTTTAACTGAAAATTTCTTAGTAAAAAATAATTCCAAAATAACAAATATATTAGCCAACATAATTTACTGACCCTTCGCAATTGTCGAAATACTGACGAATCACGTCGAAGAAATGGTTTGTGCATGGAATAAAGGCCAGGTTTCGCTTCTTCTAGAGAGAACCCACCAGCTGGATGTGGCTTCACACGTTTTTCTCGATCCACGTCTGCAAAATTTAACAAAAGGTTATCAAATAAGTGAAAAGTAAAATAAGGCTAGAGATGCCGTTTTCGTGTGTATGCTGAATAGACAAAGTTTAAGGCGATAAAAAAGGCATTTAAATGATCTATTGGTAAATGATTTCAAATTCATAAACAGAAAGCTATAGAATCGCTGAAAATAATCCAATAGACGATAAGTATTTTCATATTTTAAAACAATAGACAAGTTGTTCAACTGGCTAAATACAACGGGATTGGTGTTTATTTCAACCTAACGAACTTAATTTAAATTCTTATCACCACCCGTACAATCGTCCATGCATACATAAATATACACATACATACACATATACACACATGCATGCACACATGCATACATGCATACATGAATGCATGTATAAATATATACCTACAAACATACATGCATGCATACAGGCACGCACAAACACATACATACATACATTCATACATACATGCACGCATGCATAAATACATACACACATACATACATTCATACATACATGCACGCATGCATAAATACATACATACATACATGCATACATACATACGTACGTACAAACAAACAAACATCCATACATGTATACATACATACATACTTACATACATACATACATACATACATACATACATACACACATACATACATACAGACATACATACATACATTCCTTACATATGACGCCACAGCCATGCATACATACATACGTACGTACAAACAAACAAACATCCATACATGTATGAAACATACATACATACATACATTCACACACCTGCCTTTATGCAACCACATACATACATACATACATACATACATACATACAGCATACATACATACATACATGTATACATACATACCTTTTATACATACATACATACATACTATACATACATACATACATACATACATACATACATACAGCCATACATACATACATACATACATACATACATACATACATACATACATACCTTTTTTCCCCCACATACATACATACATACATACATACATACATACATACATACATGTATAGATACATACATGCAGTTTAAAGTAATAAAACAAAATTTGCGTAATTCCGCTAGTCAATAAATTACTCTGGAAAAAGTAAATATGAATCACTTACGAAGCATAGAGTAATATTTATGTGATAAAATAAAATTTTGAAGAAACATCGTGCGCCATTCATCAAGCATTTTTTAAACGATGCATATGAAAGTAGATACTTTATGAAGGCAATTCATTTAGTAGACCGGTTTCGTCCCTATTGAGAATTCATCACTTGTCTTTTCTACACTATACAATGCTTAGTTTAAACTGACAAATGAATGTGCATAATGAGACAGGTGTTTCTATCAAGATCGAAACATTTCTTAAAGTAATTTTTATCACCACCTGCACAACCAATGTTCATTTGATTATATATATGATCAAATCAATGCCACTTCTGTTCTATAATGAAAGATTGGGGATTGTTAGTTGGAAATTTTGGTCTAAAGTGATGTCACATAGGCTCCACCTAAAGGAAAAGTTAACCAAGAAATATGAGTTAGTATATAGCTGAAAATTGTGTGTAGTTTGCGGCATGGTGGCTCAGTCGTTAGAGCAACAGATTCCAAAGTAGAAATGCCCAGGTTTGAGCCCTTTCAGCGGCAAATTGTAGACAGTACGTTATGAGCTCCCAATAAAGACGAAACCAGTCTACTAGATGACTTGCATTTCCTACAATATACAATGCTTAGTGTATACTGACAAATGTATTTGCATTATGGGACAGGTATTTATGTCATGATTGAAAACATTATTTAAATTATTTTTATCACCGCCTGCACAACCCATTTTCATTTATCTGTTTGAAGACGTCGGTTAGAGCTTTCGTATACTAATAAATACCATACAAAATAAAGAAAATCTGTTATATATTAATGACAATTGACTAGGTAACAATATTCATCCGGTTTACTCACGTGCTGGGAGACCCATGCGAACAATATTCGGCCAATGCTCCAAAGCTTTAAAGAAAAACGGATTTGTCACTCCAATGATCGCATTTGGTCTGAATTTAGAAAAAAAGGAGCGGCATGGTAACATTTTAAAATAAAATAGAAGCTCAACACAGGAGGATGAAATTGATATTGTATCAATTCAACAGCCAAGAAAATCGTTAAATTAAGTTTGCGAGCAAGAAGTAAACACCAATCTCAATGTATTTAACTAGTCGTCGAACATATAATTCAAAACTACCGCCAGTCACACGTACTGACGCATTTCGACCTTCCATGATCATCATCAGAATACGACGGCAAACTGACTAGCGAGGATCAAACCGCAATGCATATGTATTGAAGCAGAAAATGATATGCGGCTCTCATTTCTAGGAGTCTCGCATACATTGCACTTGATTGTAAATGTACACTGCACTGTTTCTATGAAGTGACGAACATTATTTTTGCAGCTTTCGCTATATATATATATATATATATATATATATATATATATATATATATATATATATATATATATATAGGTAATACACATAAACAAGCACTGATTGCGCAGACGGTGGTACCAATTCTTAAAACCAAATTTGCAAGCTTGAAGAAAACGTTAATCCCAATTTTATTAACTAGTCGTCGAACAACATAGCAAAACTACCGCATGTCACACGTAATGACGCGTTTCGACCTTCCATGATCATCATCAGAGTACGACGGCAAACTGACTAGAGAAGATCATATATATGCATTGCGGTTTGATCTTCGCTAGTCAGTCTGCCATCGTAATCTGATGATCACGGAAGGTCGAAACGCGTCAGTGCGTGGAACTGACGGTAGTTTTACTACGTTGTTCGACGACTAGTTAAATACAATGGGATTGGTGATTATTTCAAGCTCGCAAACTTGACTTAAAGAATTGTTACCACCACCTGCGCAATCAATGATTGTTTAACTGTATTACCTATACACAATTTACGAAAACTGCAAATCGTTAATGTTAGGGACTGCATATAAATTGTGCAGCCGACATTTCCAGTCAAGTACAATGTATGCGAGACTAATAGAGATGAGAGCCGCATATCTAATTTTGTTTTCCAAATATATGCATTGTGGTTTGATCTTCGCTAGTCAGTTTGCCAACAGACTCTGATGATGATGACAATGGAAGTTCGAAACGCGTTAGTAGGTGTGACTGACGGTAGTTTTGATATGTTGTCCGACGACTAATAAATACAATGAGATTAGTGTTTACTTCAAGCTCGCATATTTGATTTTACAAGTTGTTACTACCACGCGCGCAATCAATGGTTGTTCAATTGTATAACAAATAAATTCATTGGTAAGAAATACGACTTTTTTAAGCATAAAATCTAGATCACAACCTATGTAATCATGCCTCTAATCTATCATCACAAAATTTTTTAAATCTACATTTCTACCCATGTTTCATCTTACTTTTGAAATATGCACTTTTTTGAGCATTCACGTCTGCAAATCAGATAAATGTGATAGCAGAATAAATTCGATCGTAAAACTATTTACATGATCGAGATTAATTTTTTCCTCGTATTTATTGGGTTGTTAGAAACCAGAAGCTTTAATATACCTAAATAAAAATAAGCATGCATAGGAAAAAAGTCGCATACTTGACGGTAATGTAACTGTCTATAATTCAGGAAATATTTTTAATCTATACCAATAAAAATAAATTCGTTATTCGAATTTATAAAAGCCATTAGTGACTATATTTCGAACGAAAAAAATCAAGTATAAAATAAAATGCACAGGTAATAGCGAACTGTAATAAAATGCTGGGTATTACTTAAGTACAAAAACGATAATATGTATGCGTTCTCGTTAGTTGATATAGGAGCAGGCGTATTTACCAAACTCAATGTTCCATCGCCAAATGACCCCAGGTTACTTGACCAATGCTATAGTGAGCTTCTGGACGTAGTATTGGCATCAAATACCAAATGGCTAGTAAGCGCATAACACACGCGTCAACGGAATTAAATTTATTGTCCTACGGAATTTGGTGTCCTTTTAGTTCTGTATGAACTAATCCGTAAATACGTACAATAAACAAAATACAAGCATATTTCAATCAGTCAATATAATAACAAAATTATACCCCCTACAAAAGGTATACGTATATTTGCCATAAAAGCTAACTCATAATTGGTTTGTATAATTAATTTGGATCAAATTTAACCTATTTCCAAAATCAATGTGTTACTAACGTTCACAGTTATGGTATATATCACATATGTAATATATACGCGAATCTAACTACATAATTTACCGTGAATATTAGTTCTTTGCAATAAAGAATACCTAACTACTTCATGCCTTGTTGCATGGTGTCACGATACCATGACAATATTATGAACGATGTCACAGACAGCTTTGCATCAACTGGTGTTAATCAGTGGCAAAATTTAAGAGCCCACCATTTATATGCGACTACTATTTGATGCACCATAACCATGTATTTAGTACAGGAACACTATTGTGTTTCTTGTGCCAACATCAGAGAAATTCACTCATGTTTCCAGAAGGACACTTTCTCGAAGTTGTCAGGCATATTGATATCTGTACCCAATTGGTGATATTGACATTAAGATGGGATAATCCGTTATAATATTATTATTGTATTATTCTCCGTTTCGGCTAATAGCCACTACGGTCTACCAGTATATAAATACTTATTATTCTCCCCGTGTAATTATCAGTGTTATTAATAGTCAAGCAGATGATGGGGACTATTTTATAACTGACAATAAGGTTTCAACAAAATTTTTCAATGAACCAAGTTTTGTTTTATACATATATGTACGATTTCATATATTTCCAGATATACATGTCGCTGTTCAAGAATTAACACTTAAGGTAAATATATTATTTTTACAACCTCGTCGTGATTGGAATCCAGCTTTTTCTTCTCTAGTATGCGATAATCGAAACAAATAACCAAGACACAAATGTAGTCAGGTTTATATCACGATGGTTATCACACTAATTTCGATTGCATTTTTGAAGATGCGAATGATCGTCGACTCATTCCAAGCAAGTGGTACAGTCTCTTCATTCCATATAATACGAAAAGGGTTCGTCGACACTCAAAATTATATCGCACACGCTGACAATTTGGCTTCCTACCAGCCTTATTCAAAAGTTTGGGCGATGTTATTTTTTACGAGTTGACTAATCACTCTTGTATTATATTAATCGAAACGAGTCGATAACCGTTCCCATCATCTATAAAGGCAATCATAATTTAAGCGATAACCATCGTGGTATTAGCTTTATCCCAGTCGTACCTGGGTTATTTGCTTTGACTATCTAATGCAATCTCAGCACTTCGCGTGAATCACATTCTAATGGAGATAGCTGTATATATCATGATTTACCTACAGGCATTTTACTTGAATAACGACATTTGTATTGCTGTCCATCAATAGCTGTCTTTATAGATTACAACGATCTCAGATGATCACAACGTTCTGTTCGATATTCAATCAATCATATACCCACTAAATTTGTAAAAGACAGACGAGCTTAATGCGCAAAGCATTCTAATCGCGTTAGGTTTTACAATTAAATATAACATTATTATCAGCATTAGCGTCCGACACGAATGTTCACATTCTCCATTGTTTTATAATTTTGTATAAACTATACGTTTCCATACGTTCAGAATGTACACTCGGGCGGTTGATTCGTAGAATTCGACTATGCAGGCGATAGTTTATCACTATTCTCCAACCGAGATTCTACCCAGGCTACCTAGAATGGACTATAATTTATTGCAAAAATCTTTCGATAAAAGATTCACACCTCCTCCCGCTCAACGTAAAACCCTACTAAGGGATAGCCAACAATTCACTTCTACTCCGTGACTACAAGATGAAGGTAGAAAAGTGGTTGACACGTTCACATACCTTGATAGCTGTATCAATACCTCAAGAAATGCGTGCAATGAGGTGAATATTAGAATGATAAATTCTAGGGTAGCCTTTTTCATCCTTCACAATTCATAAAAATTGGAGCATCTACCTTTGCCTTAGAGGTCGCGTCTACGACGCACCAGTACGTGCAGTTTTGTTACACGCTAGTGAGACTTAGTAATTTAGAGTCTAATATCTAAGACGCTAACAATGATATGACCACCGTTGAATGAAAAGCATAGCCAATACAGGATGCCAACAAGGAATAAACAGATATGATTTGAATGATTGATGCACAGTGCGAGCCTCAAATGTTGATTCTGCGATTTGCGTGCGCAGATTGATGCTTTGCACCACAAATTTCGCAAAGATCCGATTGCTCTCTAGTTCCAAGTACGAATCCAATTTGTATCGTACCTCATTTCCAGCGGTTAGTATGAACGATGTTGAAGCCTTCGGAAGAAAGGGACGAATCCGCACCCAGCCAAAACGAAGACGAAATGAATGCGTACATGGAAATAGGGATCAATTGGATCTTTGCGAAACTGATAGTGCTAATCAAAAATCCACGAACGCAAATCGCGGAGAGTCAAGGAATAAATAGAACAGTAATACATCAGTGTGGGAAATTATGCCACATTGCGGCTCGATTATACAAAACATACATGAATTTATAGGGCTTATATCAATCAGTGATCTTGAAAACAATCTTTCTATATTGCACGTGTAAAGTTCAATCAGTACTCTATATAGTCAAGCTCAAGCTAAAATATACTTACGTTGATAACTGCTTGGAGGTGAACACTTTGAATTCGATATCCTGAATAGTGAAGAATGGCCTATAGTCGGAGGCATACGCCAGAGGTGCGATGGATGACACCAGAGCCTGTACCGTTTGACAGCACTGTGTTGGACTTAACGCCATCACAACGATCGGCTAGATTCCAAGCACGGAAACAATAAAGAGATACAAGTAAAAACTCATCAGAATGAAATAAGAGCAAAAAATATTACAAATTGGCATTCATACTACTCAGGTTGGGCTCGCCGATTACTAGAGACAAATCCCAGAGTATTTAAGGCCTGACCCATTTAGCAGACGAAATAACACTTCCGCAGTGGCCGAAAATCCTATTGAATTCCGAAATGCTCTCCTTGTTCCTCAACGTAAGAATCGATTGATTTGAAGAAGACAGACTTCGGAAATTGTGACATTCGTTCCGCGATTAAAACAGAATCCATAATGTCTACAATAATTGAAAATAAATTCATAGTACCCTTTCCATGTGCAAAAATGAAAGACATTTTATCAGGTACAAAAACCGCTTCTTTCTCATTTTCTTCTCACGTATCTACAAATTAACATCTATTTATATATAAACTGAAAGGCAAAAGAAGATAGAAAAATGTAAATAAGGGAAACCCATCAATTGCGTGCGTCACCTCCAGATCAAGCTCAATGCCTTAACATGCTTTTTCTGTTTGCATAAATCCGGCTGCAATTTGTTTATCCATAAAGCTTCGTATCTGGCTAACTCCCTTTTGTTGTTGCATTTAGTAATTATTTTAAATGCTACGACTGGAGAACATACGTGTGATGTTTGAACGATGTGATGCGCCATCGCAGACGTGTATTCACCATTCGGTTTTAAACAGGCATTTAAGTTGCAATATTCTCTCACTCGAAACATCACACGTATGTTCTCCAGACGTAGCATTTAAAATAATCACTAAATGCAACAAAAAAAGGAAGTTAGCCACATACAAAGCTTTATGGATAAACAAATTGCAGCCTGATTTATGCAAACAAAAGAAGCATGTTTAGGCATTGAGCTTGAACTAGAGTTGACGCAAGCAATTGAGTGGTTTCTCTTATTTCACACTTTCTCCATGTTTAAATTTCTCTACCTTATTTTGCCTTTGAATTTAAATATAAAAAGATGCGCGTTTGCAGATACTTGAGAAGAAAATAAGAAAGAAGCGGTTTTTGTATCTGATAAAACTTCGTTTATTTTTTTATCACATGGAAAAAATACTATGCATTTTATTAAGGCTCGCATTCCAAATGAAAATTAATTTGTAAATTATGCTTCTACCTAAGCGTGTGCATTTTTGACAGCACCTGCTCGTTGGTATTTGCTTCTAATTTGTTGCTGTATTATTCAAACAAGCAATGAAGCCTAATCCCTTTTGTTTTTCCAAATTTATTTTAGAAAGAACCATATATTTCACTCAAAGTGCGACTTGACAAATTGAAATTAGTCGTTGCACCTGTTTCCACTGCACAATTTTTTAAAATAAATTTATGCTTCAATACACCAGGTATTTATCGATTACCAAAAACGTAAAGGATAAATAGATTACGTTCCGTTCCAGCTGAGCAACGAAGGCGCCTAAATATGCGGCTTCCTGAAATTAAGCTATTTTCCCTACTTTATTCATGAAAAAAATCTGAACAAAATACAAAAATAAGTGAGACTTAACGCATTAACTATATCGCCACTAAACGTAAATTTTCTCAAACTAAAACAGTTTTGTTTTAATTTTTATCCTACACACACAGCATACCATCTCCAGCACAAATGGTAACAGCAGAGTTAGTGGCAAAACGGTCACTGGATCACTCGTTATTCCTTTATGGAAAATTGAAACCATCTACATACACGGGGGCTAGAATTCTGCTTTAACAATAGCGTAGCATCGCCAGTAGCTTTCTCTTTAGCTAAATTTTATGGTGGTGAATTTCAGCACAAATAATAATTACAGTCATTAGCGAAATATATTAGAATATTATAATACTTGTATTTTCGCTAGAAAAATGATTGGATTCATTTATAAATGGAACATCCACATACGTATGTACATAGATATACATAAACATGTGTTTATAGATCCTTTTGGATAGATTAAAAAACATATTTACCATTTTTTCACACTTTTGTTTAGTACATTGATTGATAATATCACATTATTATTTTGCATGAATACGTCAGTAACACATCCCTAAATTCGTAAAATCTGGTAGGAAAATATCAAATGCATTATACTTGTTCGGTTTTTAATTGCTTTCTTGTGGTTTAGGTGTACCCAGTTAATAGTTGTCACCTAATATATATGAATATTGATTGTGTTGATTATAGCTCCTCTCGTTTTTCTACAAATGCACTTTGCTTGTACAACAAACTATCATTTTCAAATTTCCATAGTCACAGAGACTTTAATTCGTTGCATAACCTGTTCGTTTCTCCAGGAGCTATAATTATGACAAGGCTTTATTTGTGTCATCGCTTGAATGCCGTGATTATCTTGTTTATCTATGGATGATCTTTGTTTCTTGACAAATTATCATTATCCGGGATTCGCTTTTTATTATGGTATGCATAGGCTGTGGAGTATTAAAGAACCGTCTAGTTAACCATTAATCGCTCAGGCCGGTCTGATTTAAATTTGGTAAGCACTGTTTATAAAAGTAAGCTTTTAAAGGTATTGATGTGGATAATGAATTTGTTTGACCGCCTATCATATAGGTGATTGTCTTTGTCTTCGAAAAGTAAATTCTGCAAATGGAATACATGCTTAATTTACCGTTAAATTGTTTAGTTTTGATAGAGGCAACGCTTGCACTTGCAAATGTTAGTACCGTAGTTTACGACGTTTTGTTCGGTTTTCGGAATGCGGATAAAATTAAGTTGGGCTAAATAAACATGATATCGTGTCTGTGAAACCTGATTATTTTAGAACTGGTCATTTATAAGGCTTCGTAAATTCACATGTATCACCAGCTTTGACTTTATGTCGAATGCCGAAATTCGTTATGCTTGAGTGACGTCTAGATTTCAAGAACTGCGGATTTACCGACTGGAATGATTCCATCCCGAATAATGGTTCGTCGTAAGTTCTGCTAAGCTCTTTGTACAACTATTTCCTATTGAAGTCGTATATAAATTTTGAACTGGGTTGAACTGGAGTACACACACTTATTCATTCAACGAACCCCACACGCGGAAAATTCTGGCACGTACTTGACGAGTTCCTAATAAGAACGATACCTGTCTACTTGATAAATTTCCTTTGCTACCTCCAAATACGTTTCATTTATACTAGCAACATATAAAAGTTGAATTGAAGTCTAATGGAAGGATTTTGTTTATGTATATGTTTCCGTGTATACTAAACATTGCATCAGGACCAAAGGCCATCCATCCAGTACATCAGTTTCGTACTTATTATGAACTCGTCAAGCATCATCCAGAATTTATCGCCGACGGGATCGAACCATCACACACACACATCTGGGACTCCATCAATTACTACACCCAATTCCAAGTCATATAACAAATTGTGTATCGGTTTGGAATCTCGTGAGACCGGCCAACCCCCAATCTGTCATCATAGAACAGACACCATGCCACTTGGAGAAACTATACTTATTTGAAATCTAATGGTAGGGTTTTTTTGTTATGTATATTTTTTTCAGTATAAACAAATCATTGCATCAAATAGAAAAGAAGAATAATCCGATTTTGCCTTTATTGAAGCCACTTCAAGTAGTCAAGAATTCTCTGCAAACGGGGCTGAAACAAAAGTACAGTTCCCCGGAGTCTGGGGCTCTATCCACTGAAAACCAAGTAGCATGGCATCAAATTTTATTCAAATTTTTGTTCGAAAACTTGCCTGTGCCGTAATAACCAACTCCCAGAGATGCTGCAAGTGTGACAAAACTGGTAGAAGAGCTGCATACATGTTGATGCGGTGAACTGATGTCAACGTGTTATAACCAAGTGGTTGTGGAAATGTGTCGTCGCAAATCACAAGTTCACGATCAAGGCCCTCCTAACGGAAGTGAAACAGAGAAAAGCAACATTTTTAATTAGCAGTACACAAAAATATTAATCCAGATTGTAAAATTAACGGTTAGGTTGATTTCTTACATATTAACGCCTATTTTGTCAGAAATTCGCAGATCTCAATTATATCTTCAAATATTTTACTGAACCAAATCGAAACCCTTCAACTTATCATGAATAACGGTTCCCGTGTTTATCCAGTTTTAATATATATTTTATGAAAAATAACCGTATAAAAAGTATCAATCATATAAACAAAGGAAGAATCAAAATAAATGAAAGAGAATTTATATAATTAAAGGAACATTGGTTGCGCGGGAGGTGATAACAGTTATTTAAATCAAGGTTGCGACTTTTATATAAACACCTGCTCCATTATGTACATACATTTATCAGTATAAACTAAGCATTGTATAATGAACCGCCTTTTCTACATTATACAATGCTTAGTTTATACTGACAAATGCAATTACATAATGGGACAGCTGTTTATATCAAGATCGCGGCCGTGATTCAAATAAAGAAAAGAGCAGATCACACACAACCTGTTTTGTGTGTGTGTGTGTGTGTGTGTGTGTGCCTCAACATGTACGATTCGCGATTCCTTTTTGGTGTTGTATAATATGTCTTTAATCCAACTTGATTCCTTTCGCTTTCCAAAATTGCTTATAACAAATGACTAGATATTACAGTCGAGTTGAGCTCTGGTGAAAAGAGAATGGGCATTTCAAACTGTGTTTTATATAATTACTTTGTAATAAATGTATGGTTTAATAAACGATTTATTTCTAAATTCAAATTGCAAATGTACAGAGAGGATGAGCTAAAGTTTATATATGAAAAACAGTTCTCTTAAGAATTTATTAGTCAGAATATGAAAATACAAATATCTTCTAAATAAGGAAAAGTCTCAATGCTTTCACAACAGAATGCTAGAAAAAAAATTATTTTTGTTATAATACAAAAACATTGAACTCCACAATTAAAAAAGCAATCTAATACATTTCCAAGTATTCCTACATTACTTAAAATATAAAAATAACTTGAAACTGCAAAACAGATTCAGGATTGGAGGAGTTGAGCGTTAGATATACAGGTATCAACCAAAATTTTTTAGTGGGTTATTTAAATAGCTTGTCAAATTTTGTAAGAAGTTCCAAAACCAATATACTATAATTCTATTCGATATATATATATATATATATATATATATATATATATATTCTTTATTATATCCACTGCTTTCGAATATTACACAACATATTTTTTTATTACGAAAAGAATCCATTTAATAACAAGAAATAGCTTACAAAGCGAACACGACCAAGACTCATTCTATCAATACAAGAACAATCAGATCTTAAACATCACTTTGTAATACAATGAAAGTGACCCTACACACAGACACGCATGCAAATAAAATTACAAATCAACCTGCAATAAACCACCAACAAGAAAGAGAAAATAGAAAATCAGACCAGTTGTCATTCGATAAGCAAATGAAAGCCAAGGTTTCAAATAAGTTTTGTTGAGTATTCCAGAAATAAACCCCCCATTATCCACTTTGTTAATGAATTTGTTTTCTATTTCCAAAATGATACTATATATATATATATATATATATATATATATATATATATATATATATATGGTGGTGGTGTGTATACTATCCTTAAGTTTACTACAGAGGAAACTATCGCCACATAGATATATTTTTTAACACTTTATACATGCCAAACGATATACCGAAATAAGTGTCTAATGCTTAGTGAGAATTCGTTCGGGAATTATCAAATTATTGATATATCGAAAACTAGTTTCCGGTTGCTAAATTGCTTGTCTACCCCATCTGCGATTCTAGACATCCTCACAAAAAAGGAATAGTAGTCTGGCGAACAGGATATAATGGCTTACTTCAACAGTACTCCAAGCATCGTAATTGGTGTTTCATAACTACGGGCGACGTAGATGATAATTTAAAAGAGCAGCCGAATCGAAATAGTCGGAACGTGAACTTTCTGTAGAAAAATGTCCTCTGAAGCTCAACTGGCAATTAGTCTAAAATAAGCTGCATGAACACAGTTTTATTGCTACTTGGGCACTGGCAGCCAAAGTTAGTTATCTCACGCGTCTCAGCAGCATAAATAGCTGCTAACTATATATCTCATTGAATGATCTAATATTTTGTACTACGTGAAAAGACGAGCGATTCCAAAGAAGGTTTGGTAATTTGACAAATGCAGCTGCAGCAAGGCTGACAAGCACAGAATCCGATTCTCCTGATGCCACCAGGGATCTCATGTAGACCAAATAATTTACGACTGGCATCAGATCAACGTTCAACATGATCTTAGATTGGAGTGAAATTGGCCGTAATGGCCGCAAAAAATGGACGCTTGATGAGCACAATAAATGACTTCCTGGTGTTCGGCTTGCTATTTCCTATATTGAACATCATCAGCAGCACATTTGAGTTAAGTAAGCCGACTACCACAACAGATCTCAACACGTTGGAATTGTTCTAATGGCCTTAAGCAAAATCTACATAGGTTACATAATTAAACAAGATAGGGTGCAGTGATAAGCATTTGAGGAACGCCTCAGCCAATCGCAAGAACTTCAATAGTGTGAATTCAAGCTGTTTAGCTGTAAATAAACAAAAAAATTTCGCCGGGTCACCATCATTAAGCATAATGGTATATAGGTTTGAGGACTACAGAATTTAATGCTGACAGATACACGTTTAAAGCAACAATGGTGGACAGTTGTCATCGTTGTCACAACTTTAGAATTTAACAGTATTCATGAATTTGATCTACATCTTATTCCCGATCAAAATTCTGCTTCATTTGGCTTTGCTCGCTACACTCACCCATCTTCAATCATTTTGATGACAATATAAGTATTCACCTCTACTACAGCAGAGAACGAGCATGCGCGACGATAGATACTATTTGGTGCAGGGAATCAATATATATATACAATTATGTATTTGGTCTTGCGCACCTAGTAAAACATTAGTTCAAATATGACCAGAAGGACAAACCAGTCAGTATGAACGGAATGCATAATTTCATGTGCACTTCCATTTTGTGCTTACTGGCGACTCATCAGAAGAAGCCGTTATAACGCTCGATACGCACTATATTTTGTTGAGGAATATGGGACAATTGGACGGTGCGATCTCCTATACGAATGTGTAAACCGATAGTAGTGAAGCTAACTTCATACAAAGACTTCGACAATGTGACCTCAAGCCAACTCACTATATAAAATATATACTAAGCCTGTAAAGGATACCAACACTATGGCTGTTGTGTCAATACCTGATACAAACGCTGTGGTTGCCGATTAGGTACATGGTGCCAACACTATAGATTTCAGGATATTTTGAAGTTCACAAAAAATTGAGAATTACAATTACTTCTGAAAATCTGTTACTCCAGCGAATACATACTCTGGCCATATTTAAACTATTTTGTTACTAGGTGCGCAATACCTAATACATAAAGGATGAACAGTATAACGGCACTCCAGCTAAATTGGGATGAACTCCACTCTCAAAATTTCGGAAATAACTTCATATAAATCCTTTTTGACACATATTTTTCTGAAGATAAAAGATACTGAATAAGGGCAATTGATTCCAGCAATTTATCAGTCCCTCATGAGACAGAAATACTTTGCCACTTCATCAAAATTATTAATCTATACATCAATCTTGTAATAAATTCAAAGTCGCTTCATCTCTTACAACACGGTATACAGTATTCGATGAATGGTACAATGCGAAATGTCAAAGTTATTCCGAGATTAACCAATAAGCATATTTTTCTTTCGTGGTGCTAAACAGCTAAACTTTTTAGAGGGCTATGTTTAAGACGGAAATACTAAATTTAGAAGTATTAAATATAAGTGAAAGTAATACAACTCAGAATTAATGTGATTTCACATACAACATACAACGAAAACCACTCGTACATGCAAAATCCGAAACTCAATTCATCGATCGAAGAGTGAACAGGTCTCATTCATCACTTATTTGTACTCGTGTGCATACCAACAAAAATTCAACAAGAAATACACTTAAAACATATACTATATCAGAAAAAAACAAAAATTAAACTTCAAATCCGACAGGCTCGCACCCACTCAATCAAGAAGTCTAGATGAGTAGTTAAATTTTCACATAATATGCTGGTCATTCAGCCTTAATAAACATATTCCGGATTACTCAGTGCTTTTAAAAAAAGAACGCCATTTGATATTATAAAGTGAAAATAATCATCCCCACAGACAACAACAAAACGGTATTTAGAAAAATGATACCAGGAGTAGAATATATGAACGATAAAATAAGAATTGTAAAAAATTGACAAAACCAATAATTGTAAAACAAAACATTGTTAAAGGAGAAAGATGTATAACAGGAAGGACCAAGTTCAGATGGGGATACCCGACTAGGTAACATACGGAGATGAGGAAACCTAGACTTCAGCACAACACCATTAAGACAAAGTCAACTTTAAGGCACTACAGTTTCCTTGCGGTTTTTCCAGTGTCGCTTCATAAAGAAGACCATGTCTTGAAGATTATTCTACTAGAAATCTACAATAAAATCGCCATTGAGCTGGAGTCGGTGTCATAACGCGTAGGGTTTCCAAAAACGATGATACGCACGTAGACGATATTCTGATAGATGAGCACGTCCTACACTAAGCAATTCGATTTTAGCTGACTCCAGCTGTTCCTATCATGCTAAAATCTGTCCTCGTTGTTTATAGCTCAAATGTGGTGCTGGCTGATATAAAAATACGGTACTGGGCATCCTAACTGAAGGCATACGCAAAATGTAATCGAGCTAGTGCAAATGATGGGGCATTATTCGTTTGCCCAATGATGATCACTTGTTGGCCGATCCGAAAATACGTCGGCGGATGTCAACGTTGCTTATTCGCTTTCGGTAATTCATATGGGCTCCGCTTCTAAAACAACGGTGATCGAATGCCCATAAGCGTCTAAAATTAGCAATCTATGAAACCACGACACACTAGCGTATAATGAAATTGCATGTACGGATACAGTGAACGCACGGCCTTCAAGACAGAGAGAAATACTCGCGTTCCTCCATAAATTACAAAGGTTGGAGAAAATTACTCCAGCTTTTGCGATTCTCATATTCACCTCGTTAAATTGTTTGTGGAAAGTACTTTCCACTGAAAATAGCTTCCGAAGCCGGAAGTCGAAATATCCGGAGAAAAATTGAAGACAGTGGATGCAAACACATGGTTGGGTAAAACAAGGGCCAGGTAATTAATCTATTCTCTGTTGCGCAACACGTTTCGTTTAATATGATATATTATCCGATTGCCACAAAACGACTACAACTGTAATAATTTTCTAAAATTTGGTCAAACACGATCATCTGTCAGATAAGCATCAACACCATACAATCATTCAATACTGCAATCCGCATACCCTGCGTTGTTACTAGTAGGACACAAGGCGCGAAAAATATGACATGACTGACAACATACGTGGAAAACATTCGTACACGCAATAGACGAGAAAGCGAAATCCTGATGAAATATATCCGATGGATAGAACCGTAACCATATCCCAAGCTTTACGTAATAACACAAAGAGAATAGCACTTGCCAGCACAAATACACCCCCCCCCACACACACACACACACAATTCGAATCAAAATTAACCAGCAGAACACTAACATAAGCAAAATTAAATGTCAGATTAATTCTCCGTCACTAAATAAATTAGAAGCCGATGACGTTTGTAACCAAAGGAGCAAATTAGTATGACCAAATATTCGCGAATAAATGAGGTATATAATAAAACAGACATTTGTTGCGCGGGCAGAGATAACAATTACATACATTGGTCAGTATAAACCAAGTATTGTACAGTGTAGAACAATCAATTCATCCAGTAGACCGGTCTCCTTCTTGTAGGACACTCATCTCGAACTGTCCAGAATTTGCCGCGGACAGGAATCGAACCCGGGTACGTCTGTTTCACAATCTGTTGCACTAACCACTTAACAGACGTGCCTAGGTTCGAGCCCTGTCCGCGGCAATTTATCAGGTTAACTGGCTTCACCATTAATAGGCATTCATAAAGTACTTGCCATAATTGCCGCGGCCAGAAGCTTTAGTTCGAAAATGATACCGAATAAATCCACCACAACGGAAGACGGAACAAAAAAGTATAGGTTGGAAAATAGCACGAAATTGTATGTAGTGCACGGTTTAGGTGGCGCGATGAATGAGTTTTCAAAAAACTTTGAAGCAAATCCAATCCAGTACCAGCTCCTTCCTTGGCAATTCCAGCACGTGCATGGGGAGTTGTCAAACAGAACGAAACCAGTTAATGTTATCAAGAACCATTCCGGTACTAAAGGCGTAAAATCATCTGTTCTAAGGGTGACAAGTTCGTAAAACATACATTTCAATCTAGAAATCGAAAAGTAACAAGATTCTTACCACAAAGTTTTCACCTTTCAATGCAATTTCTTTGTCAGTGACAACAATGACAGGCGAGTCGCCCAAATTCTCCGTTGACGACGACTTCGCAATAATATTATTTCTTTTCGACACAGAATAAAGCTCATCCTCCTCCTCCTCCTCCTCTACGCAGTTGAACACACCATCCGCAGAAATCTGCTTACACGGTTTATCGGACAAACTACTACCTTCGTTAAAATCACCAGGTTCATTAGTTTCACCAGCCTCATTAATATCAAAATACGCATGATGACTATTGTCACAGGTTTCCTCCATTTGACCAGCCAATGACGTTTCATTATGATGTTCAGCGCATTGCCCAGTTGCTTTCTGGCAGGTTAGAATTTCGCCACGACCATCTGTTGTATGAAGTGATGCATTAGTCATAGAGTCATTGCTCTTCCGAACACACCAATAAGGGTCATTTTTCGATTTATCCTTAGTCCCTTTAATTTCACATTCGTTTCTCGATGGAAATGGATAATTTATTGTGTCCTCTTTACATTCCTTTTTCGCGGACGATTCAATGGCACATCGAAGGTTAGTTGAGTTGGACTGCGTCAGCTTCTTGAGAGGAATCTCCGGCAAAGATGAAGAAGATGAGGAGGAAGATAAAATTGACATTGGCGAACGTAGCGCACGATCACTACGAGATTTAGCATTCGATTTAACAGCCCAACCATCAGAACTGCCAACAAAGAGCTCACCTGGAATCACCGCCTGAATGACATCTCCCAAAAATGGTAACGTCAGAACTTCACCAGACAGCGGTGCTGGCCACTGATTAATATCATTAGCAACTAAAACATATGAATAAAAATGTTTTTTAAGTATCTCTACGTTTGAGCCTGAATGACAGTTAAAAATAAAATGAAATAGACCAAAAAATTAACATCAAAGTAGTTTAACGTATCCACGATTTTCTTTCGTGAGTGGTAGATTTTCGCTATCAGTTCCGCAAAGATTCTCATTCCCAATTACGCGTTGAGTTCGTCTTCGTTATGACTGGGTGCTTATTCGTCTCATCACACGACGAGGCAGGATAACTGGGCCATCGTGCATAAAATGACGCCAACGACTTTTCAGATGAAGCATACGTTAGTCAAGCACTGTTGATATAAAACTTTTAATTGCCTATAATACGTGATTTGCACAGGGTAAATTACGAGCCATGCGGTTCAATATAAAACTTTAATTGGGTTTAAGTATTGGCTACTACTGGTTATTAAACGAGTGTTCAGGTTATACCTATAATATATATGTGCTATATGTATAATGATAGTCTTCAATGGCACAAGTTGAACAAGTTTCTTCAATTCCTCGACAGTAGGTAAACTCAACAGTTTTTTTTAAATAGTGTAATGGAATAAAAAGTATCAATAAAGGTTATGTCTAGTTGTATCCATAAGCAAAAAATTCTGGTTGAAAAAATAACTGGCTGCGCAACTTGGCATTGCATCATTATATGCTCCTTGTTTTGACTGACAAGCGATTGTTCGCAGTTCTTCTTTTCTTAGAATAATTTTGATGACTTTCTTTCGGGTTGCTTCGTCGGTCTATAGCCCATCAATAGTTATAAAATGAAGTGGTTTGAGTTAAATTTCACACTTTCAATCGCTTTCCTTGGTATGATTTTAATAAGGGTGAAGTCATTTTGCTTTACACCCCTTCTTCACCGGTGAGGTCACTCTTAATCACGTCATTTCACATGGTAAGAAAAAAACAATTAGTTTGACGCATGCTAAGCGTCAGTTATTATTCCGTCAGTGTAATTTCACTTAGTCGGCTGTACGCGAGTGTGTACTTGGATTTAACGGTACACATAGTAGCTATAGACACGCCTATGTAGTGAAAAGTCGGTTAGCTATTATTATTATTATTATTATTATTATTATTATTATTATTATTATATTCATAAGAGAAACGGTTTAAATAGAATTTTACACATGCTTTATTAAATCGATCCATGACTTGTGATGAACTAAAGACTGACGAGAGACCCGAAAGCAAGTTTTGAATATTATCCAAAGAACGTATACCTGAGATAAATCACCTTTCAGTAAAAATAAGAAACAGGTAATAAATTCTGCTTTCATTTTTAACTGTTTACCTATTACAATCGAAGATGTTTCGTTATTCTAGTATAGCGCGAAATAAAAAACAGTGGAAGAGAACGCAATCATACATTTTTAATCCACGTCTACTTTTCAATGCCGCAATGCAGACATTTTTCCGAAAAACTATACTATGCATTATTGTATTTATTTCGAATGTGTCCACACATATTGTATGTACTATTTTTGAGACACATTTGTTATTTTTCAAGCCTCGTTTGTGCTGTGGCTTTGCCAATCCAGTTTGACATTTCTTTATTATCCTCCTCATGTTAAAGCATATATTAACCTTCTATAGTGATCGCGTTTATAATAACTAGAATTATAATCTCAAATGGCCGCTTTTTGCGCAGTAACTGCAACTTTTATAGTTGTTTTCGGGAATCATTGTGAGTCATCTAAGTTACCAGCTTCCTCTTAGATTAGCCGATGTATAAAGTGTTACATGCAAACTAAACTACGTATACAACCAAAATTGTAATGTCACTTTGAAACTGTATTTGTCTTTAATTCGCGCAAGTTTGGTTATGCTGAACAAAACTCACCTGTACCAATGTAAACTGGGATTTATCCAGTTGGAAGATCACCTCCAGAGGAAAAAGAGGGCGTTATTCTTCGAGGTATTCTTATTTCATCAAGACTGGTCTCAAAGTTACTACTTCGGCTTGAATTCAATACGACAAACCAATCTAAATAGTTACTATAATCAAGGTTGCGATCTTAATATAAACCCTAACCCATTAAGTATATACATATGACAGGTATAAACGAAGAATTTTATAGTATAGAAAAAGCAATTCATCCAGAAGACCAGTTTCGTCCTTATTGAGAACTCATCACGTACAGTCCAGAATTTGCCGCGGACAGGGCCGACACGTGATTACTCTAATCTATGAACCGCAAACAAATCATAAATAACATTGGTATTGAACACACTTTTTGCTTAGTGTCCAATCTTTTATATATATATATATATATATATATATATATATATATATATATATATATATATAACATTTGGTTATTTTGCTCGCTAGCAACCGATCTCGATCCCCTTGCCTGTACGTGGTATGAGTGCTTGCATTAACAAGGAAACGAACGATGACGACTTCTAGCGCCTTTAACAGTTAATTTGAACGAGGCGATGACGGTCTTCAACTTAGAGTAGCAGACTATCCAAAAGAATAAAAGCTTAAAATAAAACAATGGGTAGATTTTTCATTTCACCTTTATTGGTTGGGTCGATTATGCGGATTCCCTGAGAATTGATTACAAGTGTGTCGTCCACCCGAGACATAACTATTCCTAGCTCCGTAGTCAAATTGTTCATTGGTGCAGACATTACACATACTAAGTTTTCCAATCCGTCAAAAGCTATTTTTTGAACTCCAAGTACATGCCTTAATTTTAGTCTCTTATTTATAGGAGTTTGATCGTATAAAGCGCGTCCATTTAATAAAAAAATATTCACTGCTGCAGCTCGAAAGCTGCTTCCATCATAGTGCTGACTGCCCTGTGCGAATATTTTCTGTTATATTCACGTCAGCCCTAGACAAGACGCTTGGAGTGTTCTCGGTCTCAAAGGTAGCTATTGCTACAAAGATGGTGCTTGTCAACATACGGTGGCAAGTAAAATGAAAGTAAGATGACTTTGAATAAAAATTATGCATTCCCACTAGGAATGACTGACCTAGTGTTTTTTAACACAAAACCGTCAATCAGACGTTGTTTATTGCCTGAAAGCAATATACACGCACCAATCCCAGCAAAAAATAGGAGGAAAGCAATCAGATAATTACATCACTGACACTGGAGCAGACCAAACGATGAAATACGCCGAGTGGACTTCCAGCTGTCTCTGGTGGTATTCGTGTGCCGCATAATGTGAAGGTAATTGCTTCAAAAGCTAGTCCTTCGTCTATAGCTGCCGAACTGCACAAGCGCGATATCAACATCGCTCGTCTCTAGTAAAACATCGTTGCTTTGATTATTCCAAAATATATCGCATTCGTGCCTAGTTTACAGAAAAAGGGAAATTCCTCTTCTATTCTAAAGCGAGAGTAATTCAGCTAGATATGGTGCTGTCTTTCCGTTAAAACATTTCAGCGAAAGCTTCATTTAGGAGGAGAGCTATAAACTTTCGTCCTATTTATTCTCTATTCCGCTCAGGAAACCCGGTTCTTGGAGTCGCAGAAGTGTTCGCATAAGCCCTCAACCGTACAGCAAGTATGTTTTTAATATTTAACAGATTTGGCCTTATGCCTTGAGTGACAATCTAACTTCCTGGTAATTTGATACTTAACAGAAATTGTGATCGTGTATTATTGTTTTGCACTATCAGTTTCGCAACGTCCTGATTGATCCCCAGTTCCAAGTACCCATCGAGTTCGTCTTCGTGGTGGCTTGGTGCTGATTTTTCCCTTTCCTCCAAAGGCTTCAATATCGTTAATAATAACCACCGGAAATGAGGTACGATCAAATCTTCGTTGACTGGCTACGTTTCGATACGATATTTCCAGTGCCATCCTCAGGCCTCTAATTACAAACACAGTCCAATACTTACAATAACAGATTTAAGCTTAAGCAGATTTTGTTTACATCTACTATTGTTAGCATTGTACAGTGTGTGTGTGTGTGTGACAAGAACCCTGAGGATGGTACTGGAAATATCGTACCAAAACATAGCCAGTCAACGAAAACTAGATCGTATCTCATTTCTAGTGGTTAGTATGAACGATGCTGAGGCCTTCGGAGAAAAGGGACGAATCAGCACCCAACTAGCACGAAGATGAACTTGATGCGTACTGGGAAATGGGGATCAATCAGATCTTTGCGAAACTAATAGTGAAAAGCGATAGCATATGATCGCAATTTGTGGTAATTATCAATGTGACACTCGCACTGCACAACCTTTCAAAAAATATCCTAGCGATTTAAACGCGTAACTAAGTTAAGATTGCGCGGGAATTAAGCTACAGGAAAACAAATAGTTACAGCAGTATCAAGATATCCTATCTATCCCTCAGCCTAAGCATTGTCTCGAGCACATTTTTTCAGTGCCACAGACGATACCTTGCCAAAAGGTGTAGTGATATAATTTATGCATAATTGACGGTGACATTTCATCGTACTTGGGACTACACGCTAGTACGTAGATTTTGTTTTTCTCTACTCAGGACACAAGAGCGTATTATGAGAGCTTCACTGGTTAAGGGAATGTATCTGAATTATCTTCTGGCCGTCAGAATCAGATTTGAATGCCGCTCAATGCGGCCGCCCGAATACCGTTCGTATATCCGTAAATTGAAAACAAATAAAAATTTTCATATAGTCTTCAGAGATATCAATGCTTCTGCAGGGTCACCTGTAATTTCAACCAATCAAATAGCATCTTGAGCGTTCTACTGGAAATATTTAAAAAAGCATTTGTTTGTATTCCAACGCAAGAAATAAAAACACATTTATTTTCTCTACAAACACGTAAACATCTGCAGCGAAACAAAAAAATCACACCCGGGTTCATAAGGTTTGCAGATTTTTCAGTCAGTTACGTGGCGCCTTGCATCCGGTCGCCAACGATATCGTTTACCATTAGCCCTCGGTGACACCATACGGAGTCCAACGAGAATTTTAGACTTATTGGCCTCGTTGCATCTGCCTTTGGAAATCATGAAAACCATATTGAAAGCGCTCGTCTACTTCACTAAGCAGCATATACAATATCTAAAAGATAAGTATACTGTCAGCATTATTTTATGATGCGTAGATTTCTCAGATGACTCGTCACAGCCGGATAATTTTTCAAATTGATATCCCTGTTTGGTTTTATCTAGCTCATTGCCAGCTGCACGTCAGGAGGCAATACACAAGAGCAAAGTATATGAGCCAACCAGTTTTAATCAGCCGCTCTCTCGTCTTCCATCACTATAGCATCGTTACGGACCGTAGATTGCATTGTTTGGAAGACAATTTCCGAAGGCTACTTACATTTCATGCTAGCTTGGAAACCAAAAGCGTCCATGCTGCAATCAAGGGAGGGTATATGTGGATACAACGCAAAGGCAACAGTGATTAAAGTTAAATACTGTTTGTTGCGAAGAACTAATATCTATGCAAGTATGTATTAGGTTTTGCGAACCTAGTAACAAATTAGTTCAGTTGTGACCAGAAGGATAAACCAAAAGACAGCATGAACGGAAAGTATAATCTCATGCACATTCGTTTCGTGCTTACTGGTATTGAATTGATTATACGAATTTAAGCGTACTCCACAAAGTTGACTGATGACAAGGATCCATTCATAAAACAAGTTTCGCGTATTGAGCTATGGACAATACCGACTTCATATTGTCAGGCTTGAGAAACCCCGGGGAACCAGAGGTTCGAAGAAGCAGAATCTGAAATAAAGATGTCTTCAGTAACCAGATTTCGCTCGTCCACCCTACACAACTCAGCAGATAATGCACCCCTTTTTATTCTGTGTGACTACCTAGGTAGTATGGATTCATTATAGTACAAAATGTTCATGGTTATATGTGGACTATAAAAGAACACTAGGTAGCTCATTCCTAGTGGAGATTGTTTGTATTCAGAGGCTCCCTTCAATTAGACTGTCAGCTAACTAATGCAGATGAGCACGTGGCCAAATTCCCACAGCAGCCGAAACTCGCCATTTGCATCTGGAAATCTTGCTATCATGCCGTCACTACACATTTAACACTACGTGTTATTGTGTAGATAAACCAAACTTGAGGCTTCGCAAGAAACGGGATAATTGCCGTATCCCATTAGACACGGCAAGGTTCATTCTACCATTACCGTGCTGACTAGCTAGTGCTCGCCGGTCGTCAGTCTGGAAACATCTATGGCTACGAGCTATAAATAATATTTATCACTCGCTTCCTTTGTAATTTTTTAAGATTCTCATCATCAAATCTGTACACCATTAAAGAATCAGATAATGGCTGATAAATAATTTGAAATATATCATTCACTGAAACTGACCATGTGTAAGGAGAGATATATTGTGAGTGAAAATGTATTTGAGTCCTTACTTATTTATATTAAGAGAAGAGAAGACCTTTCATCTTATTATAACAAAACGTAATGAAAGTATTGCAGACAGATCACCAGTAGTTAAATTAGATTCTTTCGCAATATGAAATTTCAATTTATTAGTATTTTTATGATGAAATATATTATGAAATTCACGAGATTTTTAATTGAGGAAAAACGTTTTCTAATAACAAAAGACATTATATCATCCCATACTGAAACTCTTATGTATATTATATGATAAATTGGTGAATTACCTATAGCGAAACCTTCCTCAGGAGGCATTGAAACCAGAGTCGACTACAGAGCACCCATGTAAGCATATTTTTCGATAGTTAAATCTAAGCATATGTTTCTAAAATCTAAAATTTACGCATAACATACCAAATATGCCTCGTTAAACTAGAGAAGAAAAGGCCATTCCATAACTTGAGCACTATATTAGTCGGTAGTAACAACAAAGGTGTCATGAAACTTTACTGAACTTCCCTGACACAATCGGCCTAATCATGAAAGTAAATTGTCATGCTCTAAGGCGTTCTGTCAGTAGCAATCAATTCTAGCCATGCTTGTGTTTGCAAGCTTCATGTAGATAAATGACAAATGTAATCAGTGACGCTCCATTCTTAATGCTGGAAAAGATTTGCAGGCATTATACATTCAGAAAATGTCTAACTACATTGGGTGGTTCTCGCGTTATTCAGTGTGAAGCCAATTTTTGGGATTTGGAGATACCACTAGAAATTGGTCATGGCTTACAAACGAGGAAAATGGATATTAGATGAGCGAATCCATTTTTATAAAATGATAATTGATAGTGGAACATTTAATCTATAAACAAGTTTATTGTAGTTTTAAGTGTGTCTTCATATTCCCTTTGTCGAACTACATTTATAACGATTTTCAAAATATATTTATTGGTATGCAAGTTGCAATCTTCTTCCAACTTTTTATGTTTTATTGTAATTTTTTTTAATTGATCTTTTCTCGTTTCAGGTTAGTGTGATATTTATTTCACTCAGTGACCTCTTGTCAAAATTTCATCAGTATTTACTTCTTTTTTTATAATTATACTATTTGCTAATTAAACTTCATCTCCGAATTTGCCTTATTACCATTGTAAGTTTCAAACTACGATATTTACAAATCAGAAACAAAAATTTATCTGCTGTGAACAAATGAACCAACATTCTAAAGCTTTAACAGCATAATCACGTGGCAAATTTAAAGTTAGCCTCTTAAGTAAGCATACATTCAGTGTATAATTTCGTCTACTAATATATGTTTAACTTCTTTAACAAAAAGTTTACTATTGATGACACGTGTCTAAATCATAGCTATTTATATAACCTTATATGCATGTATGATATATGATTTTCATCATCATCATCATTATGTCCAGCCACAAAAAAGTCAAAAGTTACTAATGTTTCACTGCCATATAACCATAAGGAGTTGAAAAAAGTATATAAGTGAATTTAGACAAATTATTAATGAGATTTACGAGAGAGAGAGAGAGGTAGAGAGAGAAAGAATACCTTGCTACTATGAGTAAATTTATCAGGATAACTCACAGAAATGAGGTGAACTAAACCTCTCCACAGCACCATTATGGCCAAGTTAGCATTCGGGCAAGGCGACATCAGCAATACAGCTTCCTTGCGGATTTCACTGTATCACGTCATAAACAAACCAAACCTCGCAGATAACTTTGCCCTACTTAGAAAAGATAGTTACAAAGATGATTCTACTAGACATCTGCAACAAGATCGCCACTGAGTTCAATTCGATGCCATATCGCTAAGGGTTTCTAACCAAGAACTATGATGCGCACGAGGACCCCATCCTAGCAGACGAGTGGGTCCTATACTACCCAATTTGGATGTAAGTGACTTCAATTGTTTCTGCCATGTCAAAATTTGCCCACCTTGTTTCTTACGCCAATTTGGTGCTGGATGAGAGAACAGAGCTCTACTGGGCAATCGAAATGAGGGCATACGCAAAACGTGACCGAGCCAACGAAGTTGATGGAGCCTTATTTGTTTTTCTAACGACGAGCACTTATTGTCAGATCCAAAAATACGTCTACGGATGTCAACGTTAGTTATTCGTTGTTGGTAACCAACATGTGTTATACTTCTCAAACAACGATGATCGAATGCCTGTAAGCGTCTCAAATCATCAACTCTAACATGCCAAGTTTCACTAGCGTATAGTAAGACTGCGCGTAAAAATGCATTGTAAACACGACCTTTAAGGCAAAGTGAAATATTCGCGTTTCTCCATAAATGACGAAGGTTCGAGAAAGCTAATCTAGCTTTCGCGATCCGTATTCTCACCTCGTCGGACATATTGCCTACGTTACTGATAGAGCTTCCAAGATATGTAAACCTGTCGACTATGTCTATATCTTCATTCTGCAGTCGCAACGTTGGAGCGAGTGGTGGGTGATCCTGTAACAATATCTTACATTTAGAGGGTGCGAATTTCATACCGATAGGTGGCCTGGGCAGCATCCTGATTGTCGAATAATAGTACGATATTGTCCGCATAGTCAAGATCTACTAGCTTATCGCCCGGGAGAACTCCAACTCCAGCATCCTGAATATGTGGGAGTACTGTTCATAATAGCATCGATTACAAAATTAAAATGGGAAAGTGGACAACCTTGACGAACACCACTGCTGGTTGTAAAGTTATGCGTTAATTCGTTGTAGACTTTGACGCGATCAGAAGTATTTTTGTAGAGAGCTCGTATAATATTAACAAATTTTGTTGGCACACCGCTTTTCAACAAGATATGGAATGAAACACTGCGATCCACCGAATCAAATGCACCCTTGAAGTCTAGAAAGACGGCTATTGTGGGACGGTGATATGAATGTCTCTGTTCGAGAACTTGCCTTAACGTAAAAATATTATCTATACAACCTCATCCTGCGCGGAATCCGGCCTGTTCTTCTCTTGCATATGATTCACGTGAAGCGCTAAGACGACGTAGGATAGTAGAAACAAATAACCTTGATACGACCGGAGTCAAACTTATACCACGATGGTTATCGCACAAATTACGATTGCCTTTTTTGAAGATGGGAATGATGGTCGACTCATTCCAGTCAAGTGGTACGGTTTCCTCATTCCATATAGTATGAAAAAGTTTGGTCAACGCTCCTGAAATTATATCGCCACCATCCTTAAACAATCCTGGAAGCAAATCATCGGGGCCTGCGGCTTTGCAGCGTTTAAGAGATAGGATTGCATCGCGTACTTCTAACTCGGATGGTTCTTCGGGACTAACAATACACTGTTGATGCAGACATGCTTTCGGGAAGCGGAACTGACGCGGGTGGCCAAGAAAATTGATCTCTAAAGTGTTCAGCCCACCTGTCAAGACGAATTATTTTATCGGTTATTAATTCGTTGTTACTATCATTTATAGTTTCGCTAACTTTTAACTTTCTCGGACCTGTTGTGCGGATAAGTTGGAACAAACAGCGACTATTACCTGACGCGAAAGCTACTTCCATTTCTTCAGCCTTTCTGGTCCAAAAGTTTTCGAGATCGACTTTTAGACTGCGCTTAAGTTGGCGTCTTATATTGCGACGGATATTATTATGAGTCGAGCCAGGTGGAATTTGGCGCCTTATTTCAAGTATCTCCATAGATTTTACAGAGAGCCAGTGATTATTTCTACTGAGGCCTGCAATGCCACATACAGTAGTACCTGCATTATGCATAGTGGAACTTATCTTGGACCAATGTATATTCGGATTTTCGCCATCGAGAACAGTTAGATTAGCCTTTAGAATATTTTGATAATATCTGTCGGTAGGACGGTTGTTCGAGTTTGCCTACATCAATTTGGGGTTTATTTTTTATTATTTTCCCGGAAAATTTTAGAGCAAATCTACAACGGATAAGTGAATGGTCCGAGTCGACATAAGTGTTCCAAAAAGAACGACAATCCTGAATGCAACCACGCCATCTTTAACTATTTGCTACATGATCTATTTGAGTCCACCGTTGTCCGGGTGCTGGAGGACGCCATGTAGCACAACGTCTAACACTACGTCTGAAGTTTGTAATTCTTAAATATAGTCTATGTTCAGCGCAGCTATCCAAAAGCCGTTCACCATTATCATTGCGAGTCGAACCTAAATGAAATTCTGTGTTACTTAAGCGACCAACTTGAGCATTCATGTCACCCATAACCAGGACTATATCCGAACTTCGTGCTTTACTTAGTAAGGAGCTTAATTCGGAGTAAAAAGCGTCTTTGCTTTCTTCTGTGCTGCAATCGGTAGGAGTATATGCAGATACAACGAAAAGGCAACGATGATAACGGTTTTTTCCTTTGATTTTATTAGATGCCGCACACAATCGACTATTTAAAGGGATCCATTCAATTAAGCAAGCTTCAGCTCGCGCGCTAAGGTCAATACCAACGCCCCATTTACCGGCTTGAGAGGACTCTGTGGAACCAGATGTTCGAAGCCAATAACGCGTAGATAGGGATGGTGCACGTAGGATCCTGTATTCTGGTTTCAGATACGCAACATATGTCGATTTCTAATTTATCCAACGTACGAGCAAGAGATTCTTGCTGTCCAAGTTGTTTTAATGTTCGCACATTAAATGCGCCTACGTTAAAACCTAACCTTGGTTTAATGAATGATCGTTTACTAGAACCATTTTCGATATTTGGTAACCTGGTATTGGGCTCAGTGTTATGATCTAAACCAACCATATTTATAGTATCTAAAAGAGTGTTATTGTTAGATTGAGAAGAGGAAGGGGAAGGAAAGGAGGCAGAATCGGAAATAGAGCTGCCTGCAGTAGCCCGTTTTCGCTTATCCACCCTGCGCGGCTCAGCAGATAAGGCGACCCTTTTTATACTGCGCGACGGCCGATGCTATGTAATTTGCAAGTTGTCTTGTCATGGATATATGTGGACTGTAAAAGAACACTAGGTCGCCCATTCCTAGTGATGGTTTGTATTCGGTGTTTTCCTTCTCCTAGATAGTCTGCCAACCAAGACTGATGAGCACTATCTGCTCAGATGCCAGTGGCCATAGTTTCCTTCAGCAACCGAAACTTGCCCTTCACGTCTGGAACGCTTGATCTCATTCCGTCACTACACATTTAACAAAAAAGTTACAGTGCAGTTAATCCAAACTCGAGGCTTCACATGAAACGGGATGATAGCTGTGTCCCTTTATGGCCCGGCAAGGTTCATGCTACCAATCCCGGGTTGACTAGCTTGAGCCCGCCGGTCGTCAGACCGGATATATATATATATATATATATATATATATATATATATATATATATATATATATATATATATATATATATATATATATATATATCATGAGTTGGTATTTGATTATGCGGGTGGCCACTTGTTTGATTTTATGTTGCACGCACGTAATCAAATTAAAACCTAGGACGTATATAAATGAAAAATTGTAAAGTAAAATTTATACATTCATATACATATATATAATATCCATTGTATTTGAATATTACATAGTGATCTTTTTAGGAATATAAAAAATACTTAATAGCAAACTGTATGTTTATTGTGAATAATAGCCAGATTATTACGAGAACACCGAACTGCACAGTACAATATTGCAGTTACATACATTCTGGGTTCTCATTTGATTAATTAGATGACAACTAGGCAGATTTTCAATTTAAGTCGTATTTCTCGGCAGCAGACATACGTTTGTCGCTGGTTAATTGTGTATTCTAAGTTTATTTTAAGACTCGCGATGAGCTACGGACTGACGGAGGGACCCAAAATAGCGCTTCGAATAATACACGAAAAAGAGAAACGGCAAAAATCGCTTGTCAATCACACGGTTGAGGGCTGTTAATTGCGAGTTGATTTTTGAGTGCCTTTGTGCGTGTAAGAGTTATTCGTATTGTGCTACCTTGGGATATTTGTGATCTGGCTATTCTTATATGACGGACTGAGTTTGAACCAGGCTTCCATTTTATTGGTTATTAAATATACTGATATTTTCCCGCCTATTGTGTCTTTCATTTGTAATCGTTCAAAAGTGTCATTGTCTCCTGATAACTATGCAGACTGTTCAAACTACGGTGTTCATCATCCACCTTCTTGTGTAATTTCTGTTAGCTAACGATGATATTGATGACGTTTGCGAGGATTATTTTATTACAGTTTATTGCCAATCCGATCGAATATTTAGTGCCGCTGATCTAACGAGTGGTCAAGTTGGCATGAATATAAGAATAGTGTTAACAGTTTGTGTGATTCATGGTCAATCGAGTGAAACATCAAGTTGGTGATTCCTTAAATATTTAAGCCGTGGAAAAACATTCGCATAAATAAAAGCCAATAAAATAAAAACATGGTTAAAACTTAATTCATCACTAGTAGAATAACCATTATCACAATAAGCATGCTTTATAATAAAATGTTTGATTCTACCACAAAAATATGTGTAATATACATATACATTGAATTTAAATTCCATGGCAGAATTTTAACGAAATGTGATTCGTATCCTTCAACGAACCAGAGTACTCTGCTCAGGGATATAATGGGGTATCAGGTTTATAATACGCGAGATATTCAGAAAATATACTATTGATTACCTATAGAGGCAAAATCCATACCGCTCACCGCAGTGCGATTTCCTGGAGGAGAAACGCATGAATTCTTATGTTTCCTTTTTGGTCTGAAAAATGCAAATGAGACATTTCAACTTCTTACGGAAGAGGTTCTTCAAGACTGTCCATTTGCTAGAGTTTATATAGATCACAGCATTATATGTAGTCAATCTAAGGAAGAACATGGCCATAATGATGTTGTGGAGAGGTTTAGTTTGCTACATTTCTGTGAGTTATCCTGATAAATTTACTCATTGCAGCAAGGTATTTCTTCTCTCTCTCTGCCTTTCTCTCTCTCGTAAATCTCACTAATAATTTGTCTAAATTCACTTATATACTTTTTTCACTCTTTATGGTTATATGGCAGTGAAACATTAGTCACTTTTGACTTTTGTTTGACTTGACATGATGATGATGACGAAGGAGGAACACCGGGAGCACCTGGACGCCATTTTAGCTAAGCTTGAACATTATGGGTTGGTAGTCAAATCAAAAAGAGCAGAATTGGTAGCTTTACTGTTAAATTTCTTTGGCACTCCATATCCAAGGATGGAATTAAACCCTTGGAGGATAAGGCCCAAGCACTCAAAGATATGCCAGAACCCAGAGCAGTACGCCAACTGCAAAGAGTTTTGGGGAGGATTACCTAATATCGTCGTTTTATACCAGGCTTAGCTGGAATTTTAGAGTCGTTAACTGGACATTTCGTTCGTGAACGGAGCACGATCAAGAAGTCCTGGCCTATTAATTATAGCCAAAACGACAAGGAGAAATTCCAGAGGGCCTGTTAAGACAAATCATCACATTAACACCGGTTGATTAGACTAAGCCATTTGAGCTGGTCACAGGTGCTTCCGATGTAGCCATAGAGACAGTGTTACATCAGAGAGATAACGGTATAAGCAAACAATAGGATCCTATAGTCCGAAACTCCAAGATCATGAAAAGCGATATGCTACGCTTGGGAAGGAGTTACTAGCGGTTTTTTCTGCAGTGCTGCATTTTGAGCACTACCAGGATGGACATCAGTTTACAATATTAACTGATCATAAGCCGTTGATAAGTATCCTAGAGAAGATGAATAGGCTTAATTATTCTCGGCGGGTAAATTCACAAATAACCCGACTCGCAGAATTTCATTTTACTATTACTCATATAACAGGAAAAAGAATCTGGTGACAGATACTCTCAGTAGACCAAAAGTGTCAGGCGAAGATATGATCTGTTCGGAGTCATTCGTCTTCTCTGTTGCATTTTCTAATGATTTTACCCAGCAATTGATGGAAGCACAGGTTTTTGATCCTTTAGTAGCTGTGTTGGCTAAGAAGTCCGCGTATACACGCAAGGTTGGACATAAGTGGTTACTATGTGAAATATCCAGAAGCTAATCTAGACCCTGTGTGCCGTTAGAATTAAGATATAAGGTAATTCAACAGCTGCATGAATTCAGTTATTCATCCATTAAGGCAACATCAGGATGGTCACTGATAGATATGTTTGACCAAACATGTCTAAAGACATGTGCCCAGTGTCAAACATGTAAAGTTTAGCGCCATACAAAAACCGAAGCTAAAACGATTGGTATACCAGCCGGTCATTTCATGCATGTACATAATGAAATAGTAGAAATGCCCGAAATGTCTGGCCAGAGGTATTTACTTACGATGATTGATCGTTTCACCCGTCATTTTGAGGTAGCAATCCTGAAGGATATGACTGCTCAAAAAGTCTTACTTATTTTCTTGCATAATTTGGTGTCACGATATGGTGTACCGTTAAGTGTAACTAGTGAACGTGATAGTCAGCTTATGCCTGAACTATTTATTAAATCATCGAATAATATGAGGATAGAAGTAAAGTACACGTGTGCATATAATCGAAGAGCTAATGGAATTGTTGAGAGACTGCACAGGGTTCTCAAGGCTGCATTACGCTGAACTGTAGGATTCAGTTGGATACATAATTTTCCCAGGGTTTTTCTGGAAATGCGAAATAGATACAAAACACAGTTAGGAACATCCATAGTAGAACGTTTTTATGGAGAGCCATTAAGATTACCTGGAGGTCTTCTGATAGAAGCTCCGAGTTGTCTCGATTGAGCCTCTAGTTCAGTAGATTTGTTTGTTGGAGCATTTGAGAGATAAAATGAGTCATTTAGCTTCAACGAAGACTAAAAGTCCAAATTCTAAATGCTATGTATCTACAAATTTAAAGCTGGCATCCTATGTATACATATTCAAAGTCAATCGTATGACTGATAAAAATGCATTTAAGGAAGAAAATGGCACAGGAGTGTGCAGAACCGGATGGCTGCGTTCCGCAGTTCACCTGGACGGAGGGAAGACTGAGGAACGATACCCATCGAGGTATCAAGAGGCTGAAGAGAGATCTGACTCGAATAGGTGTGAAAAAGAAGAGCCAGATAAATGTGAAAAAGAATTGAAGATTAAAACCAAGACAATTGAAGAAAGAGATCGACACAATATGAAAGTGAAACCTATCGAAGTACCAGAACGAAATGTGGAAACTCGTTCTGGTAGAGCTGTCAAAACAAACCGAAGACTGAAGACTTCGTAATGTATGAGCAAACATCTTAAACATGAGGGTGTATGTGGAGGTCAATTAACTTGTTGGAGATTTATTAACTCCTCATATAAAAATAAATAATTTTTTTTTATTTTTGGACATTTGATGTTATAGCTGGTTTCATAAGCAGTTTTGATTTAAAAATATTTGTTTTGTTTTTAATTTTCCTTTGTGCATATTGTCAAAGATTTTGACTTGTTTTTTGTGATTGTATAATTCAGTCTTCTTGAAATTTGAGTTGCGTGGTACCCTTTGCTGCGTGGCTCTGGGTTGCTTTATTTGGTAATTAAGTATTGAAGTTCATGAATAAATTATTATTCTCAATTGACCTTACGGGAAGGATCTCAAATTTGCTCTAGGTAATTAACATGGATATTTGTTTACAAGGTTTTCAAATCTGTGCAGTTCTCTGTGGCAGTCAGTGAGACTGTGAGCACATACATTATTATAATAAATCATATTTTAACATAATGGATAACCATGAAAGATCTGAGGATACAGAGCAATTAATCGAAGGACTTAAGATATGTAGTTTAAGAGAAAGTTCTGAGGGATTTAGTTGTTCTAAATTAGATGATCATACCGTATATAAGGGTTATCCGAGACTGTCATCTTAGAGGCTCTCTTATGGTAGTGACCAAAGGGCCTCTACATCGCCATGATTATGGGATAAGTAGTATAATTGCATAACACAACAGTTTTATATTATATTAAGGTAGTTTGCTATGTTTTCGACGACTGGTTAAATACAGTGCGATTGGTGTTTACTTTAAGCTCTGAAACTTGATTTATCATTACAACCCAACAAATGTAGCTGTTTATATATATATATATATATATATATATATATTCTGGATTCGAAAATATATTCGCTCATCAAATCTCAAGTGTACATTTGTCGTAACCAATCCCCTCTTAGCTATGTATGTCTTTGTTTTGCGCAATTTAGACCGCTCTTTTTTCGTAACTTCATGTGGTGCGTCATCGCTTTCATTGTGAGTGCGTCCGTAATCGACAGGTGTGTCGTATTTTGTGGAATGTAGGCTATTTTTGAAGGCCTGTTATTTATGTCTTTGTTCCAGTCCAATGCAATTTCTTTTTTAATTACTTTCTGCAGTTTTAAGCAGGAGTTCAGCTTATTGATTGCAATAGCTTCAAAAGGCAGAAGCATTTTTTCCGTTTTTACCTTGTACAGAACTGAAAAATTGTAACTACTTACAGCATGATTTGCTAGTCTACTTTCAACTTAGTCTCACAAATTTTATTAGATGGCTAGTATGCCGATATTATCCTTGAGTAATGTATTATTCTGATCAAGAACCGTACATGCCTCTGTTTCTTTATTTACCAATAACACACACGGTTGTGTTATGCGCCTTACAATTCATTCAAGGAGGTCAACACGTAAAAATTAGCTTACTAAGTGGCTTGGCATCTTCATTAATAAATTACATGTCATGGTTTGCTTCAAGAGGATGCACGATAACCGCCGTCATAACGCCAACGTCCCAATTAATTTCAATCGGATTATCCTCGATGTCAATTAAGTTATCGATATACTACCAACATTAAAGTTAGGAAATTTCGTATGAAAGTATTTCCGAGCTGGACCAAATACGGCCTGCAGATAAGCGGATCTGTTCAACAATACCTGTTTCTTCATTTGTTAAGTTTATAAACTGAGCCTTCTTAATTTATCTTACTCATCAAATCTTGTCTAAGCTAACTTACAGAACATGGCTTAAAATGACAGCAATGTAACAATAGCTAACTTTGAGGTCGAGAACGCTCCAATTGTTCTATCTAGTGCTGAAGTGAATACAAAAAAGTCATCGCAAAAGTGCACTAAATAAGATGAAGCAGTCAGCATAATGATGGAAGTAGCCTTCGAGCCGCAGAAGTGAATATAGTATAATAAATATTTGTATTTTGTTTTACTAAATGGACACCCTTTATACAAGCAAACTACTATAATTAATTGATTAAGAATGAAGCATGTGTGTTGAGTTTTAAAATGTCTTCTGACGGATTGGAAAACTTATTAAGAGTATTGTATTTACATATAAACACTTTGACAGCGGAGTTAGGTATAATTAAGTCTCGGCTGGACGAAACAATAAATTCTGAGGGAATCCGCATAAACAATCCAAACAATATGGGTAAAGTCGACAAGCAATATCTTTAATTGAAATGCACAGCTATATTCAACAACCGGACCACCATATATTTAAGATCCATTCAAGTTTCATCTCCAGAGAAAATAAAATTAATGATTCAAATATTATATTTTCTCGATTAAACTATATTTATATTCTCAAAATTAACCACCCCATACAAACAATTACTTAGTGAAACACTTAACCAACAGCCGGAAAGTTTCAAATATGTTGTATCTGTAAGCTTAACAGATCTGATTCGAAGACATCACATAAATGCGACCATTAAAGACCTATTTTTAATACCACAAATGATAATAACGAAACCCAGTGACATCTACCCCATGTCATACAGGAATAAAGATTTTCACCCTTTATTTTCTTTCTTCCCGAGTTTACTAGGATAAGTGGAAACATTTTCATCAAAAGAATCAAGGCTCACAACCTACTAATCGTTTCCCGAATATCTGAATCTACTTTTAATAATTTAGTCCACTGACGACGAAAACATGTGTTATCCTCCGTATTGTCCACACACAAACTGAAGCAATACATACAAAGAAAGATTCATATCTAAGTTGTTATAATGAATTGGAGTGAATTTACTATAAGCTAACCAACATATATGTTCCAACGTGACAAATTGATTGATACAATTTGCATCGAGAAACCACAATGTTATCTAGGCATAACGCCAATAGTCTTCTAGCTAAAATGAACACTACTGTTTTGTTTTTACAGATCAAACTTTCATATACTTCTACGAGGCGTTGTTTAGTTCAGAAAAAATGTACGATACTACAATACTCACTCAAACAAAACATAAAGACATTTCAACTAATAATTCAATAGAGAAATTGTGTGCCACATACTCTCAGAGTAGAATAAATAAATAAGACTTTTCTCATTCTTATTCTGGAAATGTATTACTCAGCACATACATTGATTTTAAGTTAGGCTTGGTGTAATGTAATACATGCCCATTGTTATGCTACTTATTTCATTCCTTATTTAGAACTATATTTGTATAACTGAAGCACTGCTCTAATCAGTTATATTTGTGTAAATGACAATTTATTGATCAATAATAATTATCGTTTATTTAATTTAATACTGCTATTTTAATTATGAATTAATTTATGGCAGCTATTTAGAATATCTTTTAGATAAAGAACGACATCTTTCTTTAAATCGTTTTCGAGCTTCAAGTAAGTACCAAACCTATTTTATTTAATCAGGTGTCGAACAACATAGCAAAACAGTCGCGTCGCACGTACTGACGCGCTTCTACCTTCCATAATCATTATCAGAGTACGACGGCAAACTGACTAGCGAGGATCGATCCGCATTGCATATATATGGAAAGCAAAATTAAATATGCGTCTCTCACATCTAATAGTCTCGCATAAATGTATATGCATTGCGGTTTGATCATCGGTAGTCTGTTTGCCATCGTAATCTGATGATGATCATGGAAGTTTGAAACGCGTCAGTGCCAGTTACTGATAGTAGTTTTACGATGTTGCTCGACGACTAGTTAAATACAATTGGATTTGTGATTAATTTAAACTCGCATATCTGAATTAAATATTGTTACCACCACCCGCGCAATCAATGATTTTATAATTGTATTACCTATATACAAGTAGCGAAAACTGCAAAGCGTGAAAGTTAGGGACTGAATAGAAATTGTGCAGCCGACATTTCCAATCAAGTAAAAAGTATGCAAAACTATTAGAGATGAGAGCCGCATATCTAATTTTGCTTTCCATATGTATCCAAAGCAGATAAATCCTCGCTAGTCAGTTTGCCGTCGTACTTTGGTGATGATCATGGAAGGTCAAAACGCGTCAGTGCTTGCGAATGGCGGTTGTTATGCTATGTTGCTCGATGGCTGATTAAATAAAATGGGATTGGTGTTTGCTTCAAGCTCGTAAGCTTAATTTAAAGAATTGTTACCACTCGCGCAATCAATTAATGTTTAAAGGGACGACATTTCCAGTCTACTCGCCATGATTACTTGAAAAGCAGCACAGTTATACAACACAACAGCTTTATATGATATCCATATATAGTAGCCATTATTAAGTTGCCCATTGTTCGCCTTATTGTCTTTAGTATATTTTTCTGCTTATCCTTGTCTATATTACTAACGTATTATACTGCACATCTTACAGTTTGATAAATTAGTAAATATCTCTGTTAAATGAATATAAGATTTATGTCTGACATTATCGTGTTTCAAACCTAATGGATTAATGTAATCGATTAAATTATTATATTATACAGAGAGTAGTTAATCGTAAAGTTCCTCTATACCAGAGATAGTATTGGCATTCAAATAAAGAAAATTGATAATAAAAAGGATGTCAAGAAAGAAATAATAGCAAAAATGACACGCTAAGACACATACGCACATATCATTTTCATGATTTATCTAGTAAATAGCTGCAATTGATATGGTAAATTATTTCTATGTCAAGCAAGCATTTGCGGTTAAGAGAAAGCAAAACATATAACGAATGTTGTTTTGCAATACAGCTGCTAAAAATAAATAGCGCATCGTTGTTTGTCATACTTACATCGTTAAATAATGCAAAAATATCATGTTACTTTAACAATTATACTTACTTGCTTCAAGAGTTACATATTCATTTTCAAAGTACTTAGGAACAAAAGACTCAAGAATCTTATAGAATAGAGGATGAAATGGCCAAGGACTCATGATAACAACGGACTAAAAGCATAAATTTAAAATAAAATACTTTTTGAATATAATTACGCCGAACAGAAGTATCTTTGATCTGACGAAAGTATACATAGGCAAAGCAAAATCCAGGTTGTGGCTTTTTAATACACGAATTTATAGTCTTACGTGCAAATGTGGTGATATTGAATTGAAGGAACCACTGTTTTTTCTGAAAAATCGCTCTATAGAAAGAGAACGTATTCTAAAATGGAATAAGGCATTCCCAAAATATCCGGAGTTTGAATCAGGAAATGACATAAAACTAATACAATATTTCTACTATAAGTTTTAAAAATGTTTACTTCAGGCTCAGACAGTTTTATATGTTTGGGATAAACAACCTGTAAATAGAAATAATGTCAGTTCTATACCTCAAGTGTTTGACCAACGTCAATGTCGAAATTCAAAACACATACGCAATGAATCCAACGGGAGAAGTTTTCAAAATTATACGGCATAGTTTCGTCAAACTGTTCATACATTTTTAATAGTTCGTTATCAGCCATTTACTATTTTAAAATAAAAATATGGCAAATTATAAATTTACAAATATTATAATTAAAAGGTAAAATTTACAATAAACAGTAATAGAATAATAACAAATAAACAAAAGTCATGAATGTTTAATACGGTCGTCTGTTTGATTAATATTTATCGAAGAACATTATCTTCTAATTTTTCGTATAATTTCGATTAGTTTACCTGTATATATGATATAACATCGTTTCAGAAATCCGTGTAAATCAAAAATGTGCGAATTTGTAACACAGCAATATAGGTTGGGAGAGTATAGCAACTAACTAAGTCTTGCTGTGTGTATTTCTAATATTATATCTACTACATGGTTAGTTTATAAAATTAATTTATTCATCTAAGCCCTAATGAAAACCAAAGATACAGAATTTGAAATCCTAACGCGCGGATTGACATGGTTCCAAATTTGTTGCATACCGAATTCGAGAAAATTGTTGAAAACCTTCAGAACTCTATGAAATTGCTGAAAGATGAAAAAAATACTATTAAGAATAAGATGTCAAAATTAGAATCTGATATCGGTATATATAGAGCCAAATTGGAGCTAGCAGAGAAAAGAAATGATACATAAAGCGCAAAAATTAGAGAGTTTACTGAGGCGTTACATGTGAAAACTGATAAATTAAAGAATGATGTTCAGCCATGTGTAGAGTTTGCAGATATTACAATAGAAGAAAATACATCAACTAAAAATAATACATCAGGTGAAGATATTCTGATTATATTAGCGGACGATGTCTTGGCGAGAAATTGTAAACAGGACCAGTTAATATTATTTAATCTTGATGAAAAAGCTGACGTAAATGATGTAGAGATATTAAGTAATTTAATCAAGGAAACGGCGGAAGCTGATATAATTAAATGTTACAGGGTGGGCAAACAGTGATCATCCAAGACCTGTTATGATGAAATTAACAAAAAGGACAAAAAATATGCAAATTAAAGCCATTAATAAAAAGAAAGGGGAGAACCTTGATTTTCACAATTATTTTATTGGTCGAGGTAAAACATTTCCCCAAAGAAAATTGGCAACAGCGAAAAAGTTGAAGAACAATCAGGAGCAGAAATCATCAAATCCAGTGTATGCTAACATATGGAGTCAACTAAGTGATTCAAAAATTACAAAAAAAGATGTATCATTACTGAATATTGTGGACAGCGGAGAGCGAAGAAGTGCAACTTCAAAATCCAACAAAAGAACTATAAAAAACCAACAAAGTTAAACCATTAAAAATCAAAAACAATTTAGATGAGTCACAAACCGCATATACTTACTTTTAAGCCAAATTAAGAAACATTATTGACAAAAAATTTTTCTGTGTAATTCTATAACATTAACGATTTTGATTTTAAAATATTATCAGAAATTTGGCTCAACAAGGACATTGAAAATTACGAATTTGACGTTCCTCATTATACATTTTTTCAGAAAAGACAGATCGTTGGATAAAAGAGGTGGTGGAGTACATATTAATACAAAATCTATGTTAAATGCTAAAGTGTTACTTCCTAGTTATTATAGTACTGTCATTGATTTTATATCTATACAAATAGATTATTCGCTTCTTAAAGCCTTTTTCCAGACCATCGTATGCTAGTTTAAATGATGATAAAATATTTACCAATTCGTTCCAATCTATTTTTGACTGCCATGATTATAATGTGGTTGTAGGCGATTTTAATAAGATGCCTGAGTGTGAAATAATCAATCATTTTACTAACCATGATCTAAATCAGTTTATAAAGGAATAAAATACAGGTTTGGAATGCTTAAGTCATGTATATTTAGAAATTAAAGCGGTTAATTCAAACAGTTAATACGTTGTAAACTATTTTAAAGAATTGAATCACAAACAAATTATTTTACAATGAAACAACTTGATTAGCAAAAAAAGAAACTTAATTTTGAGAATACACCCGTGCAATATTCCTGAATAAACTGGAATCGTTTCAGAGAGTTAAGTTTAATAATTGATTATGAAAGTCTATTCTATTCTATTCTATTCTATTCTATTCTATTCTATTCTATTCTATTCTATTCTATTCTATTCTATTCTATTCTATTCTATTCTATTCTATTCTATTCTATTCTATTCTATTCTATTCTATTCTATTCTATTCTATTCTATTCTATTCTATTCTATTCTATTCTATTCTATTCTATTCTATTCTATTCTATTCTATTCTATTCTATTCTATTCTATTCTATTCTATTCTATTCTATTCTATTCTATTCTATTCTATTCTATTCTATTCTATTCTATTCTATTCTATTCTATTCTATTCTATTCTATTCTATTCTATTCTATTCTATTCTATTCTATTCTATTCTATTCTATTCTATTCTAATCTATTCTATTCTATTCTATTATATTCTATTCTATTCTATTCTATTCTATATTCTATTCTAATCTATTCTGGTTTTACACAGTCATTCTCTTAAATGTGATATTAGCAACAATCTCTGTTAGTTTCAAGCAGATTTAATTGAGATTTCTTGAACTGCAAATTCAATAGTAATTAAAAGGGTTTTGTTTAATAATAATAGACACTCGCGCGCAAAACTCAGGTAACATGCAGTGGATTTATGTGACTTAACGCTCAAACCCAGGATTTACTTTTTTCGTTTGACTTAATCATTTTTACACAACTACTAACAGTTCAGTTATGATTCTCTTGATCTATAGTTCAGGTATTTTTTCAATCATTTATCCGAAACCGTATAGTTTAATGAATTTATGTGATTTAACATTCAAAAACTATCAAACAGTGGATTAATTATTTGTGGTGCTTATTGTGACTACATTTACACGAATTTTTCCTTTGCTTAATAATATTTGAATAAGAAAATGGTTCGATGCTGTGGCCTTCTCACATCACTCTTCGGGAAAGGGGCATCGATTAATCAAAAACGCAGATCGTAATAACAGCTACCAGATATTATATAGGAGGATAATTTCGCACTAAATAGACAACTAGCTCGCAGAACTTCTTACATTTGCTACAAAACCTCCTTCATAAATGATGCCTAGTTTTGTTGAACTCACAGCTAACAAAGAATTAATCAGCATCTAGCCTTTGAGAACATCAAGCACTTCCGATGAATGCCGTGCAAAAGTGAATCAGGTAAAGTAGGGAGAACACACAAGAAAGTAAATTCTTAGCCACAAATTACAGCGAAACACCCTCTCGAGATCACAATTCTCGAAGACAGCCGCACGATGACGGGTGAGGACGATGTAACACTGCCATCTATACTCGACAGCACTCACACACATAAGATGACGTCCAGCTCAGGAAATGCAGGAAGCCCAGTGGCGAGCCCAGCAATAGGCCACACCAACACATGAACACAGTATAAAATATGCCAGTTCGATCCAGACTACCTTGACGAGTGGGTCGACGATATTACTTTATTGGCCAAGGTGTCCAATATAACAGACGAGGGCTCAATATTTTTGAGGGCTTGGGAGACGATCCCAATGTCTTTCAGACGCGGACTCAAAGATATTCTGCATCAATACACTGAGGGCATCATGTTCGCAGCCATGGCAGAGCCTGCAACGCGCCGTCAAGCAGCGCCTGACACCAGATCGAGAAGACAGGCTTACAGAATTGATGAGCCAGATGTCCCTAGGTAGCCGCACGCCTTCCGAGCTATACAGGGAGATGGAGCAGAAAGCCTTGGAATTCAACCTGCCCAAGGAAATCTTAATGCGACTATTCATACAGAAGCTTCCCCTGGCACTCCAAGAGATGGCCACGTTCCTGCGCGAATCCGTCGAAGTGCAAGACGACGTTCTGCCGGCACGTCTAGACAAGTGGTGGAAGAAACACCACTGCAGCTCACCTGCCTCAGAGCAAGGTTACATCACCTCACGACTGTCCGAATCTCAATCCACATCATCATCAGCCCGAACAAATGTCACCAATGAGCGCCTCATCAGCCTGCTCGAGAACCTCACCGTCAGGCCAAATTCGGCCTCAGTCGATGCCGTCCACTATAGACGCGACCAGAGCAGGCGTGACCAGCGTCGACCACCGTCCCGGAATAGCGCCAGGAGGTCGACGTCGAGAGGCCGGGCCACAGTTCCACAGCTACCGGCGGAGTGGTGTCCGAATCACCGCAGCTATGGCCACTCCACACGCTATTGCCTCAGAAACGGCTGCACATTCCCGCGCACAGACGCGACGTTCAAGTGGGCGCTGTCACCTTCATTAACTCAGGAGGATCCGCCCATGGAAGTTTCGGAAAACTGCTGGGGTCAGCCTCCTCTGCGGCAGTAGAGGCTGAGCACCCCAAGATTGTTGGCCGCTCCACGTCTGATGGCTCGAAGCACGTTGCTTTCGCGGTAGAGCGCAATCAAACTATTGTATTTACAGCGACGGCTCCAGTCAAGTCATGCTTCAAACGCCCAAATGCCAGCAACCAGTCTCATCGTCAGTTGCCACTATCAACATCTTTTCTCATCCGTGATGCAACCTCTGGCGAATTATTTCTCATAGACACTGGATCAGATGTAAGCTTACTACGCCACAATTATTTCGAACCCACCCACCCAGTCAACACCAGCAGTCTTACCTGCGCCAATGGCTCCAACATAGCGACATTTGGGGTACGAGTACACACAATCTCGTTCTCAAACTCAAAAAGATGTTTCAATTGTCCTTTCATCATTACCAACACGACAAGAAACATCATTGCACGTGACTTCCTCTGACACTTCGACCTTACTATTCGTCCAAGAACACGAGAGATACGCACTGCTGACAATCAGTTGCTATCATCAGCGCTAAAACACACGACTCGCGCCGAAGCAGTCTCATCCATACAGCTAATTCCTCCAGTTCCTCATGTACCACAACTGGACGATGTTCTAAAGCGACATGAAGAGATTTTCAAACCTATCTCCTTTATGTCCGATCTCAAGAGGAAGCGTGCCATCACAGCTCATCGTATCATCTTATCGAAACCACTTCCTCATCCTCCCAGAGCACGTCCATTGGCACCACACAAACATAAGGCCGCCGAGCAAGAATTCGCCATGCTACGTCAACAAGGCATCTGTACACGATCCAGCTCACCATTTGCGTCGCCTGTGGTAGTAGTACCAAAGAGTGAACAAGAAACCTTCAGGGTGTGCGGGGATTATCGTATTCTCAATTCTTGCACACAGTCTGATTCGTACATCCTGCCAAATCCAGCTGACCTACTCAGATCCGCTATCGGTCATGCTGTGTACTCAAAACTCGACCTAGTGAAAGCCTACTATCAAGTACCGATGGACAAAGACTCCGTATCCTATACTGCACTCAGATTCACAGGAGGTGGCACTCACGAATATCATTATATGCCTTTCGGTCTTAAGAACGCATCTCAAACATTTCAACGCGTTATGGACGAAATACTAGATGGTCTACCATTTGTAATTCCCTACTTAGACGACATTCTGGTATTCTCCAACTCAATGTCCGAACATATGCAGCATATTGACATTCTACTCGCACGTCTAGCAGACTATGGCCTCCGACTTCATGGCAACAAATGTGTCTTTGCACAAAAATCAATTGAATTCCTCGGTCATCAAATTTCCGAGAAAGGCATGATACCTATATCTGCTAAGGTTCGTGCCATTCAAGATCTACAGTCTCCAACCACCGTTCGAGCGTTACAACGATTCTTGGACAATATGAACTACTACTCTCGATTCGTACCTTGCCTTGCCAAGATTCTGGCACCTCTTCACAAATATCTCGTGCCAGAAAGCCGTTTTGTCAAGAAATTACAACTGATTCAATTCAACGTGAACGATATGCAGGCTTTCGAGGATGCTAAAAGGGCCTTACGCAAAGTGACCATGTTACATTCTTTTGATTGGTCTCAACCTTTTGAACTGATAACTGACGCATCCAACGTTGCCACAGGAGAAGTACTTCAACAGTCCATCAATGGCATACACCGACCTATCGCGTTCTACTTGCAAAAACCACAACCTCGCGAGACGCGATATGATACATTAAGAAAAGAGTTACTCGCAATCTACCGGTCGATCCTACACTTCTCATCATCATCAGAATGGCCGAAAGTTCATGATCTACTCCGACCACCTTACTCTTCTCCCGATGCTCAGACTAAAGAACGAGTATTTATATTCACGACGTGTCAACTCACAACTTCCATGAATACACGAGTATGAATATGAAGTCATTCACGTCAAAGGATCCTAAAATGTAGATGCAGACTCCCTGAGCCGTCCTGCAGAACTCTGTGCTTCTATCCTGTGTCCTTCACCTATAAGTACTCAGGAATTGCAAGCAGCATAGCAAGATGATCCATCACTTTGGACATTTGATGTCAATCGCCGGAAAACATTTGATTATGATGGAACTCTGCTGCAGTGTGAAATATCTGGTGTGGACCCTCGGCCGTTTATACCTGAAAAACTCCGTCACCAAACCTTCGAGGTTTACCATTCATTGAGCCACCCATCTGGCGAAGTCTGAGTGGAAATTTTATCCAGAACCTATTTTTGGCCCGGCATGCGGCGAGATGTCAAGAAGTGGTAAAAGCAATGTCTAGAATGTCAGAAATGCAAAGTGACGAGACACACCAAAATGGCGCCTCAAGTCATCCAAGTGCCCAAAGTACGATTCACGCACATACAAGTTGATCTGGTAACCTTACCTGTCGTGTACAATATAAGCTATCTACTGTCAATACGGAATCGCACCACTCGATGATATGAGGCAATACCATTGCCAGACATGAAGCAGGACACTGTCAATTATGCTTTAGAGCTCAGTTGGTTCACTCGGTTTGGTGCTCCAGGTGAAGTGACAACCGATCATGGCGCACAGTTCCTTGGCGAAGAGTTTGCAGCCCTACTGAAATACTATTGTGTCAAACACTCCGTGACCGCGGTTCGTAATTCTAGAGCAAATGGTTTCGTCTTAAGTGCACACTGGGAACTGAAAGCGGCGCCAAGGCTAGCCCAGAAGAAAATTGACTTGCGGCTTTACCGAAAGTAGTCCTATCAATGCGTACAAGACCTCGAGAGCCGATCAAAAGTAGCTCTGCTGAAAGGGTATTTGGCGAATGTCTACGGCTACCTGGCAAACTTGTTCGATCGCGCTCTGAAACTGCGATAACGATGATTTCTGTTTCCACTTCGCAGTTACCTAGAGTATAACGCTCAGAATCGACAGATCTGTCCTACGCGTCAGCAACCTGGTCCAACATATATATACGGAAATATTTTGATAGCAAATGTTTCTTCGTCAACAACGACACGGATAACAGGATTCTAGCCAAACCGAAGCGCGGTCCTTATCGTGTGTTAGATCGACGTCAGAATTACTTTATTTTGGAGATTAATAGCAAAGCTGAAGCTGTTTCCAAACCTAGATTATCTCCGGCCGACGTTGATCCAAATGACCCACTGTTCCACGATTTTGACCTATCAGGCGGCGAAGAAACAATTATTCCACCTCCAGACAGTTTTGCCGACCACGGGCTGACGCCCGACATCTCACCAGCAACAGAGCCAACTGACGCCGTCATGCCGCCGCGAGATATAGGGGAACCAGAGTCAGTGTTGACAGAGCCTACATCAGTGTTTACTCGATACAGCAGAGCCATAACACCTCCTGTAAGGTTAGCCCTCATCATTGTGTACTAATTTTCATTGCCGGGGGGTGCTTGTAACACGCGGCTCCGCGTTACAACCAAACTTAGTTGAATTTTGACAAATATAGTTCTCTTTAAGGTCAAATAGTCTAATTCTGGTTTTACACAATAATTCTCTTAACTGTGATATTAGCAACAATCTCTGTTATTTTCAAGCAGTTTTAATTGAGATTTCTTGAACTGCAAATTAAATTGTAACTAATCGGGTTTTGTTTAATAATAATAGACACCCGCGCGCAATACGCAGGTAACATGGAATGGATTTAAGTGAATTAACGCTCAAACCCAGGATTTACTTTTTTCGTTTGCCTTAACCATTTTTACACAACTACTAACAGTTCAGTTATGATTCTTCTGATCGATATTTCAGGAATTTCTCAATAATTTATCCGAAACCGAAATGAATTTATGTGATTTAACACTCCAAACCTAGCAAAGAGTGGATTAATTATTTCTAGTGCTCATTGTGAATACATTTACACGTTTTTTTTGCTTAATAACATTTGAATAAAAAATGGTTTGATGCTGTGGCCTTCTCACATCACTCTTCGGGAAAGGGGCATCGATTAATCATGAACGCGGATCGTAATAACAGCTACCAGATATTATATAGGAGGATAATTTTGCACTAAATCAGACAACTAGCTCGCAGAACCTCTTGCATTAGCTACAAAACTTTCTACAATAGAACGATGAAGACAGAATAATTTTAAAATGCTCTATATAAATTTTACATATTTAAATTATATAAGACATTTAAAATTTCATGAAATTATGGTTAATCATAAATAGAACAGAATAGAGTAGAATAAAATAGAAGAGAATACCTTGATTTGGATTCAAACCATACATTTTACACCAGATAGATAACAATTTCAGAAATTGAACAATAGATATAAGCCGTTACAATATATTAATATGTTCATAAACTCTCATTTTACAAAAATTAAGGCTCAAAATTTGTGTTATAGGTTTCATCGACACCTGAAGTCCTGCGAAAATATCAATACGTACGCTTTATGACATTTTTAGACAATTATTACAATATAGACAGAAAACATTCTTTTAATGCTATAATTAATTACATAAATAATAATAGATTTTTCATCGAGGCTGTCTCAACGTTTAATTGGAAAGATAAATATACAATTCGGGTGTATTATAATACATATGTGAGAAGCATGACCAAATTTTTTTATTTACAATTATAGCTAACACGTTGATATACCACATAATTTTTACAATATAATAATACAGATAATAGATACAAAAATTACAAAAAGATATACTTCTGATCATATTTACCCTGGTCTTTTGTTTAATCAGAAGTAAGTATTGTCAAATAGTCAAAATTTAAAGGCGCTTTTATCAACTTTGTGATAGTTCGTTCTGAAAGAAAGAGATTTCATTTGACTAGGTAAGAATCGACATGTTTATGGCTCGTGAAGAGTCAAAATAACAATACAAGCTTTACTGTTGAAATACTGTTTGTTGCGGAGAACATATATATATATGCAAGTATGTATTAGGTGTTGCGAACCTAGTAACAAATTAGTTCAGTTGTGACCAGAAGGATAAACCAAAGGCAGCATGAACGGAAAGTATAATCTCATCACATTCGTTTCGTGCTTACTGGCGACTCATCAGTAGGAGCCGGTATTACACCCTTCAACCACTATATATTTGGTCGAAGAATGTGGAATAGTAGGACGGTACAATCTCCTAGACGAATGTGTAAACCTGCAATAGTGAAGCTAACATCGTATAGTCTACGACAATGCGACTTCAACGTTAACTCACACTATATAATATATATGCCGAGTCTGTAAAGGATACTAACACTATGGCTATTGTGTTAGTAACCCATACCAACATTATTGTACCGAAAAGGTACATAGTACTAACACTATGGTGTCCGAGTCGGAACATGGTACCAATATGATTGATATCAATTTATGCTATAGTTCACCGAAATTGAGAATTACAACAATTTCTGAACACTTGTTGTTCCAGTAAATCCGTACACACTGGCCTTGTTCCGACTCGGAAACCATAGTGTTAGTACCATGTACCTTTTTGGTACAATAATGTTGGTATCGGTTACTAATACAATAGCCATAGTGTTAGTTTCCTTTACAGACTCGGTATATATATTATATATAGTGTGATTTAGCGTAGAAGTCGCATTGTCGTAGACTTATATGATGTTGGCTTCACTGTTGCAGGTTTACACATTCGTCTAGGAGATTGTACCGTCCAACTATTCCACATTCTTTGACCAAATATATAGTGGTTAAAGGGCGTAATACCGGCTCCTACTGATGAGTCGCCAGTAAGCACGAAACGAATGTGCATGAGATTATACTTTCCGTTCATGCTGCCTTTGGTTTATCCTTCTGGTCACAACTGAACTAATTTGTTACTAGGTACGCAACACCTAATACATACTTGCAAGCTTTACTGTTGTCGGACGAGGAAGTACCAGATTCAGACATCGACCGTCCAAATATCTAGGAAGAGTAGAGTGCATTCGTCAGCTTTATCAATGGATGAGTAGCAGTGATTAAGGACACTGACTAAGTTTGTGAAAGAAGGACGCCCATTTAAGAAGCCATATTGATTATCACGAAGTCAAAAATTATCTCGAGACTTAATGAAATGCTAGGTAAAACAATATATGATCCTGTCCAAGATGTCAGCAAAAACAGGGATAATAGTTTATGGGCGGAGATCATTGAATGAGTAGCTCGACGATGTGCCATTTTCTGGGATAGAAGAGATATTTGAGTTGAGCTACTCAGGGAAACGTTAGGTAGTTTAGACACATCTGGTGATGACGTCGGCAATCAGGAATAAGTGGTTCCACTTAGCAGAGAAATCATACTGACAAAGACACCGTATTGATCAGATGATGTCTTTGATTGCTTGAACGATATAGCCGGCAAAATGTTGAGCCACCTCAGATATTTAGCATCACCGATATCGAGCATCTCATTAGCTAGAGTGGAAATGAAGTAATAATCTACGAGATAATTTGTCAAAGCTAGAGTCATCTGAACGAGAGAAGTTTATGTTTGTTATTTTTGACTGATGTAGCAATTTTTGAGGATTGAGAAATTTACGGGAGTTGGAATGCGTCTTTTGCTGCTGCGCGCATTTTGGTTGATTAAATGTTTAATGAGTTGAAAGATAAATCGGAGTGTGAGAGCGCGAGCAATTGAAGAGGTGCGAAATCTAGAATTGCGTGCAAAGTTGTCGCGTGATTTGAATTAGGTTATCCGATTGTTCGTTGTGCGTATGTGCTGAATGGGTGTGATAGAAGTAAATGGGAGGATAAGACTTTATCTGCATGGGAAGAGCACCAAGACATGTTGTCTAGGATAATTAAAACTCTCCAACTAACGGCATCACATATTAAGCTAAACTCCAACCAGTGAATATCCTAAATGATTAAATTTTTACTCTTGAGATAGAAGATAAAATAGGAGTAAGAAAGGATATCTGGCAGTGGTCGAGATTAGGAAAGATCTCCCGATTTTGAAAATTTGGTCACTTTTTTTAGTGAGGACGCAGTCGAGTTGGTTGTTTTCACGTGTAGAAAAGTGCACAAATTGACTCAATAGGTAATACACAATGAGCCGAAGCAATGGATGATATTCTGATGTTAAAATGTGCCAGTTAGTCAGTGAAAGATTAAGGTCCCCTGCAACGATGTATTGATCGGATGGTTGAGAAAAGAAATGGACATAAATTGGGCCCCGCGAGTGTCATTAATTATTGAGAGATTCGGAGGCGCATAGGCCAAGAAACCAGAATAGTCTTGATCAAGAATCATTAGATGAAATGAAAAAATTCTAATCCTAGTGCGTTAGATGTAGTCAAACGTCTAGGCATGAGGAAGGATAGGATATAGGCAACCATACTACCCCCTTAACCAATATCTCTGTTGCTTTAAAGAAAGGTGTAACCATTAAGGAGGAAAAAATCATCGTAGCCTATGGAATGAACAACCACGTTTCAATATTCACTGTTGTTAGATTTTGGGTGTGATTGATTTGCAATTGATAAAAATTGTCGAAATCAAAGCAGGGAAAAGAAGGTTAGACTGGGGAGGGAAAGCGTTCGGAAGTTCTCCAGTGGCGGCCGGAACGTGCCTAAGGTCTGATATGAGTGATTGAGCGCTCGCTGCTGAGAATAGAGCGGTCAAAAGCGATCTGGACTTTTTAGTTCCACTTTTGTCTGACAGGTGTGGGAAAAAGCCGAATTCACAGGACTCGAAGTGCTGCACTGAATTGGCATTGCGATCGGGTGTGTCTTCATTGTCCTGAGTGGTATTGGTATTGTTGGATGAAGACGAGGTTGCAGGGAATAAATCCGTAACCGGCGGCGCATTGGGGTTTTTAAGTTTGGACGATTTCAGGACCACTGTTTTAGTCATGATATTGGCTGGACATAAGTGTTTCGGACTGGCGTTGGAAATTAACCAAATCTAAAATTCTGTTTTATCTAATTATCATAAGAATGAATTATTAATTCATGTTCCATCGTTTATATTTGTCCTCAGTTTTGTCTTTCCTGGTGTTCATATTTTCATCTGTAAATTATATTTGAATAATTAATTGTCTTTTGAATCTAAATAAGTAATTTGTAAACCTAAAAATATTTACTCTCATTTGCAATGATGTAGACAAGCAAGTTTTTGATAAATGACGTTTGGAACACTTATTGTTGGTTATGCAGCTCCATATCATAGCAGAGGTTTTGATCAAATGTGGTTTAACCATTTGAGTTATATTGAAGTCGGCATAGCATTTAATAAAACTGTTTTTTGTAAATTTAATTATGGAGAGTTTGTAAGACTGTTCCTAAATCAGTTTAAATCTCCGTTCAGTAGTAACTTGAAGACCTTTCATAGACCACATATTAACATTTATATTTTAGAAGGATGAATGTAATGTAATATCACAGTCATTATGTAAACGCTATTTAAGATAACACAATTCAGTCATATGTTTTAATTGATAAAGTTAAAACAATCAGCTTGGCGAGCTATTCTATTCCAAGTTGCTTTAACACAATGAGTTTAGCTTGCAATTCGCCCTAACTCAATCATTTATCAGAAAGACATCCGATTGATGATCAAATGGAGGTGTGTATCTGCATGTTTGTCAGTGCCTCATTAACTCTATATAAATAGAATACAGAAATATCATAGTATGCAGCAACAGTAATATTCGAAATGGCCGTTTAGTCACAAGGAATCTCCAGAATTGCACATAGTTTCTTGTAAATATAAATGTCTTAAGAAATGTTTTATTTACGTACTGAATTGTAATTTGCTTATGGAGCGTATAAGTTAGAATAGAATAGAATAGAATATCTTTATTTTGATTTAAACCACACATTTTCCGTCAAATAAATAATAATATTGAAAAATGTACAATATGAAAAGGATATCACATCACATAAATATTTGCGAATAGTCTCATATAGATAAGTTAATCTTGCTAATTATGATGCACGATATATTACCGTAAGAAAATTCAGCAATAATGTCCCTTCATACGTCATATTAATTTTGATATAATTATTATGGTAAAGGAAAAAAACGGTCTTTTTAATTAATCGCATTTGTACAATAATTGATCATATAAATAGTTATAGATTCATTATCAAAATTAATATTGTGACATTAACAACTGGAATTCAAAACCTCTAACTTATAGCAGTCGCTTGTTGATGGCATTCATCAATGTGATATGCTCCAGCTAGTTTTCTGTACAAAGACACATGAAGCTGCCAAAGAAAGTAGTTACATTTGTTTGTTCCTTAAGTGGTCCATTAGAAGTATGCATCGTCAATTGTCGTGAATAGAGATAATACCAGAGCAAAGGCTGTTATCTAGAACTGTTCAGAAACTTTCGATTTATTTCCTATTGCTTAGTTAGTGATAGTTTTCAAATGGAGATCAACCGTGAGATTATTAGATGCTGGATGTGACAATTGCTAAATTAAGAGTCACAGTGAATCATGCTGAAGTTATATGCGGAAAGAAAATTATCTGACAACAGTATGAATCAGATTGATGAATTATTCGTACGAAACACCTTGAAAGGACAACATCGAGCCTTGACATGAATGATGGCAAGCTTTGTTATTAAGAAAGAAATAGTAATAAGGCATGTTAAGGCCGCAAGCATAGATAGGGACCAAAACAAGCAGAAGATAGTGGGTACAAATTGCAAGAAATTTGATAGGTATTTTGCTAATTCAATGCATTGTGCTTATGTAGGGATTGGATAAATTTAAGCTGAGAATACGTCTTGCATTTGAAAAAGAATGGTTAAATGTTGGAGATTTAACTAGAAACATTTCACTACTTTCCCCTCCATCAAAAATAGAAATGGACGAATTCCACCTTGGGAGGCGTGATTAGTAGTATAGAGCCTCTTTCGAACTGAAAAGTTACATGGTACTAACACTATGGTTGTCAAGTCGGTGCATGCTACCAACATGATCGATTTCAATGCAGTGCCTACTTGTTAACTGCTGCATCAATTTTGTACTGCCAAATGACCAATAATTTATGCTACGCAAATTGTTATCCGTAGTGATCCATCATTACGAGTGGAGCAAATTAAAAAGTTCGTAAAAACGTTTGAGAGCAGCTTTTTGAATGTGCAATGTAGGCTGCGATAGGTTATATTAGGTATAAGTTGGTTTTTCTGGGAAAACTCGATCATCGTTAATTATTGCACTTCTTGGTTGTAATCACTTCTTCCTGGTGGCTAATGTTATGAACAGATGCCTCGAAAGTACGTATCTTCCCCCGGAATGGCTTAATTCGACGATCTCCCCTATCCAAAAAATATCCCATTGTAAATCTCTTCATTCAAATATCTCCCCTCAATAAATATCGTTCCTTCTTTCACTAAAATCTTCGATGTGGTCTTATAATATATATATATATATAACCCTTTCATTAAGTCTCGAGATAAATTCTGCCTTCTCGACGATCAAAATGGCTTCCTAAATAGCCGTTCCTCTTCCACCAATTTGGTCAGTGTTCTTAATCACTGCTACTCCTCTATTTCAAAAGGTCATTAATGCACTCTCCTCTTCCTAGATATATCTAAGGCTTTTGACTCATTGTCATTTTGGCACTTAAATCCGCCTTATTTAACACGGTCATTTGCTGAAGCGTCCACAAACCTATCTGTTACTATCTCCGAAACTGTTACACAACTATAAAAGTTGGAAATATTCACTGGAAGTCAGCTCTTGTCGGATCTGGAGTTCCCCAGTGTTTCGTACTTGGTCCTATATTTTTTAACCTAACACTCACACAAGTGCACGTTGAGGACAAACTAATCAAGCCGTTCATATATGCAGATGACATGGTCATAATATTCAGTAAGCCAACTGCATCCAACCCTTCCTTATCTCCTATCACTTAGCTTTTATCCTCGCTACACTCGCAGCTTAGCAGAATCGGTCTTAAACTAAAACCCGATAAGACTCGCCTGATGAAAGTTACCACTGGCCCATTTTGTTCTATTTTTCACGCACAAATTTCCAAACGCCTATTGCTGCAGTTTATGTTGAATCCTTCAGTTCACACCGGATATGCCACATAGACAGGCAAACCATTCACAATGACCGGCCTATTTGCCTATATGACGCGGCTAAGCAACCCAATGAATTTCTGCATCTTCGAGATTTTAAAACTGGAGAAGAATTCATCGTAGACACAGGTGCATCAGTTTCTGTTCTCAGAGATAAGTCAATGGCCGTAATGTCTCTAGGCGTTCTACTCGCAGCAGCTACAGGGGAGCCAATTTCTAATTATGGTTGCCGGCATCGCACTCTCAACATAGATTTACGATGTGAATTTTCTCACAACTACATCGTCACCAAGGTCTCAAACAAGATATTAGGCCTTGATTTCCTGTTAAAATATCGGCTTTTTGTTGATCTTGCTAATCAAAAGATCATTGACCCCTCCACCGGACTTGAGCAAAGTTTTTAGACATTTACTTCCAAATATTTGAAGTTACAGGTCATTCAGCCATCACTAATGCATCATTCAACAGAAATATCAGCAGCTCTTCAAGAACACTTGTCGTTGTTCGATCTCGGCAAGTCAGAACTACGAGTCTCCAACACGATGCACCATATCATAACAACATGACAACTTATTGCACCCAAAGAACGACAGCTAACACCTGCCAAACTGAAAGCTGCCAAAGAGGAGCTTTCAAGACAATTGAAATAGGGTATTATCAGACCATCGTAAACTTCATGAGCGTCACCATTGTACTTTGCCTCCAAATCAAACGGGTCATACAAAGCCGATGCATATCACATTACCAATATAAACACCTTGCATGAAAAACTCAGTGGTACCAATTACTTTTTAGTGATTGACCTCAGACAAGCCTTTCATCACATCATGGTAGCGCCTAAAGATATGGAATAAAGACTGCTGTCACCACACCATTTGGCCTGTTGGAATACTTGTGCACGCCTATTGGTCTCAAGTTTGTTGCTCAGACGTTTCAGAGTTTCATGTACGACCTTACTCCACGACGATGGCGCTCACTGTATGTCTTAACTCAATGACATTATGTTTTACAGTCCAAGTCTAGAATCTCACGTCAAGCATTTACGAAATGTTCTCTCCCACTTATGCAATCACTGACTCTAGTTCATTTGTGACAAGATGCAGATTTTAACTGCATCCGTAGATCTCTTAGGCCATCGCTTTATCCCACACGGTATATAACCTTTGCCGCCGATGGCAAATTATATCATGACTATTAAGTCACCAAAGAATTAAAATGAACTACAGAAAATGTTTGGAATTCTTAATTACTATCGCAAGTTTGTAGCCAGCCTATCAAATCAATTTTATGCGTTAGGTAGGCACCTGAGGAATCGAAGAGGACATAGCAGAATCTGCATAATTTCTAGGTCGCCTGAAGTCGAGAAGTTGCTCCGTCTCGCCATCAGCTCATTAGCAAATGCTGCAATACTAAATCATCTAGCTTTCTAACGATCATTTCTACTCACAACAGATGATTCTAAATTTGCAATTGGGTCCACTTTGGAAAAAAAGATTGATGGATTTCGGAAGCTTATCAGTTTTTACTGGCCTACTCTTAATCAGTAGAAACCAGATGCGACACTTTCGCTCGAGAACAGCTGTCACATTTGAGCGAATGACAATTCGATATATTTCATGCTAAGGGCGAACAGAACATCAATGATGACGCACCTTCAAGACAATACGTCTCGCTACAAGCACCTTTGTCTTCGCCATTCTCAGTCAACTCCCTGACACTCACCGAACCTGCATTAACTCTATCCTTCCTGCAAACAGAACAACGTGGTAACAATCATATTCAAAGATCAGTAACTCATCGCCCCATAAAGTTTGTATGCCGACTTTGGGAAGGTTTACCCAATGTTTGCTTCACGGATACGCAGCTCAATAAGCCAGTAAGGTCAAACAGGCTTCAAAGAAAAGTTATCAACTACATACACTCAATTTTTATCCAGGGATCAAGGCGACGGTAAAACTCCTTAGAGATCATTTCTGAGGTTATAGACTCAGGTAGAACGCTAAGCGATGTGTCTCCGAGTGTGCTACATGCCAGAAAAACAAGATCACTCCGCACACTCATCCTAAGGTGGAACATTTCCTAAATAATTTAGGCCTAGCTATCGTCATAGTTTATCTGACTCCGGTTCAAAGTTTCAGTTACCTTTCAACTATTATTGGTCGTCTTACCCGATGGCCTGCGGCTTTACCTCTTGGTACCATTTCTGCAAACGATGTCAATAATGGTTTTATCTCTGAATGGATAGCCCGTTATAGTGTTTCCGACGAGGTCATTACTGATCGAGGCACTTGCTTATTATCTGATTGCTACAAAACAACTTTTCGGTTCATGGGATGCACATGAATCTTGATGACTACCTGCCTACTCCTATCTAGCGGTATGATTGAAAGAATGCATAGGGATCTCAAATCAGCTTTAGCATCCTCGTCCATTAATGGCCGATGCATTACCTTTAGACCTACTTGCTATGCGTTCACGTATAAGTGAATCTATTAAAATGTCTGCACCACTAACATTATATAGCATGGACCTACGCCTGCCTAGTTATCTCCCGCGTTTATTACCCGCAGAGGATGATCAACAAATCGAAGCTTCTCGCCTTGGACTTCATTTCGGTAACACGTTTGACCAGCAGCCGAGACATACTCATCGACCAGACTTCGTTCACCCGCAGCTCCACAGCTGTAAAAAAGTACTCGGTCGTAACGACGCAGCTGTTTCACCATTAAAACCAAAGTATATGTGGTCCTTACCTGGTTTTGTTCAGACAGTCGAAATATTTCAACATCATGCAAGGTACAAAACCTACATCGGTAAGCATAGACAGGTTGAAACCTTTTATCGGACCGCCTGATCCTGGCGAAATACCACCTTCTACATGAGTTTCACGCTCTATATACCTACAATCTCAACCTAACATAACGATTAACTGATAATTATTTTCACATTAATTTTTCTTTAACCTACGTATCTAATTTTAAATTTTTGCGCACCACTTGCGCTCATTTCATGTGACGTGATCTCAATGGATCCACATTAATCATAACGTTTCTGACACTCACTTTTCTCAGGTGGTATAAACAGTTGTTCATAGCAAACAATTGTGTAGCATTTTTTAACAGGTCTTCGATATTTTGTCATATCTGCAGCAATGTTCGTGTACAATTTTGTCCTTATCATTTGATTTTCATAATTTTTACATCATACTGTTGCAACTTATGTCTCACACCTGAGTCCACACGGCATATTTTTGTATGACTAGGTAGTTATAGCCAACGCCTTGTATAGCAACACTCAATAGTTACCGGCTTCATACCATGGTATAGACTACTTTCAATGCATATCGTGACTTCATCAGCTACACAGTACAGATGCACTACGAGTATCATGTGCACAACGTCGAGCACACAATTACTCCTTTGGCCGTATTGGAACTCTCATTGACGGTGATCGAGCCTGCCCAGGTTACACTTTAAACCTGTCAACTTCAGTGGAAATTCAAATTGCAAATTTGACGCTGGTGTTCTCAAAATATATCGCATTGCTCCGGTAAACTTCATGCGGTATGACCAGCCGCTACAGATAACAATCTGTGTAACAATTACGAATGGTTATTTTGGCATCATATCGTTTTTGAAGCAATTAACAATTACGTAACAGCCCAGCATTTCGATAAATTTGTGATTAATTATAAAAAGAATAATAACCAGTTTTGTAACTGGGTTCGAATTCTGTCCCACATTACTAAAGAAGCCTCGCCGAGAGGAATTTTTTCCTTTTTACATTTTCTCTTTCTCAGAGGGGATTTTGATGTAACGACTCCGATTACGTCGCCGACATATTGCCAAAATCAAATTCCAATTTCAATTCGCTGAAACAATTATAACTCGCGAAATATCCGTTGGCCAATGGAGGTCAACTTCGAATGACGCAATAACCACGCAAAACACTTCTGCTCTGCTCGCTACGTGCGATTGCTTTTGCTTTCTCCTCTTGACTGTCTACCTACGCCGAATTCTAGCCTTGCGTTTACCACGCTGTGTAATATCGTCGCTTAGTCTTCAGACACGCCCATATTCTTGTTGCTGCACAGCTAGTCATACAAAATTGATCCTCTACTAATTGGATTTCTACGTGTGCCACCCACCCCGAGTTCCCGCAGATCATCAACAATACAATTTAAAGCCTTCGAACAGCAACTCACATATCCGGCTTCGATAACTCTATTTATTCCGGTGTATCCACACAAAAGAAACACCATCCATCCAACCCAATAACATAGAAAATGTCTAAGTGTAATTATGGGCACTATCGCCACTGAAACGTTCATAATCCTTCGTGACATTTGCCGGTGAACTATTTTTTGGCTGTGTTTATGGCCATTCACAGCAACTGCTCTAAAATAATCCTTTTTTCTTCTTCTTGTAATGTCGCATGGCGCTTGCCTCTAGCTAGGGCGTTTAGGCAACATATTGTTTAAACAAGTTATAATTTAAATATATCATTAATTATTTGAAATAATATAAATTTGATAGTCAAATTTTGCAGCCGATAACACTTATTTATATAAATCTCGGAAAACGAAAACTTAGCGTAGTATAGTTTAAGTTAATACAACTGAACTATATTAATGCTTTATTTCTTTATTACGTATTTTTCACTCAACATCTTTCTGAATTTAGTTCTGTTTATATTTTATACTGTTGTCTATAATAGCTGTTTTTCTAAAGGTCCTGCTTCTGTAGCTTAATAATGGTGAGTTATAGGGTTATGCCGGTCTTTTTTACTTCTTGTTGCTTTGCTTCTGTTTATCGATTTCGTTAATTATCAGCTTATTAGTAAGTACCGTCCTATTATTCCACATTCTTCTACCAAATATATAGTGGTTAAAGGTCGTAATACCGGCTCCTACTGATGAGTCGCCAGTAAGCACGAAACGAATGTGCATGAGATTATACTTTCCGTTCATGCTGCCTTTGGTTTATCCTTCTGGTCACAACTGAACTAATTTGTTACTAGGTTCGCAAAACCTAATACATACTTGCATATATATTAGTTCTTCGCAACAAACAGTATTTAACAGCTTATTAGTAGTTTTAATTTGTTTTTATAAAGTCCTTCTGATTACATCGCATTTTCTGTATAAGATCAATAATTTAATACTAAATGTGCCCCTGCCGACGTATTGAAATTATTTCTTCTTTTAAGAACGAAGGTTATTTTTACTATATTTATTTGCGAATACTAATGCGGACATTTTAAAAGTTAGTTTTTCATCAAGAATTTATTTGGGTGAAACCTCCCCAATTCCATACGAAATCACACTTGCTTGCAAGATTATATTTCAAATATATGAAAATTTTAAATTCGCCTGTTTTTTCCTGAAACGTCCAATAACAAGATATTGTAGAGACTTCATCTGCCTCTGGATGAAAGCCTATTGATCACAAGATCCATTTCAGTCTGGGTGTAGAAATACTGTAACGCGGAGCCATAGATGTTGACAACCCAAACTCATCAGTTGTACCGCCACTTCTTTATTTCATCAGTTGCTTATTCTCTATAATTTCATATTTGAAACGGGCATCTATGTTAATATACAATTAAAGACTGTATACAATGTGATATCTCGGCAAATTGAGTGATTATACTTTGTTACAGTGAGCTACTCTGCAGTAAATTGAGAATTCGTTGTAGCCTTGAAGGGATATCCGCATTAAATGTACCTACTTTCCTGGGATATCACGATAAAATATAATTTATATTATCAATAGAAAATAGTTAGAGCTAGTACATCAAGAGGCACACAACGCCGCTTTCCACAGCATGAACACAAAAACAGTAAAAATTGCTAGTATGAAATTGAACAAAAGATGTGCAGAAAAATATTGGAATATTGTATACACTATATAATTGCTTCTAGTACAGCGGAAGTTCAAACGTCCGAATAAACGTTGGCCTTTGTTATTATTTATTGTTGGTTAATGAAATATTATCGGATTTTCCAACTCTTACATACTTCGCATGTTTAAGAAAGTACGTCTAGGAAAATAGACTTACTCTCATGGCAGGATGATATAGCGTTCTTCTGAATTGTATTACTTTCACGGGTGTCTCTGCTTCCTTCAGTATATATTGGTCTCCCGATTCTCCTTATGCTCGAATTCTCGACAGCGGAACTTGCCAATCAGATGTCTCGGAATCTCAGTCTTTTAAACGATCTTGACTCGATGTCATCGTCCAACCGGGTAAATTGCAGAACAGAACGATTCAAAGATATCATGTCCACTTTGTAGGGTATTGCAATGATTACTTTCGTCGTTATTCATTATAAAACTACAATCATGTCTTTTACGTTTCCCTCTAGACAAGCGGTGCCAGTTTGAAACCAGAGGAGCTCTATCACATAGACCTAATATATCTTGCCTTATTTGGACTTAGTCGAAACAACTGATCTCCACCTGATCTGTCTAGATCTGCTATAATTTGATTACGCATCACAATTTAAACTTTTGGAAGGTAGTATATCCGACTTATACCGTTAGTGCACCTTGATTCAAATTTCTTCACAATGTCGTTGTATTTGATCTGCGGCAACTTTTATCTTGTGTGTTACAAAGAGGTTGACTTCCAAAACGCGCCAGTTGAGTCCGCCTACCTAATTCTTTTCATTTCATTTGCTATATCATCAATGTCTTCACACTTGAGACCGCCATACACGTTAATGCAAACTTGATGAATATGCTCTGGTACCTCAAGCTAAGTTATAGTCACGCTAAAAACTTATTTTCCTTCACTATCAAGATTCTCAAATAATTGGGGAAACTTAAATTCCATTAGACAGTTTTTTTGGAAAATATAGGATTAATGACTAACTTTACTGTATGTGAGTTGTGTGGTACTTATGAAAACTGTTCGGAATCTAATTTTATGATTCATACATTTTAAAATCTCATATTTTTCGCTTGTTTTCTTTCGTATAGTAGTGAGTAAAGTTGTATAACCAGCACTTGTTTCAAGTGCACAAAATATCAAGGTTAGATCTATATAACAACTGTTCATTCTTATGTAATAATAAGATTGTGGCATATTTCCGTTTGAGTAAAATCGGATCTTTATCGAATTGTGAATGGGGTTTTACGAATCCTCTCTATTAACTTATTCAGTCTTTTTTAAATAGATTTTAAAAAGCCGATTAAACACTACAAGAGCATTCTATAAACCATATCGGATCGAGGTAAGATGAAATTTTATAATTGGTCAAAACATACTTTTATTACTAGCTAATGTGCACAAATTACAGTTTGCTTTCTCAAAAAGGTGAAAATTTGCAATTGAGTATTGCTGGATTTATAAACCAGTGCGGCGCTATTACCAACTGACTACTTACGGAGTATTTCAACGAAGCTGCCATTGGTTACGATGAGATTTGGAGTTGTAGTTATTGAAGAGATACCTATTGTATTTAAAGTCATAATTGCCATAAAATTAAACCATCAGTGAGTGTGCAGTTGATGATAAATGTACTTTAAATCACTTTTGTGAAGTTAAGATAAATCCCAATCAAATTTATTTAAACAGTTGTACATTATGGAAAAACCACGGACGTCCACACGTACTGGCGTAATTCGACCATCTATGGTCATCATAAGAGAACGACGGCAAACTGATTAACGAGGATTAGCCCGTAGTACATCGAAGTGAAATTCATCAACTAAATAGTTTTCGCCCTTAATGGGATCGCAATTAATTACTTGACAAATTTTTGATAGAAGCATATCTAATATAGCTTTACTACTATATGCATTGCTGGGTAATCCTAATTTTTCAGTTTGTCCTTGTGCTCTGATATTGACCATAAACTATTGAACACATCAGTAAGTTTACTGACGATAAATTTTCTGTTATGCAACTGGTAAGCTACAATTGGATTGGTTGCTATCTCAAACTCGCAGAATAGATTTAAAGAATCTTGATTGTCCAGTAACAAAGTAATCACGACATCATTATCTTTCGGCAGGTCAACGATCTATTATGCAGAAAAATTTAATTAAATCTAAGCTTTCGAAAACACCTTACTTATCATAATAGTAGCATTGTAGGTGGTATAAAATGTTCAATATTTCATGTTGCGTGAGTGTGAAATGGCGTTTGTTGCCTTTTTAAAATAATCAGGAACCAAATGCAGGGGTGAATGCCGGCTGCGACGAGTTTCGACACGTAAACACGTTGGGATAAACTATCTAATGAATTTTAGAGAAATTATTTTAAAATATCAGAAAAGAGGTGTGTTAAAGAGCATTATAACTCGCTAGTATAGTTGGCGAGTAGGATGTGGAAGTTAAAAATGGTAATTTAGCATTGGGTTGCACGTTTCGATATACATGTGATCTGTCCATTTATGAACGTAGGATAAAAGAGCATGGCATTGTATTGAAAAGTCATTCAATTCAGAGGAATAAACATAAATTTAAATAAAGACGATAAGCGTCAACTAAATTAATAAAATAAAGTGTGGCTTGTGGAATAAAGGAGTGTTCTGCCGTTTCCTTTTATTAGTTTCGTTTTCTCTGAATATAATTAGCATCTTCGTAAATTAGGTTTTGAAAGAACAAAATAAAACGAAGCAGAGAATGTTAATTAACGGATAGTGCAATGTCATTCGCGTCCATGGTTAAAGTGTTGTTACTTCTTTACTTGATCGATGGAACCTGTAATATTATTAGTTATAGATAATTCATACCTTGTGTCTATATTTGCTTTCGAGTTATGCGATATTCAATCTGTGTTAACAAAAATAACACGTAGTAAATTTTTCTATAAAATAACAAGAAAGGACGTATAATAATAAAGGAAAATTGAAAATCTGAAATTGTAGTTGGAAAGATTAACATGTTTGGAAAGGATTTAAGGAATAGGATTTAAACTAACAGTTAATGCAAAGAAATTATGACATACTTAAATCAGAACACGTTTGTAATGGAAAATCACCTTGCTCGTGTAATTTCCAGTCGTTTTATATTTGTTTCTTCTAGTACAACATTTTTAGACTTCATTTCTTTCTTTTCGACGATATTTCAATCAATATTAGACAAATGTTACTGCTACAGTTGTTTTCAGTATTTTAGTTTTAAATTTGATATCAATTAATTCCCTAAATGATTTGGTAACGCGTTTTCGATTGCATATAGGATTCTGTTTGCCTCCCACCTATTTTATAGAGCCACCATTTTTACTGACTGACGCGTTTGATTTGAATTACTTTTGCGACCATTAGTGAATGTTGTAAAAAAAATTTGAAAGTTGTATCTGTGTTCATCATAGGTTAACTTTCCAACGGACTCACACAAAAGCTTTCTAGGATCTGCCCACCGTACGATGTGATTTGTCAAATTATAATTTAAGTCAACTAGATTTTATATATTTTCTAATTAAGTTTCGATTCCTTTTTTCCAGAATCATCTTCAGTGTTATTGAACTCCCAGTTCAATTTCGACACAAAAAAATGCACGTGTTAATTTTGTTCAAAAAAATTTATTTATACTTATTTTAAACATTTAAGGTCAGATTTGTTAGTCTTAATAACTTTCCAACACACGCATTACTACACAGAGAAATACACACGTATATCTGCGTAACCGAGTATTATTGCATAGGTTCTCTAATTAGTTCCTGTGTGCACACGATAAATCCTATACACAAAGCTGAGTTGTTGAAGTACTTTTTTGATCACAGAGCCGCAAAAGCTTGAACAAATACCTACTTGTATATATTTATATGACCTATATATATATATATATATATATATATATATATATATATATAAAATCATCATCATCATGTCCAGCCACACAAAAGTCAAGTGACTAATGTTTCACTGCCATATAACCATTAGAAGTGAAAAAAGCTTGTAAGTGAATTTAGACAAATTATTGTGATTTACGAGAGAGAGAGAGAGAGAGAGAGAGAGAGAGAGAGAGAGAGAATACCTTGCTACTATGAGTAAATTTATGAGGATAACTCACAGAAATGAGGTAAACTAAACCTCTTCACAACACCATGATGGCCAAGTTAGCATTCGGGCAAGGCGTCATCAGAAATACAGCTTCCTTGCGGATGTCACTGTATCACGTCATAAACAAACCAAACCTCGCAGCTAACTTTGCCCTACTTATAAAAGATAGTTACAAAGATGATTCTACTAGACATCTGCAACAAGATCGCCACTGAGCTCAATTCGCTAAGGGTTTCTAACCGAGAGCTATGATGCGCACGAGGACCCTATCCTGGCAGACGAGTGGGTCCTATACTACCCAATTTGGATGTAAGTGACTTTAATTGTTTCTGCCATGTCAAAATTTGCCCACCTTGTTTCCTACGCCAAGTTAGTGCTGGATGAGAGAACAGAGCTCTATTGGGCAATCAAAATGAGGGCATACGCAAAACGTGACCGAGCCAACGAAGTTGATGGAGCTTTATTTGTTTTTCTAACGACGAGCACTTATTGTCAGATCCAAAAATACGTCTACGGATGTCAACGTTAGTTATTCGTTGTTGGTAACCAACATGTGCTATACTTCTCAAACAACGATGATCGAATGCCTGTAAGCGTCTCAGATCATCAACTCTAAGAGGCCAAGTTTCACTAGCGTATAGTAAGACTGCGCGTACAGATGCATTGTAAACACGACCTTTAAGGCAGTGAAATATTGGTGTTTCTCCATAAATGACGAAGGTTCGAGAAAGCCACTCTAGCTTTCGCGATCCGTATTCTCACCTCGTCGGACATATTGCCTACTTATTGATAGAGCTCCCAAGATATGTAAACCTGTCGACTATGTCAAGATCTTCATTCTGCAGTCGCAACGTTGGAGTAAGTGGTGGGTGATCCGGTAACAGTATCTTACATTTAGAGGGTGCGAATTTCATACCAAAAGATGGAACAACGTCTGTTAATCTATTTAAGGTGGTCTAGGCAGCATGCTGATTGTCGAATAATAGTACGATATCGTCCGCATAGTCAAGATCGACTAGTTTATCTCCCGGGAGGTCTTCAACTGAATGTGTGGGAGTGTTGTTCATAATAGCATCGATTACAAAATTAAACAAAAATGGGGAAAGTGGACAACCTTGACGAACACCACTGCTGGCTGTAAAGTTATGCGTCAATTCGTTGTAGACCTTAACGCGACAAGATGTATTTCTGTAGAGAGTTCGTATAATATTAACAAATTTTGTAGGTACACCACTTTTCGACAAGATATGGAATAAAACATTGCGATCCACCGAATCAAATGCACCCTTGAAGTCTAGAAAGAGGACTATTGTGTCACGGTGATATAAGTGTCTCTATTCGAGAACTTGCCCTAATGTAAAAATATTATCAATACAACCTTGTCCTGCGCGGAATCCGGCCTGTTCCTCTCTTGTATGTGATTCACGTGAAGCGCTAAGACGACGTAGGATAATCGAAGCAAATAACCTTGATACGACCGGAGTCAAACTTATACCACGATGGTTATCGCACAAATTACGATTGCCTTTTTTGAAGATGGGAATGATGGTCGACTCATTCCAGTCAAGTGGTACGGTTTCCTCATCCCATATAGTATGAAAAAGTTTGGTCAACGCTCCTGAAATTATATCGCCATCTTCCTTAAACAATCCCGGAAGTAAATCATCGGGGCCTGTGGCTTTGCGGCGCTTAAGAGAAAGGATTGCATCGCGTACTTCTAACTCGGATGGTTCTCCGGGACTAACATTCCACAGTTTTGATGCAGACATGCTTTCGGGAATCGGAACTGACGCTGGTGGCCAAGAAAATTGATCTCTAAAGTGTTCAGCCCACCTGTCAAGTCGACTTATTTTATCGGTAATTAATTCGTTGTTACTATCATTTATAGTTTCGCTAACTTTTAATTTTCTCGGACCTGTTGTGCGTATAAGTTGGAACAAACAGCGACTGTTACCTGACGCGAAAGCTACTTCCATTTCTTCAGCCTTTCTGCTCCAAAAGTTTTCGAGATCGACTTTTAGACTGCGCTTAAGTTGGCGTCTTATATTGCGACGGGTATTATTATGAGTCGAGCCAGGTGGAATTTGGCGCCTTATTTCGAGTATCTCCATAGATTTTACAGAGAGCCAGTGATTATTTCTACGGGGGCCTGCTATGCCACATACAGTAGTACCTGCATTGTGCATAGTGGAACTTATCTTGGACCAAAGTATATTCGGATTTTCGCTATTCAGACCAGTTAGATTAGCCTTTAGAATATTTTCATAGTTTTGTCGGAAGACGGTTGTTCGAGTTTGCCTACATCAATTTGGCGATTATTCTTAATTATTTTCCCGAAAAATTTTAGAGCAAATCTACAACGGATAAGTGCATGGTCCGAGTCGACATGTGTTCCGAAAAGAGCGACAATCCTGGATGCAACCACGCCATCTATAACTAATTGCTACATTATCTATTTGAGGCCACCGTTGTCCGGGTACTTTACTTTACTGCGGCTGACTCCTTTTGGAGGATAAGCCGGCTCCACATTTCATGGAGTTTCTTGGGAATTTGGTACAAGTGGTGTCCCCTCACCACTCGGCTTTTTGATCGATTGCGCACCTCTAGCCTTTGCACATCCAAGCGCAGTCTGCAAGGCAGCAGTAAGTTGCATGGTTGCCGCTGGCTGTTGAGCGCTCATTCGCCATTCGGAAGTACGGGGTACTGTCCAGGAGTCCATGTAATCCTGTGGCTGTTGAACCCTTTTGTGGCGGGGAACACACGCCGAGTCATGGTGCCGTCGTCGGGCTCATGTGGTATTTTATAGGAGATCCGATTGCCGGTCGGAAATCCACCACGCCCTGGTGACACCACCGCCATAGCCCCGTTAGCCCATGTACGATCGGCCATCGAGACATGGTTGACACCGTCGTACCACGTTGAGGAGGGGATGGACTTTACGACGTTGTCCGGGTGCTGGAGGACGCCATGTAGCACAACGTCTAACACTACGTCTGAAATTTATACTACTTAAATATAGTCTATGTTCGGCGCAGCTTTCCAAAAGCCGTTCACCATTATCATTGCGAGTCGAGCTTAGAGTGTATCTTCCACCTAAATGAAATTCTGTGTTACTTAAGCGACCAACTTGAGCATTCATGTTACCCATAACCAGGACTATATCCGAACTTCGTGCTTTACTTATTAAGGAGCTTAATTCGGAGTAAAAAGCGTTCTTGCTTTCTTCTGTGCTGCAATCGGTAGGAGCATATGCAGATACAACGTAGAGACAATGATGATAACGGTTTTTTGCGTTTATTTTAGTAGATGTATTTAAACGTGCTGCACACAATCGACTATTTAAAGAGATCCATTCAATTAAGCAAGCTTCAGCTCGTGCTCTAAGGGAAATACCAACGCCCCATTTACCGACTTGAGAGGACTCTGTGGAACCATATGTTCGAAGCCAATAACGCGTAGATAGGGATGGTGCAACTAGTTCTGTAATACACGTAGGATCCTATATTCTGGTTTCAGATACGCAACATATGTCGATTTCTAATTTATCCAACGTACGAGCAAGAGATTCTTGCTGTCCAAGTTGTTTTAATGTTTGCACATTAAATGCGCCTACGTTAAAACCTAACTTAGGTTTAATGAATGATCGTCTACTAGAACCATTTTCGATATTTGGCAACCTGGTATTGGGCTCAGTGTTATGCTCTAAAGAAACCATATTTATAGTATCTATAAGAGTGTTATTGTTAGATTGAGAAGAGGAAGGGGAAGGAAAGGAGGCAGAATCGGAGATAGAGTAGCCTGCAGTAGCCTGTTTTCGCTTATTCACCCTGCACGGCTCGGCAGATAAGGCGACCCTTTTTATACTGCGCGACGGCCGATGCAGTATGTAATTATTGTAAGTTGTACTTGTCATGGCTATATGTGGACTGTAAAAGAACACTAGGTCGCCCATTCCTAGTGATGGTTTTTATTCTGAGTTTTCCTTCTCATAGATAGTCTGCCAACCAAGGCTGATGAGCACTATCTGCCCAGATGCCAGTGGCCAGAGTTTCGTTCGGCAGCCGAAACTTGCCCTTCACGTCTGGAACGCTTGCTCTCATTCCGTCACTACACATTTAACAAAACGTTACAGTGCAGTTAGACCAAACTCGAGGCTTCACATGAAACGGGATGATGGCTGTCCCTTTATGGCCCGGCAAGGTTCATGCTACCAATCCCGGGTCGATTAGCTTGAGCCCGCCGGTCGTCAGGCCCGAATTTCTATGGCTACGGGCATTATAAACAAATAAATTTTATCAGGTAAAAGGAAAGTTTCTTTCTAATTATCTTCTCAAGTATCTACTACTGAACATCTCTTTATATATAAATTGAAAGGCAAAACAAGGTAGAAATATGTAAACATGGAGAGCGTGTAAAATAAGATAAACAACCAATCAATTGCGTGCGTCACTTCCAGTTCAAGCTCAATGCCTGAATATGCTTCTTCTGCTTATATAAATCCGGCTGCAATTTGTTTAACCATAAAGCTTCGTATGTGGCTAGCTCCCTTTTGTTATTGAATTTAGTAATTATTTTAAATGCTTCACCTTGAAGAACATACGTGTGGTGCTAAAATATATTAAGGCTCGCATTTCAAATTATATATATATATATATATATATATATATATATATATATATATATATATCAACCGTGAAGCTGCAGTCAGTGGATGGAAATAGCAGTAATAGATATATACACATACACACACGTGACGGGCAACTATCTAGTGGAAGGTCGTTCTGAAATATAAATTATATGGCTAGAGGAAATTTTACACTTCATTATATGGTTTTTTACAACTTGTGGTGATTGTTGAACTGCCAATGGCAATCTACATATCTTCAAGAAACAAGGCAATTGGAATTCAGCCTTGTATTAGTCATTATCTAGGTGAGGTAATTTTGATAAAATTATTTTCGCATTTTTTTCATTTTTCAAGTCGGGTTAAATGTCAATATGAAACTTTTGAATGTTTAAGCTAAGTGTTTGTAGTTTTAAATAATGGGTTTTTTATATGTAAAATTCTTTTTCTGACGTTGGTTGGCGTTGAAATAAGTAATTCGCTAAATTTTATGGTTAAACCGTTTAAAATGTATGCTTGTAAATAGTTGATTTTCCTGATAATGTCACGCCTTTTAAATTAATGCTTGTGGTAAATGTTTTAGAATTCTGTCAATCAGTTTCTTTTTCAAACGTCTAGTGTATATGCTACAACACGTACTCTAAAATTTGTGGGCTTAAGGATTAGGAGCGAATTGGGAATTGATCCTTGGCATTGAACCTCATGGTTGTCTGTGTACTGAATGTTGTATTAACAATTACACTAGGGATATTCGCATTAATGATTCGATTTAACCGCCGTGCCATTATTGCGGCTGGTAAGTTTTGGAAAAAAATATTGCTATCCTTTTTAATTCTTTAAATCAAGTTTGCGAGCTTCAGCTAAACACCGATCTTATCAGTCAAATGTATCCTATATAGTAAGATTCAGATGTCATCTGACGCTGAAATTTATGAACCGCTCCTGATAGTTGGTTTCTTTAGGTAGCCCAACTCCTCTTTTCGGTTTAGTTCAGATCTTCATGGTTCGGTTTGCAAGGCTGTTAATTATTATTCGTTTATTTTTAGTACCCTTCTGTTGTAGTGTATGTATTGCCCAGTGAAAGTAACTTTTATGCATTTCCAATGTCAAATCACCATTTTCATCTCGAGTGAGCTGGATGTCAAAGAGAGATAAGTGTTGTATTTCTCTACCTCGTGAATAAATTTGATGTCTATGTCAGTTTCATTGTCTTGTTTCATGGTTTCGGCTGGGTCTGTTTCAATTGAAATGAAAAATCATGTACATACATTTTAGAGAGTATGCACTGATGATTTGGTTTTTCGGGCTCGTTTGCCCAGAACGATGCATGCATACATCTTCGAGGATAGATGCTGCACAGCTTCAAATAGCTACATCATTGAACTGGCAGAACCTATATAAGTTATAATTCTCAACCAACTTTGGTCACATGCTCGTAAGGATGTAGTTTTTTATTCATAATGACTGTTTCAAAAGCGTACTATTAAACTGTACGTGCGGATGTTTTTTACACACGGTTTTCAAAGAAAAGTGAGATACCCGAGTTTCGCCATAAATGGCGAAAGTTCGAGAAATCTATTTGAGATTTTGCTGTTCTTGTGTTAGCATCGTCATGCATTTTGCCTGGGTTTTTGTGCAGCTACAATGATTTATAAACTTGAAGACGCCGATTTGAATTGGTTGATGGCTGATCCTGTTGAATTAACTTACAGTTAGATGCTGAGAATTTCATTTCGACAAACACCGACGACTGCTAATCTCGATTGTCGAATAATTATAGAATATCATCTGGATAATCTAGATTGACTTATCTACTGCTGAAAAAGTCGTCAACGTCTGCATCCTCACCGCATGGAAGAGCATATTTTATATTGATGCGTTTTAAAAATAAGCAGAATTGAGGAAGATGGACTTTCTTGACGGAAAGCACTGATGGTAGTAAAATTATCAGATAATTCGTTGTTGACCTTAACACAAAATGAATTGTTTCTTTAGAGAACACTTATAATATTTTCAAATTTAGCTGGCATATAAATTTCTATAGACTATCGCATAGAGAATTACTGTCCACTGAGTCAAATGCACCATTGAAGTCAAGAAATACTGTTATTGTTGAACGGTGGTATACATGCCGCTGTTGAGGAACCTTCCTTTATGCGGAACATATTACCTGTAAAACCTCGTCCTGACAGGAATCCGGTTTGTTTTTCTCGTGTATGTGATTCCTGCAAAGCGTTTAAACGGCGTACGAACTACGGTTGACATTTTGGTGATAGAAATGATGGCCGACTCATTCAAATCAACCGACACGGTTTCGTTATTCCATGTAATAGGAAGAGGATTAATCAAAGGCTCAGAAATTTTTTCGCCACCACCTTTAATAATCCTGATAGCAATTTATCAAGGCCTGCAGATTTGCGACTTTAATTAGATTGCATTCCGTATTTCTCACTTCGGCGGCTGTTCGAGATACGGACATGCTTTCGCGAATTGGGACTGACCTTTGCGCATTTCAGTCCATCTATCGGGACGACTAATTTTAGCGGTCATTATGTTGTTTCTACTACCATTAGTAGTTTCGCTCTAATTTAATTTTTATCCGACTCCTTGCTCAAAGAAATTGGGACAAATATAAGCTAGTACCTAATACGAACGCTTCTTCCATGTCTTTAGCCTTTCTGGTCCCAAAGGATTCGAGATCGATATTTAGACTGTTTTAGTTGGAGTCTTGTAACTCTACGATTACTGTTATAGACCTAGTCTGCAATAATTTGACGCCTAGTTTCTGGAATATCTATAGATTTCTCAGAAATCCAATACCTGAGCCTACAATGTCACGTACGGTGGTGTCTCCGCAATGTGTCTGCGAATCTTATCTGTACTATGCTGTTCGTTTAGTTTCAGATATGCTAAATATATCGATTTGTGGTTTGTTCGACATACTTGCGAGTACTTCTCGTTTCTCGCTTGTTTAATTTTCGTACATTAAATGCGTTGAGGTTAAGAACTAAACTATTTTTAATGATTGGTAGTCTACTGCACTGTTTTAGATATTTTGAAATCCTATGTTGTACTCAGTGATATGATCCGCACCCACAATGTTAATAACATATAAATGAGCGTTATTGTTAGATTGAGAAGAGAAAAGAAAATGGATAGAGGCAGAATACAAAATGAAGGTGTCTCCAATTGCTTGGTTTCGCTTATCCAACCTGTTCGACGCAGCATATATGAAGACACATTTTATCCTGCTTCATGTTGAGAGGTATTTTTCGTGTTTGGCAAACCAGACTTGATTTCAAAGATTATTATATTGAGGACAATTACTTACTGGCTGGTAATGCAGGTCATTGAAATTTGCTATTTAATTAATATTGGATAAACATTATTAAGAAATTTTTAATGACACATTTTTGCTGAAACATTGATTTGCTTTCATACTGCATTTAAATACTGTTTGTTGCGGAGAACTAATATATATGCAAGTATAGATTAGGTGTTGCGAACCTAGTAACAAATTAGTTCACTTGTGACCAGAAGGATAAACCAAAGACAGCATGAACGGAAAGTATTATCTCATGCACATTCGTTTAGTGCTTACTGGCGACTCATCAGTAGGAGCCGGTATTACGCCCTTTACCCACTATATATTTTGGTCAAGAATGTAGGATAATAGGACGGTACAATCTCCTAGACGAATGTGTAAACCTGCATTAGTGAAGATAACATCGTATAGTCTACGACAATGCGACTTCAAAGCTAACGCACATTATATAATATATATATACCGAGTATGTAAAGGATACTAACACTATTGCTATTGTGTTAGTAACAGATACCAACATTATTGTACCGAAAAGGTACATGGTACTAACACTATGGTGTCCGAGTCGGAACATGGTACCAATATGATTGATATCAATTTATGCTATAGTTCACCGAAATTGAGAATTACAACAATTTCTGAACACTTATTACTCAGTAAATCCATACACCCTGGCCTTGTTCCGACTGGGAAATCATAGTGTTAGTACCATGTACCTTTTCGGTACAATAATGTTGGTATCGGTTGCTAACACAATAGCAATAGTGTTAGTATCCTTTACAGACTCGGTATATATATTATATAGTGTGAGTTGGCGTTGAAATCGCATTGTCGTAGACTACGATGTTAGCTTCACAATTGCAGGTTTACACATTCATCTAGGAGATTGTGCTGTCCTATTATCCCACATTCTTGACCAAAATATATAGTGGTTAAAGGGCGTAATACCGGCTCCTACTGATGAGTCGCCAGTAAGCACTAAACGCATGTGCATGAGATTATACTTTCCGTTCATGCTGCCTTTGGTTATCCTTCTGGTCACAACTGAACTAATTTGTAACTAGGTTCGCAACACCTAGTACTTGCATATATATATGCTCTCCGCAACAAACAATATTTAATTGTTATATATTGAATTGAATGATGTCATGCTTACCGCGAAATGTGATAACCGATATCGATCAAGGCCAGGGTGTATGGATTTACTGGAGTAACAGGTGTTCAGAAATTGTTGTAATTCTCAATCTCGGTGAACTTTAGCATAAATTGATATCAATCATATTGGTACCATGTTCCGACTCGGAAACCATAGTGTTAGTACCATGTGGACCTTTTCGGTACAATAATGTTGGTATCGGTTGCTAACACAATAGCCATAGTGTTAGTATCCTTTACAGACTCGGTATATATATATATATTATATAGTGTGAGTTAGCGTTGAAGTCGCATTGTCGTAGACTATATGATGTTAGCTTCACTATTGCAGGTTTACACATTCGTCTAGGAGATTGTACCGTCCTATTATCCCACATTCTTTACCCAAATATATAGTGGTTAAAGGGCGTAATACCGGCTCCTACTGATGAGTCGCCAGTAAGCACGAAACGAATGTGCAGGAGATTATACTTTCCGTTCATGCTGCCTTTGGTTTATCCTTCTGGTCACAACTGAACTAATTTGTTACTAGGTTCGCAATACCTAATACATACTTTCATACTGCATTGTCCGTAGTGCAGTATCAAAAGAGTGGCCTCAGCTGTTCTGTCTTGCAATGTGGATAAATGAAAACTAGTTAATTTCGATAAATTGAGAATTTTGGTTTCAGCTGGCAAGTTTCTTTATGCTGAGCTGACTGGAGTTATGCGATCGGCATCAGATTTTCTAATTTTGCCATTAGCATATACCTTGTCTTTCTTAACTCATGTTTCGAGCACTAAAAGCAGCATCATATTATTCCGTACAGATTTGACAATCGTCTTTGATCGGACCCATCTCTTACCATCTGTTAAGACAACAGCAGTTATCCTCCATCTAGGATGCAAGAGTGTACCACGTGTGCAATTCTGGTTCAATTAACGTATCTGATCATAGTATTTCTGACGCCAGAATTCTTTTGAAATGGCGTTCTATGTGACTTCCCTTGTTTCCCCAATAACAATGCACTAAAACCGGGTACATATTTTCAGGTCTATGGAATTAAACGAACATTGATTGCGCGGGCGGTAATAAAAATTATTTAAATCAATGTTGCGATCTTGATGTGAAAAATAGTCTCGTTATATACATGCATTTGGCAGTGTATATAATGTAAAAAAGGCAATTCATCCAGTAGACCGGTTTCGTCATTATTGGGAACGCTTCACATAATATCCAGAATTTGCTACGAAAAGTGCTCGAACTTGAACACGTCCGAGGCAAATTCTGGACAGTACGTGATAAGATCCCAGTTAGGACGAAACCGGTCTCCTGGGTAAAGTTCCTTTTCTACATTATTCAATGCTCTTCTGCACACGTTACTTATTGCGAAAGTTGGAATAAGCTCCACCATGGCTCATGAAATTTACAAGGAGATATCTACCGGCCATGTGACGGATTAAAGTCAGCATTGGCTTAATGTTGGAAACAGTGTTGAAGCTTAATAATCTCTGTTCTGCTGCGCTATTCATCTTTTCGCATTAAACTTAAAATGTAAGTGTGATGTTCTGTTGAACGTTATGTGTATCCTGTGTTAAAGGGGAGGACGAATTAGAAAGTTAAAGCAGTTTTGTGACTATCATAACCAAGTGGAAAAACCTTTAAGTTAAAAATCTTTGATTATTTTAGCACGGTTAAACTATCTTTACTTAGCCCATTGATCTCGTGAGTGGTTAACCTTCGTTAAAACGAGAAAGATATTTTAGAAAACCGATTCAATTTTTTTCAGTATTCAAATTAAGCTCTCTCTATATATTATTTGATCGTAATTGATCAAGATAAGAAAGATTTATGTTATTTCCAACAATTTCGTTATTCCGAAAGGTTTTATGGAGAGAACGATTTATCGTTTGCAAGGCATGTGATAAGTAATGTATCAAAGTAGGACAACAGAAATACTATTCGTTCAAAATAAGCTGGCTGACGTTTTCGGAAAATATGGGTAAAAATTGAAATTAAGCGAGTATGATTGAGGGTATGAATGTAAATAATTTAAGTTATGCGTTCGATAAATTGTGAAGTTGAATACCTTTGGGTATTAACAGAAGTATGAAGATATTGAACATATACTGTATGATATTTATTACGGATACTCGTTAATTAGTGAATAATAGATAATTCTAATAATTAAAAGTATGTGAAGTTATCCCGTTTTCCTTTTTTGGGAAGCGTCACTTGTTCTGGATAAATGTAGATGTTAAATTCATTTCTTTCGGTTATACCACGTACGTGCAGATGGAGCGGAGGTTTCACTTTAGAAACTCTTATATCATCGGCAGACATGAAAAACTCGTTAGAGAAATAAACGAGGAACAATAACATGATAAACACCACAATTGGTGGTCAAAGCTTAGTTTATCTAAATGATCCATTAAGAGATGGTTTAGTATCTTGTGTAACTATCACCTGCTTTAAACAGGACCAGTAAGAGCTCAAATATATTTCGATGTTGTTTTACTAATAGGAGCGGTGTAGATTTTAACAGTGATTTGCAAAAAATGTGAGATTTCGTAAGTATTAATTGCCTGATTCTGGCCAAGTCATTTGTTGGAACCGCGCAGTTTCTATCCGGTCAGTTTGACATTAAACCATCTTTTTATCTGTTTAATATTTCCGCTCCTGACTGCGCGATCCATTATTAGGAATGAAAGTAATATTCTCCCGCAACCCCAACAACAGTCAAGTACATTTTCAAAACAGATAAAGAAATGTAGGCATACTTACTGACAAGCACATGCACGTCCATTTCACTGCTTGTTGTTCAATCTGTGTGTTTACGTCCCTATGTGTGGTAATGTTCAGTGTTGTTGTTTTCTAACGTAACCAAGCCATGTTACTTAATCAATTAAAGAACCAGATTTTTCTTTCAAGATAGAATATTTTGGTTTTTACTAGTTAGGATGCAGTTACCGTCATATATTCATATTTATTTTGAAAAAAATAATCATTTATACGTAAGCATGTAGAGAAATGTACCATTAATCGATATCTACTAAGAATATGATAGTTTTCCTGTAATGTTAATTGTAAGTTTATTGTGGTCAGTACTTTAATCTATTAAAGTATTATTAATAATAAATTCATTTGCTAATATTAGAAAAATGCCTAAACTATGTAATATGTCAATTTGAAAATGACTCAAAATTTTCATCGTACTTGTTAGAAGATTAGCGGCTGGGTTATTATTCAACAATGCAAAAGCTTAATTATTTAAATTGGTGTAACGCTGTATTTTATTCAAACAAACATCTATCATCATCACCATCATCATGAATTACTTATTTTTAAGATAAATTTGGAGACGATGAAATAAATGCGAGTACGTGTGGATTTAGATTTATATAAATATAGAGAAATGGTCTTAAAATGTGTTGACTAGTCAATATTACTGTTTTGACAGGTAGTATTATCATATTTGTGTTGGATTATAGCAAACTAATACTTAGAATAGTAGTAAAAACGAATGAATTTGGGAACAAGGTAATTTTAATACACCTGTTGCACAATTCTGTTTGATAGGTAATCAGAAGTTTGTAAAATAATAAGATAAATTAAGGTAAGTTAAAATAAGTGATGATCAGGAAAGACAATTTAGAACATGACTTACTAAATTTAAGATCATGATAATACTGTAAAGAAAAAGATATATTTAACGTAAATGCTCATTAATAAGTGTTATCCGCTATAAATGTCCTATGTTAGTAGAAACTGTGAGACAACAAGATATGAAGGATAAAATTATGAAATAGTCATGAAATTAATGTAGAGATCGATAGTTTTCCCTCCACCTATAAAAAAAATCACCTATAAATTACTTTTAACCAAACATTCTTACTAATGTGTTTCAAGTCGAGCCTAGTGAGTTTTCTACCAAACTTTTATCCATTATGTTATCTCTCTATTCTATTTCAGTATATATTCTATAATTGATCTTGTCGATCTATTACGACCACATCGATACGTGTCGTCAATCAGCGAAATTAATTTAAAGAAACATACTGTACGATAGAGAATATGATTAATTACTTTATCCTTGTTGTGCCCAACAAGTTGTTTGCACAAACTGACTTCAGTTTGACTCAGGATGTTTCCAATTGACTTAATGATTGTCAAAATGTTTTGGGATGTGCATTCAATTGAAAAAAAGTGGCTGAAAGCAGTTGCCGAAATATCCGGAGTTAAATTAAAGACAGTAGATGCAAACACCTTGTTGGACAAAACAAGGATAAGGTAATTAGCCGAGTTAAGTGTCTATCGCGTTTCTACTGTAGGACTTACAAGAGTTGTTATTTTTAAACACGTCCATATCTACATGGATTTCTATGTTTACATAATCTTACCTTAATTGGGCGCAGGATTTCACTAACATACACGAGGTTACAATCCTTACAATAAATTCTATAACTTAATATATCTAACGGTTAATTTGTCTGCTTTTGGTTGGGATGTTTAATGTTCAAGGTATGAGTTTGTTTAAAATGGTTCTCATAACATATTTTTTTAAATTTTCTTGCTTAGTTTAATGATCGTTATTATCATGACCCTACTATACGTCATTTTGCTATAAGTCACAACCCCAATAATTAAATATGTTTACAGTATTTAACATAATTACTTATATTAACTTAAGAGGGTGCAATTTAACACTGAATATTTCTTATTCAATCTCCATATACTTTATGTGTGTTAGCCTAACTATCATTGAGTTTTTAAAATACTTTTATCATATACGGATGATTTTACCTGAAATTGTGAATAACTTAATAAGTATTTCTGTTATATTCTCTTTCTTATTAGCTAAGTGTGAGAAATGTATCATATCCTTGCCATGATTCCAAATATCTATTATGTCATATAAGAATCGTAAAAGTAACCTTGGCTTTTTGTACGTTATGTAATGAATGACGTTCTTTTCTATACACCTCTAATTTGCTTCTAAAATGTCTTGTTTAGGATATAAAGTAGAAGCTATGCATATGTTCATGATTTCATTATGTCTAATTGGCATTTTACTAATTTTTAATATTAAAGGATGATTAATGAGGAAACGCCATAAATACTCGTTATTTTTATTTTGCACATTGAGGGATTCATATCATTTTGTTAAGATTGTTCTTAAGCGATAGGTTAACTAGCCTAGATGAGGAACTAATGCAAACTTAAATATCAGTACCGAAATAACCTGATGCATTTACATTACATTACTCTCTATTTTAACCAATGATACCACACTTAAATATGTTATTTAATAGTTAAAATAAGTCTGATGCGTGCTGATAGGTACTGACATTATTCATTGTGGTTTTTCATATCTTGAATGTTCATTAATTCACACACATGACGTATACTTATCTAGTAAAATGCCAACACTTTTAATGAGATTACTGTAGTTTCACCTAGATGAGGTTACACATTCAAGAATTTATATCTTATTGAGTAATTTACATTTACGTACACACATGCACAATGCACGCTTATCTAGTGATAAGTCAGTGGTTGTTATGAGACCTTTTAATAAGTATAAATAAAGCACTTTAATTTAAATTTAACATTTCATTAGTAATCAATTTTGTGGTGCCATCAGTTTATCGTGGACAAAGGGCCTATGAGGAACGTCGCAAAGTATTCGGTAGGAATTTTTTTACAGTGGACGTAAAAATAATGATTTTCATACCAACATAGGTAACTGGTTCACAAAGGCCAGTTTATTTTCAAAAAATTTCACCTCGACGAACAAACCTAGTACTTTCTGAAATAAATTTCGAAAATAAAATTACACTAAGTTTGATTTAGTGTATACAGTATGCAACAAACGCATATAGACATATCCACAAACAATGCAGTATGTACGAGTTTCCAAAGTTTTCCTTCGTGGATAGTAGATTTACAGCTATTTGTATTCAATTTTAGTAGAAATTTCTTTTGTATATTTAGCGATGGAGACTGTTGAACGGTATCATATTTCTTGATTCAATATATTGTTGGTTTTTGGTGTTGTGCCGGCATCTATGAGTCGCTGGTAAACACAAAACGTATATGTTCATGAGATTATACCTTTCGTTCATAGTGACTTTTACTTGTCTGTTTAGTACTGTGTGAACTAATTTGTTACTAGGTGCGCTAAACCTAATACACAATTGCGTATATATTAGGTCTCCGCAGCAAACTGTAACAAATTCTTATATATTTAATTGAATAGCGTCAAGATTACCGCGACATGTGATAACTGATACCAATCAATTTCGGAGTGTATGGGTTTGTTGGAGAAACAAGTGTTCAGAAGAAGTTTTAACTCTCAATTTGGGTGAAATTTCAAATATCCTGATAATCCTGAAATTCATTGTTTTTGTACCATTACCGACTCCGCAACCATAGTATTGGTACTCTTTAAGCATATTGATGAACTGGATTTTGAGTCGCAATGACGAAGATTTCAGATGAAGATAACTTCACTACTACTTGTATACACATTCGTATAAGAGATTGTACCATCAAATTTTCCCACGTTCATTGAGCAAAAATATAGTTGCTATTGGGTGTGGTAACGTCTCCTACTGATGGTAACTATGGTATGTCCGTTTAGATCCATTTGATTTAATTTGTTATATGGTACGAAATGCATAATTAAATATTATTTATCGGCAACCAAAAATTTATAACGCTATGTCAAACATAATCCATATAGCTAACAATTAATTATAAATTAATCTGATGCCATCTTAGATAACTTGTTTTGCAATCTATATTTTGTTTTAACAATTTATTTAGTCTGTCATTTGATATTACTTTTTCTAAATTTGTCATTTTGCTACTTTGAAAATTAGTCCAATATGAAAGAAATTTCAGAAGTAAGTTGATTTCAGCAGCCTTTTTTCATGGCATGCTTAAAACTCTTTCATGCTGATAGCGCTTTTCATACAGATCTGCATGACTTTGTTATTTCATTAACGAATGTTTAACTATTTGCATGAAATTTACTTGTGCACAGATTTCAGTTTAAACGCGTAGATCTACACCAAAATTACGTTGAAGTTTTCTGATTAATTCTTAAGTTCAGAACTCGTGTAAGTGTTTTCACTGACCTTCATAATCATAATCATCACATAAGACAGCAATATAGGAGTTGATCGACTGCTCTATAACCATGGGATATGAAAATGATAATCAAAAATATAAAAAGGTAATAACGATAACAGGAAAAAATCAAAGGAAAAATTCCTAAATTATAGTGATTTATGAAGGAGAGTATCTAGTTGTGGTAAAGATATTTACCTAGGTATCACACAGAAACGAGTCAACCTAGACTTCTACACATCATCATTATTACCAAGTCAGCATCAAGGCAAGACACAACTAACTGCTCACCACTCTACGGACCACTTCATGTCATGTGTGTATTATTAACACCCGTAGCCAGAGAAATTTCGGCCTGATGATCGGCCACCAATTGTTAGTCAGAAAGTTAATGGTAATATGTACATTTTTAGATTTAGTCATCTTTTTTTCACGTGAGGTTTCGAGTCCCGACCATCTATGTAGTAATACTTATTGTCAGATGAGTAATGAAGGAATAAGACTAAGTTTGCCAAACGCGAAGGGCAAGTATTGGTTGTTTAAGTAAACATTGGCTTTTGGAACCAGGGCCGACAGTGCTCATCAGCCTTGGTTTGAAGACTATCTAAGCGAAAGAACATTCTTAATAAAAACCATTCAAACTAGGAATGGGAGACTTATTGTTCTTTTACAACTAAAGCATAGCAATGAAAAATACAATCAGTATACGGCAGAGAAGGATCAGCTATTAACCGCTTTTATATTGCAGTCCGTGACGTAGATGATGGTGGTGATGATGATGAATTTCTGTTTTTTTTAATCATATACTGCGTTACATTTTAATTCATTTATGCTTCGCTTCTACAACCCTTGAAAATTTTAGTCACCGATTTTCGTGTGCTGTTATAGAACATTAGGCCGTACATTTATTTTGTTGTGTCAATGTACTATATTATGTGAATCAATTTTGCAGAAAATCTATAAAACGTTTACGCATAAGTCAAGGCAAAAATAACTAAAATTAATGAATTAGTTAAAAGCTAACGAGAAATTGAATAAAAGTATATGTTTCTGAACAACATAACTTACTTGCTGAAAAAATTTGCTTCTATTTGTTTAATTTTGATTAACTGTGTGTTGTCTCTAATGATGTGTCCGATAAAGAGGTCGCTAAACGCCAGGTAGATTGAAAAGAGCTTCAATTCTAAATGGCAAGTCTATAAAATACAACTAAAAAGTTGATCCGTATAGGATCAGAGGAATACATCACAGTTTGCATAGCCAAATTCTACACGTTTTGTTTGGAAACAATAAAAATAGCTATTACATTTTTAACTAAAGGATCACAAATATGGTTAAAAGGAAGTTCTATCTGAAAATTCTGAAAAATAAGCTATCAGTATGGCTCGTTGCTATAAAATTGCCGGTCAAAAGGGTATCTCTAGTCTAAATAGTGACGCTTGATTTGATTTTACCATTTCCTGTCATCATTTACAGTATTGACATTCTCTTATTGTCAGGAAAGTAAAGATGAATCCAGTAAATATTACGAACATTGCGACTTTGTCTTCGTTAATATTTTGATTGATGTTCTCTAATATTGATTGCGCGGGGCCTAAGCGCGTCAGTACCTGGGAGCTTTCCATGTTTTCCAAACAGTATTTAATTGAATGACTTGAAAGTGGGGTTTATTACAATAATTGTGTTCACCAATTGCGCAATCAATAATTGCTTAATTGAGTCAATTTTTATCTTTTTGTTAGTTCTAATCTTCAATTTCAAGTTTTATTTCGGTTGAGTACTTTACGTGGTTAGAACAAGCAGTCAGCAGTGAGTCAAATTTAATATCAAGAAGAGTAATCTTATTTCATTAGGAAAGACTCAATGGTTACCTATAGGGCTGTATTGAAATGTTTGGTCATTTGAAGAATGTCTTTGTGAGAGCAGACTGCATTATCATTTTTAGAATTTTTATCTTTAGCAACGGCAGCAGAATTGTTTATGGATTATAAGTGCTCATAGCTTTGGGCCGAAATTTGTTTCAGTTTCATTTTCAATATGGAAACAATAAAGCGGATATCGGCACGATAGGCTAATTAATTGTCTTGAATGCCCTGTTTGAAACGCATGACAAGGAAACACTTTCTGACATAACAAATATACTACACTGTACTGTTATTTTAATAAGACACGTGTTTATGAGTGGAAATGCGTTTTGTTAAATTGTAAATTTTAATTATATGTCGAAAAATTTGTCTATATAAATAAATTCTAAACTCAGCTGCCTACATCTGTTGCTCTCTACGGTTTCACATAGTATACTTAACCTGATGATCTGCTTCAAACTGTATATAGGTTTGCGAACCCTTATTTGAAGTCTATATCGTTTCCTTTTATTTTCTTTTCTTCTAAATCCAAAAAATAATTTTTTAAATGCCATGAATTTGGTAGATTTGATCGTATCACTGAAACCAACGTCGTATTGCCATGTATAGGAAATCGTTCGAGTAAATCACAATTCATTAAACCTCCATTTTAGTTTCACGTAGGCGCATTTAATGTGCGAACATTAAAACTGATTGGATGTCAGGAAGCTCCAAAACTTACGCTGAATAAATAAATAATCAAGACGTGTTGCGTATCGAAAACTTGAATTTAGTTTCCTACGAGTATTAAAGAACTGTGTGAATCATCGGAATTTAGAGTACTATTAAAGGATCGCCCACTTTAACTCTACGTTTACAAAGCGAGGGTCTTGATTTAGTCCTCAAGTTCCCATATCGATTGCTATTTCATTAACTTAGGCGATTTCGGTGACGAATTTAATTTTAGAATCGCAAATTATAAAGAAGACGTTTCTAACCTTTTCAAATGATGTTCGCGTGTACATTGCATTTGTATGTGTACTTTTTATAAGCTATGGAAACTGGAGCCTTTAGAGATGAAAGTGTTCGACACATGAAGGCATTCTGCCATAATTTTTTGGAAAGTGTGGCCTGTATAGGTTAATTATAATGAATCCGGTTAAAACCGCAAGCAAGCTGCATTGCCGATGTAACCTGGTATTAATTTGGGCAGACTAAATTTGTTGAAGTAGAGGCCTACTTCGCGTAGTTTATGTGTGATACATGAGTAGTTATCTGCTTTAGATTAGATCAACCCCAGCATACATTATCATTCTTTTGTTCTGTTTTAAATTATAATTTTTTACACTATAATTATTATTATCTGCACAATTAATGGTATTATATCATTTCTTACATTTGCTATGCCGAAGTTATTTCGCAGCTATATATACATATGCGAAGGTAAAAAGTTTAATCAGATACTAGAGCCATTTCTATCTCATTTTATCCAGAAGTATACATATTTGTAATTTAATGAGATGATTTTGATTATATATATTTTGTCAGTATAAACTAAATATTGCATCAGGTAGCAAAGGCAATTCATCAAGTAGACTGATTTCGTCCTATTCAGAATTCCCAACAGGCGGGACTCGAATATGGTTGAATTCTGGAAAGTTATTATAGTTCCAATTGAGGATGAAACTTGTCTACTGGGTAAATTGCCTTTGCTACCTAACGCGATGTTTATTTTATACCGCCTGAAACGCACCAATATATATATATATATATATATATATATATTTATTATTGAAAGGAAAAGAAACAGAAAATTTAAACGGGAAGAGAATGTGAATTTTAGGAACGACAATTATTTGCGTGCCTCACTTCCAGTTCTGCTAATATAAATCGTGCTGCAGTTTGTTTACCTTCAGAGCCTCAGGTGGATCTAACTCATTTTTATTATTACATTTTGTCGTTAATTTAAAGGCTACATCTACAGAACATACATCCAAGACTTTCATGTTACGTTAAGCACCTATATTGGTGTATTCTAAATTTGATTTCAAACAGGCGTTTATGTTGCAATTTACTTACATTCTTGTAATTAACGGTCTGGTCGGTCGCTCTAGGACAACTGACGAATGCATTTTGTTAAAAACAATTTGAAGTTAACATTAGCGGCAGTTTATCCTTCAATTTTGATAATGGTCAATGTCTAAACATAACATTAAATATGTATCCTAATGCTGCTTAAAATTCTACGTTGTGCGAGAAACAAAGATGTTTGGGTAAATTGATTTCTTTTCGGGCCCTAAAAACATCTGCTTCTTTTTATTTTCTCTTTTAACAATTGCCTGTCAATTGTCTAGGAGAGTCATTAGACATTAGATCGTTTTTTATTTTAGTATATTCGTCACCTTTTGAATCTGGACTAACCAATCTGTTAATTCTTGGAGAAGGCTCGAAAATGATAATTTATATTGAAACGACTCGAAAGTGCTATAATGCTAATACTGTACAGACCAGGTTTATTTTTGTTATTTCATTTACTTAATTTACCATTGATCTCTTTCTTTAGTAGTACATCTAAGAAAGGTATACAATAATTTTTCTTGAAGTCTGACGTGAATCAGATATTCTTATGCACTTTGTTGAAACTTTGAAGCAATGTTCGTCATTGTGACCTGCTCTTAAGGACAAGGAAAATGAAATCAACTTACCGTATGTGATGTGCACATTCACTCATGTTATTCCTTAATTATGTGCTCTCCAGATGGCCTAGGAAAATCTCAGCGTACACTGAGGATAGGGGATTCCCATTGCCACACAAATCGTCTTTCTTGCATAATACGATAAGCTTTTGAAGAGTGAGACCTGGCACCGGAGATGGTAATATGACTTGTTCTACCACTTGGACTATAATGTCAATGGTTTCGTCAATTGGAACATTTTTAAGCAAAGGCGTAAAATCAAAAGGCACTCTAATCTTGTTTTTACCATTTAAATCTTGAATTATGTAAATAAACTCAAAAGAATCGGCAACCGAATGATTACCTAGTAGTTTGCACAATGGTTCCAGTATATGGACTAACCATTTAGCCAATACACGAGACGCGAATTTACCATTGATAATATTTTTCTCATAGGAAAGCGTTTTTATGTATTTTTGTAGTCCGTACACTGTTGGTGGAGTTGATCCGACTAGTTTGAGCTGCTGTGCAACGCTCTCATCGATTAAACCGTCATCGGTTAAGATCTTTATTTAATTTATTACTTTGTTCTCAACTTTGTCTATTTCATCCGAGTTATGCTCCAGACGCGTGAATTTTTTACTGTCAGTAAATGCGTTATCCATCTTTTGTATATAGTCTGAGGTGTCTATTATAACAACGCTTTTATTTATACCAGGTCGTAAAATTTTGATTGATTTATATAAAGTTTGCGAGCTTGAAATAAACATCAATCCCATTGTATTTAACCAGTTGTCGAGCAACAGCAAAACGTACTGTCTGCATTTATGTTGACATCTTTAGAGCATTTAAATGTTGATTTGTCAACGCACGCTATTATGCGCATTTGAACGATTTCATGTGTGAAGACGGATCAATTAATGGAGCGTTAATTATTCAAATCAAGTTTAACTAATTGCACAATATAAAAAAACTACCATATGTAGCATTAAACCAGTCTTTATAATCAGTGTTTGTAGGTTATATGTCGTCCGTTTGTTAAAATTGTAATTCAAATGCTGCCTCAAAATTAGTATCACTTTTATCTGAAGGATAAATTCAATAATTTTAGCTCATCTTTAGCGCTTCCATAGTCAGCTGATTTAGTTTCATTTGTGTTAGTTTATGCACACCTTAATCAATATTTCTCAGTATTAAATTATTTAGAACTACAGGTTCTATAACATTTTCAAGTTTCTTTAATATTCTTGTTTTGATATAACACATGCTGTACCCTCGATTCTTTCGCGCAATACCGCTAAATCTTCTTCTAATTTTAATTTTGGAATGCACAAACCTTGACAGATTTCTTTGACTGATCCGTAGTTTAGACTGCGCACCAAAAATCCTGGAAACGCTAATTGCTTAAGACATTATTAATAGTTCTCTATCCACAATAATATTTGTATTATCAATTTTAATGTCACCTAGTTATATATAGTTTTGAAAGGCACATTTGGAACACGACTTTAATAAAATTTATGGTACCTTTTCGATATGCAAAAAGAAACTAAGTTTTATTAAATTCAAGAACAATTTCTTTTTCATTTTCTCCTCAAGAATCTATATATATATATATATATATATATATATATAAGGCTCAATAAAAAGCAGGAATAAATTATTCGCATGTGGATATGTGTGAATATACAAATTGCAGTCTGAGCTATGCAAGCAGAAGCATGTCCGGGCATTGGGCATGAACTACAGATGTAACACCAAAATTATTGTTTGTTCACTTGTTCACACTCACGTTTAAATTTTCTGTTTCTTTTCTTTCTTTCTATATATATATATATATATATATATATATATATATATATTAGGTTCAAAATTATTTATTTGGCGCCAATGTAAGAACAGTTCCAGTGTTAACGCCTATTTTGTCCAACCGTGAGCATTCTCATAATAAAATACATTAACTGCAATTAGTGTGGCATTATTTTCTTTTCGTTCGGAAACACATTCCTGCTCAGGTGATGGTGTTACTGCTGATAATGATGTCCATAAAGATCTTGATCCAGGTTTTTCATTATCCAGTCCAAATGTGTATTGGTTCTTTTATTACCGCCATCATGTTGTTCCTATAAAGCTTTTACCGGCTAGATTGACCATCGTGTGAAGGATATTTCTGTACATACTGTGTCGGCTCTTGCTGGGTTATAGAAATTGTCTCAAATAATGGCGCGTCCGTCTGATTTTGCCCTATAAATTATTGGAAAATTTAAGATATTTTAGGGCCTGTATTAATGTTGTGCTCTTTTGCAGCTGATTTCCTTGCTGGTTAGCTTCTGTGGCATGTGTTGATTGGTGCGGCTCGTGATCTGTTTTATTGTTTTGCCTATTTAACTGCTGTTACAGTTATATTCAAACTTAATTTTTACAGCACAAAATTAAATATCATTTGTAATGCACAGCGAATCCAAAAATTTGACGTTAAAGATCGGCTTCTGCTGTCATCCAAATGTCTGATCGTCTACAAGTTTGAATATATTTGTAACAGCAGTTGCATAGACAGTACAAAAAAGAACAGTTAATGAGCCGCATAAATCAACACATGCCCATGAGATCTACGAGCTAAGGTCTAGTATCTGCCGGGAAGTCAGCTATAAAAAATCACATAGTTAATACAGGCCACATAGAAGATCAAGCAAAATGCTCACATCTCTATAAGGCAAAGTCAGAATGACACACTCCAATATATGAGGCATTTATGTATTAGGTGTTGCGAACCTAGTAACAAATTAGTTCACTTGTGACCAGAAGGATAAACCAAAGACAGCATGAACGGAAAGTATAATCTCATGCACATTCGTTTCGTGCTTACTGGCGACTCATCAGTAGGAGCCGGTATTACGCCCTTTAACCACTATATATTTGGTAGAAGAATGTGGAATAATAGGACGGTACAATCTCCTAGACGAATGTGTAAACCTGCAATAGTGAAGCTAACATCATATAAAGTCTACGACAATGCGACTTCAACGCTAACTCACACTATATTATATATATACCGAGTCTGTAAAGGATACTAACACTATGGCTATTGTGTTAGTAGCCGATACCAACATTATTGTACCGAAAAGGTACATGGTACTAACACTATGGTTTCCGAGTCGGTACATGATACCAACCTGATGGATATCAATTTATGCTATAGTTCACCGAAATTGAGAATTACAACAATTTCTGAACACCTGTTACTCAAGTAAATCCATACACTCTGGCCTTGATCGATATCAGTTATCACATTTCGCGGTAAGCATGACATCATTCAATGCAATATATTACAGTTAAATACTGTTTGTTGCGGAGAGCTAATATATATGCAAGTATGTATTAGGTGTTGCGAACCTAGTAACAAATTAGTTCAGTTGTGACCAGAAGGATAAACCAAAGGCAGCATGAACGGAAAGTATAATCTCATGCACATTCGTTTCGTGCTTACTGGCGACTCATCAGTAGGAGCCGGTATTACGCCCTTTAATCACTACATATTTGGGTGAAAAATGAAGGGATAATAGGACGGTATACATCAATCACCAAAATATATAGTGGTTAAAAGACTTAATACCTGCTCCTACCGATGAGTCGCCGGTAAGCACGAAACGAATGTGCATGAGATTATACTTTCCGTTCGTGCTGTCTTTGGTTTATCCTTCTGGTCACAAGTGAACTAATTTGATACAAGGTTCGCAACACGTAATACATACTTGCATATATAATAGTTCTCCGCAACAAACAGTATTTGACTGTTATATATGAGGCATTTGCTATTAGACAACAAGAGCCGCCTCTAAACTTCCAGTTATTTCGCTCACAATATAGCCAATTAACTTGTCAAAGATTTATAGGATTAAAATGATGGCGGTAATGAACGAATCAATACAAATTTTGACTAGATCAAGGAAAAACCTGGATGAATACCTTTACGGGCATCATTAGCAGTAGTAACATCATCACTTGCTCAGGTATGCCTCCAGATGAAAATAAAATAATGCCACATTATTTGCAATTGATGTATTTGATTATGAAGGTACCTTTGCAGGGTTAATCAAAAGTTCGACTAACCATGGAACTATGCTATAATCAAGGTTGCCATCTTGTTATGAACACCTGATATTTTATGTACATAAATTTGTCAGTATAAACTAAGCATCGTATAGTGTTGAAAAGGCAATTCATCCAGTAGTCCGGTTTCGTCCTTAGTGTGAGTTTATCACGTACTTTCCAATAAGGACGAAACACTTCTACTTGTTGAATTTCTTTTTCAATACTATATAAGGCTTAGTGGTGAGGGGACACCACTTGTACCAAATTCCCAAGAAACTCCATGAAATGTCACATGGAGCCGGCTTATCCTCCAAAATGAGTCAGCCGCAGTAAAGTAAAGTAAGTAAGTAAGGCTTAGTTTATACTGACATTTGTGTACATAAATTGTCAGGTGTGTATATCTTGATCGCAGCCTTGATTATAGTATTTGTTATCATCGCCCGCGCAACCAATGTTCGTTTTATCTATGGAATTTTTCTTACTTTATATCGAATAACTAATTCTGAATCAATCCTTGAATATATATATATATATATATATATATATATATATTAAATATTTTATAATCTAGTCAGTGTGAGTAAACTCTGAATGAGTCTTATAGCTGTGAAGAGAGGTGAATTTATACTCCGCATTATAATTTTGAATGACTAACGTACTATTGCTTATATATACTTTATATATGAACACGATTATAACTTAACTGTCGTTTTGCTTTTTTATTTTGTGTACCAAACTTACTCAAATGTCTTCCGTATATTGTAGAATTGCTGTTGCTCACAATATTTGATAGACCATATGTGGCTTGAATAAAAATAGATAGTCATATTCTATAACGGTTCGGCTATAAATCCACAAGCCCTCACTCATCCAAAGGTTCCGTAAAAAAACAAGCGTCAGAAGTTAAATACAGTCAGACAACTAGCAGAGTAATAACTAAAAGTAAAAAATGAACGCTATCCTTATCGATGGAAGTATGCTGATCAAGCTATAGAAATTTATTATCTTTAGCAATGTCCTCTTTACCAGATGCTATACCAAAAGCAGTCTTATAAGCTGCAAAAAACAAAGCTAGAGAATAATTTTGCAATGCCGCGCTTTGCGTACGCGGGTTGTAGCTTTGCACTAACGGTTTCACAAAGATCCGATTGAACACATATGCCTCTGTTTTGTCCTAAATCGAGCTGGGTGTGTATAGAACCGCATTTCCAAGGGTTAGTATGAACGATGCTGATGCCTTCGGAAGTAAAGGAAGAATATGCATGCAACCCGATCGAGGATAAAACAGAGGCATACCTGGAAATTGTGTTCAATCGGATCTTTGTGAAACTGTTAGTTAATGTTACAAGTCATATACGCAAAACGCAGCCTTGCATAATATGAAGCTGGCACCCCGAAAAAATTCAAAGGATATTTGCTAGAAAATAATTGTTGTAGCGACCGTAAGTAAAACAGACAAAAGTAAACAAACGAACAATTGCGTAAGAGGAATGACTAGCAGATAATGTGTAAAAGTAGCAGTAGTAGACGCGTAGACAATAAAGCAATGCAAATGATTGTATCGGCGATAAGACAACCCAGGTCTAAGCGAATACTCCAATGAACCATTACGACCAATAATTCCACGCGCATGCACATACACAGAACTTACCCACTAACACTCCTGTATCTTAATGTGTTTAAAGTACTTATTTATACATTTTAACCACTTTCGTGACACTATTTAAGTTCCGATGGAAATATTTTGTTTTATTAATAACAACAAATGAAAGTTGCATAATTCCAGAGAAATTAAAAAACGAAATCCTACAATACACGAACAAGTTTCCTTTTCATTCTGAAATTTGGATTATATAATTTATATGTAGGAAAATGAAAAAAATGCATATTATTATTGATGTATATTTATTACGAAACGAAAGCATGTTTAATAGAAAAATAGTTTTTTCCTGGTGTATAATGTTTTATATTGCTAATACTTAGTTGCGCATTACAATCTTTCATTTATGTGCTTCAAAGATAGCAATGTATAGCTAAGTATTCTCGAAATAAAACTGTAAATTCCACCACTAAAAATGCACTTTGTTATTAAATGTATTTCATCTTCCTTATTATTAATACTTAGTACTTTATATAACAAAGTTTTTGGAAAGCAAGTGTGTTCAATTTGGGTTAAGGTGAGAAGAAAATGGCCTTTTTTAACTGTGTTCTATATTCTTGCCTTGATAAATTGGTATATCCATACATGATATATTTCTCCATTCCAATTACAAATGCATAGAAATGGTTGAACTAAAAGTGTAATTAAACTTATGTGCCATAGGTCGCTATGCCACGTTGGAAAATGAATCATTTCGTTTTACGGAAACGTAGATATTGTTAGGCATGCGAAACTCGCAGATTCCATTCGTGATGGATCTAAACTGACCAGTTTCTTCCAATATTTCGCAAAATATGGCATTTAGCTTCGATACAGCATCTACGAAAACGCGACAAATTTTAAACCCTACGTGAAGAGATTCATATAAGAACGAAACCGGTCTACTGGATGTTTTGCCTTTTCTACACTATACAATGCGTAGTTTGTACTGATAATTGTGTGTACTTAACTGGTCAGGTGTTTGTAGCAAGATCGCAACCTTGATTATAGTAATTTCTATCTCGCCCGTGCAAACAAGGTTTGTTTAATTATATGAGTTCCAGTTGTTCTGTTTCTTCAAAAAAATTTTATAGACTTTGGTGGCCATCTACTTTAGTTCACGCATCATCACAAGGTTTTAGTTAGGGCTTCAGGTATTAAGAGATTCGCAGTAGGTTCTGCCTGAAGAAGAGACTATTAAGAAAATATGAGTTTCTAATTTCAAATTGCATGTAATGCGCAACAAGTGTGACGCAATGGATAGAGACACAGACTCCGAAGCATATGTTCCTAGGTTCATATCCCATCCCCGGCAAATGCTGGTAATTACTTGAAGAATTCCGAATCAGAACGAAACCGGTCTACTGGTTGAATTACTTTTGCTACCGTATGCGATATTGAATTTATACTGGCAATATACGAATAACTAAACGAACATTGGTTGCGCGGGTGGTGATAATTATTATAATCAAGGTTGCGGTCTTGATATAAACACCTGAATCCATTAATTACTTACATATGTCAGTATAAACTAAGAAGTGTATAGTGTAGAAAAGGCAATTCAAATAACCTTTTACCTACACTAGACATGTATACATAACAGATGGTGGATAGCTAGTTAAAACTTTTGGCTGTTAGTAACACCTTCCTGAATATATATATATATATATATATATATATATATATATATATATATATATATATATATATGTTCATTTACAACCCAAAATTCTAACTAGCTATGCACCATCTGTTATTCTTAAGACAGAAAATTCGGTGTTCATCAAGGATGAGACCGTCCTAGTAGATGCCATGTTGAGTTCATACTGAGGACATGTATGAAATCGGATCTTGTCATAGAAATATTATATATATATCATATATATATATATATATTTATTTTATATATATATATATGAGTGTAGATTTTCAAGACTTCATTAAATGCGCTATGGCTCAAATCTTGTCTGTGTCCGTTATAGAAGGCATTTAATGTGTGCTCAAAAAGGACTGAAACGTTATAGACGATTAATTGCAATTAATTACTTTTGAAATTAATAATTTTTACCGTCAGTATATATATATATATATATATATATATATATATATATATATATTCAAAACATAAAGGCGTGATTTAAATTATTATCTGTTGTATGTATTAACTAAAAGCTTCATTAGATAGCGAATTTTATTAATCTTTTGCACTTGATCCAACAATTAAACTAGTTAAAAACTGATCAAATTCCCCTCTGTTCAGATTCCTGATGTGATAATTGTAGCTACTACTGATGTGTCAAATAAATGCGAAATCGGTTTGGTATATGTATTTAATTTGCTTTATTTTGTAAGTGTTAGTTTATATCCGCTCTAATTCGTTTTGATGTACGTTTATATAAATATAAAACTTTAATTAAAATGTCATGGCGGTATTCTGTTATATATTTGCTGTCAGCTAAAAGTCTCATTGGATAGCAAATTCAATTTATTTTTCAGACTAAAATAGAGACCAAAACAAAAAATCCCCATTCTATGAGTGAAAAATGCATTCGATGTGAGGTTTCCATGGTGTGTGTAAGAATTTTCGATGGCTATTGCCGATAAGACAAATAAGATGGGAACCAATCTGTTATATGCGTTCATTTGCTACATTTTGCAAACGGTACTTTATATCCACAGTAATATATTTTAATATAAATAAATAAATAAATATATCATCGTGTAATATGCTGTTGTAAATATGCATGTACTACCTAATTTTATGTTGTAAAATATTTCCAAAACCAGCATTTTAAATTTAGTTGTTTTTTTTCTTACTGTTGTCACGTGTTGTTACGTTTAAAATTTTTAATTTTTACTTTGTAGTCATTTCAGACGCGAGCTGATCCAGAAAGTCTTAAGCAAATATTTCACAAGGCAAGTTTTGAAAAAAACTCTTCAATCGTACTGTCTTTAAAATTTTTGTCATCTAAACTTTCTTTTATTTTACAGAACTATTTTTATGCGTTAGCCGTATTAGTGTTTCTGGAGATACATTTCACTTAATGTTGCCTAAAAATTTCGTCATTGTCCTCATGAAATGGATTTAACCCCATTCAGGTGTTACCATTACAAGCAAAATATGCAGAAACTTTTATTTTAATACCACGATTTATCATAATCATACACGTACTAAAGTGTGGCATTTCTCTGTTAGGTCTCGAATGCCTATTTTGCACCAATGCCTGTCGTTTGCTACATATTGTGCACCCGTTATTGATTTACGTTCTCATGCTAAATTTCACCGTAAACATATATATTTTTAATAATTTTGTGATTTGACTTGTCATTTATGAAAGAATATAGTTTTCAGAAATGAGGATATATACAATGTTTGACTTTTTATTGTGCAGAAATTAATCATTATTTACCATTTAACTTAATCGCTTTCCAGTATGCAAGTATCGAGAAAAATGGTCAATGGTATATGACAGGTGAAGACTTCGTCATTAAGTACTTGCAGCTGTACAAACCTGGAATGTTTAGCAAAAAGTGTCTTGATTTGATTGCGGGCGCTGTAGATGTGACTAAAGATAAGTAAGTATCAACCAATCTTAAAATTACGTGTGTCGTTTGACGACCCACTTGCTCTAGCTATTCATAAACCGCTTCCGCATGAAAGAGGTAAAGTCACCCGTCTCATTAATTTCAATTTGTTCCGATAATCAGGTTGATTTCGTCGTTGTCTATCCTTGCTCGAGCAGGTTTAATTAAGAGATAATTGTTGTCTTCATTCGAACCGTGAATCCCCGGTTGACTTAGCTAGTCATCAACGATCGTTTTGTCAAACAGTTATTTTACTCAGTAATATAGTTTAATGCTCTGGATCTCAGTGTTTGAAACATACTCCTTGGTATGTACACACTTAATACCTATTACATTTTAATTTACGCAATCATGCATCGCACGGTCGGTAATAATTGTTTAAAAGAAGCTTGCGGAATTGAAATAAATATCAATACTATTTTGTATGACCAATCGCAATATATAGCAAAATTATCGTCAGTGGCGCGTACTGCTGCGTGTATGACTTCCATCTTAATCATCAGAGCAGGATGTCTAAAAAAGATCAAACAGCAATAAATATATAATAAATGTGAAACCCGAAATCCCATTCTGTCAATTTGTTAACGTATTGCGATGATGATTATGAAAGGTCGAAATGCATCAGTACGTGTAACAGACAGACATTTTGTTGTTGTGAGGCTTTTTAAGTGCATGTGATTGGTTTTTATCTATGATTAATCGATGATTAATAAATTTTATAGTTTACTTGAATGTCGGGCTACCTGCAAAAGTGTTATAACCATGTATGAATAAAAATTTTAAAGCAGAAATTCTATTAATGTTTGCTGATTGTGGATGTTTGATGCATTTGATCTGCATTCGATTTGCTCTGATTATAAACAGAGAAACTCAACACGTGCCAATTCTTGCGACTGCCTGTAGTTAGGATGTTGTGCTACTGTTTATATAAAATGGTATTAGTATTTATCTTATGTCCGCAAACTTTAATTATCTATTTGCGAAGCGATAATTTGGACAGCATGCTATATTACTATTATCATATTCTTCAATGGGACAATTTGTGTTTTTTTCCTTACTCAGCCTAGAGAATCACTTTGAGTTAAATGAATGGAGAAAATCAATATCATCATCATCATCATGCCCAGCCATACAAAAGCCAAAAGTGACTAATGTTTAACTGCCATATAACCATAAGAATCTTCCTTGTGGCTTTCACTATATTACATCATAAACAAACCAAATCTCGCAGCTAACTTTGTCCTACTAAGAAAAGGAAGTTACGAAGATGATTCTACTAGATATCTGCAACAAGATGGATTTGTATCCAAGAATCTTGATGCACACGTGGACCCCATTCTGGCGGAGGAGTGGGTCCTATACTACCCTATTTGGACTTAAGTGAAATCAACTGTTGCTGCCATGTAAAAATCTGCCCACTTTGTTGCTTACGGAATGGAGTAAATAAATATGTTTTGAACCGTATACACTTAACTTGGCTACTTATTTAATTTAAATTCAATTCAGTTCTGAAAAATTAATCTTTGGCGATGCTTTGCTAAAAGCCTAGGTCATTTTGTCTTCTTAGTCGTGAACTCAGCTTTTGGTTTCAATATCTGTTTCTGATACTGTTCTAGATTGATAACTTTGGACGAATTCACGGCTTTTGAGGCGTTATTATGTGCTCCAGATGGCATATATGCTACTGCTTTTCAGATTTTCGATCTTAATGGTGACGGTTATATTACGCTAGGTAAGAACTTTTTTCAGACGATACGTCCAATTAATATTTCTTTGTAATATTTTCGATTCTCAAAGTAAATGCTTATCTAGATTTTCAGCTTTTTGTTCTTTAGATCATGCTTCATTTTGGCTGTGTGTGCATAGATGTATGCATATTTGTATGCATGTATGTGTAGATTCTAAAAACAACGCGTCAAATTTATATTATTTTGGCTAATGACATGAATTGTTGGCCTATTACATAGAAATTTGTGTGTTTACTTCAGATAGATATTGTAGCACCGTGGACTAGAAAGTTTACATAGTGGAAAGACGCATTCTTTTAAATTGAATAAATTGTATTAAAGTTTATTCACACAACCTGTATTAGAAACTAAACAGTCAGCGAAACAATACAAGATTTTTGTGGCGATTTATAAGCGTTATAATGCAGGATTACATGGACTACTGGACAGTACCCCGTACTTCCGAATGGCGAATGAGCTCTCAACAGCCAACGGCAACCATGCAACTTACTGCTGCCTTGCAGACTGCGCTTGGATGTGCAAAGGCTAGAGGTGCGTCCTCGATCAAAAAGCCGAGTGGTGAGGGGACACCACTTGTACCGAATTCCCAAGAAACTCCATGAAATCAATGGAGCCGGCTTATCCTCCAAAAGGAGTCAGCCGCAGTAAAGTAAAAAGTAACCGTATTAATTGGTTGGCAGATCACTTTTGGAAAACTTCTCTTTGTCTCCCGCATCATTTCTGATCTCTGCAAGTATATGTGTATCAAAAGATGTTAAACGTTGATCCCAAATTCTCTTCAGATTTAGAGATTCAATTCTGGACGTCGCAAAGCTGCAGCTACCGATGAACTGCTACGTTCTTTATTAAATTGAAAAAAATTCATTTCACTACTATTTCAAATGGGAAGACTGTCGCGAGTGCTTAGGTGAAGTCAGACATGATTCAAATGTTCAAAAAAGACAGTAGTAATTCGTTCGTCAGCCATCGTGATAAAAGATTGATTTAAGTCGTATCTAGGTCGCACACTTCGATTGCTATTTTCTATTTCAGCGCTTCGTGTCAAGCAAACATTAGAAAATCAAATGTTTTGTTTTTATTTGTTTTGATCATATTTTTATTCCAAGACAGTTACTTAAAAAACATTTATCTATCGACATTGCACATGCTAGAAACAGGCAAAATCAACTAAAATACAATTGTGTAGTAGTAGACACATTCATCTTCCAGAAAGAGGTTCAAGTATACAATAATTATTTAGTGGAAACCATGCACTTATTGGCAGATCCAAAAATACGTCTACGGATTTCAACGTTAGTTACTCGTTGTTGGTAACCAACATGTGCTATACTTCTGAAACAACGATGATCGAATGCCGGTAAGCGTCTCAAATCATCAACTCTAAGAGGCCAAGTTTCACCAGCGTATAGTAAGACTGCGCGTACAGATGCACTGCAAACACGACGTTCTAGGCAAAGTGAAATATCCATAAATGACGAAGGTTCGAGGAAGCTACTCTAGCTTTCGCAATTCGTATGCTCACCTCATCGGACATATTGCCTAAGTTATTCATAGAGCTCCCAAGATATTTAAATCTGTCGACTAAGTCTAGATCTACATTCTGCATTCGCAACATTGGAGTTAGTAGTTGGTGATCCTGTAACAGTATCTTACATTTGGAGGGTGCGAATTTCATACCGAAAGACTGAACAACGTCTGTTAATCTATTCAAGGTGGCCTGGGCTGCATCCCGATTGTCGAATAATGGTACGATATCGTCCGTATAGTCAAGCTCGACTAGTTTATTGCCCGGGAGAACTTCAAAACCTGCATCCTAAATGTGTGGAAGAGTGTTGTTCATAATAGCATCGATTACAAAATTAAACAAAAATGTGGAAAGTGGACAACCTTGACGAACACCACTGCTGATTGTAAAGTTATGCGTTAATTTGCTATAGACGTTAACGCGACTAGAGATATTTGTGTAGAGTATAATATTAACCAATTTTGTGGGCACACCGCTTTTCGACAAAATTGGGAATAAAACATTGCGATCTCTCGAGTTAAATGCACCCTTGAAATCTAGAAAGATGGCTATTGTGGGACGTTGATATAAATTTCGCTGTTCAAGAACTTGCCTAACCTAAAATATTATCTATGTAACCCACATCCTGAGGGAACCCGGCCTGTTTCACTCTTGTATGTGATATACTTGAAGCGCTAAGCCGACGTAGGATCATCGAAGCAAATAACCTAGATACGATTGGAGTCAAGCTTATACCATGATGGTTATCGCACGAATTACGATTGCCTTTTTTGTAGATAGGAATGATGGTCGACTCATTCCAGTCAAGTGGTACAGTTTCCTCATTTCGTATAGTATGGCAATGTTTGGTCAACGCTCCTGACATTATGTGGCCACCATCCTAAAATAACCCTGGAATAAGATCATCGGGGCCTTGGGCTTTGCGACGTTTAAGAGAAAGAATTGCATCGCATACTTCTTCGATGCTAAAAGTCCACACTGTTGATGCAGACATGCTTTCGGGGATCGGAACTGACGCGGGTGCCCAAGAAATTGATCTTTGAAGTGTTTAGCCTACCTATCAAGACAACTTATTTTATCCGTTTTTAAATGATTGCTACTATCATTTATAGTTTCAATAACTTTTAGTTTTCTCGGGCCTGTTGCGCGAATAAGTTGGAACAAACAGCGACTATTACCTGACGCGAAAGCTACTTCCATTTCTTCAGTCTTTCTGGTCCAAAAGATATCGAGATCGACTTTTAGACTGCGCTTCAGTTGGCGTCTTATATTGCGACGAGTATTATTATGAATCGAGCCAGGTGGAATTTGGCGCCTTATTTCGAGTATTTCCATAGATTTTACAGAGGGCCAATGCATATTTCTACGGGGTCCTGCAGTGCCACATAAATTAGTCCCTCATTGTGCATAGTGAAACTTATCCTGGATCAAAGCATATTTGGATTTTCGCCATCCAAACCAGTTAGATTAGTCTTTAGAATATTTTCATAATTTTGTCGGAAGGACGGTTTGGGGTTTATTCTTAATTATTTTCCCAGAAAATTTTGGTGCAAATCTATATATATATATATATGTCGCATTGTCATAGACTTAATATGAAGTTAGCTCAATTACTGCTGATATAGACTTTCGTATAGTAGTTTGTCCCGTCTCACATTCCTTAGTCAAATATATAGTTAGTATAGGGCGTAATAATGGCTCCTACTGATGGTTGCAGTTAACGAGAAACGCATGCGTACGCGAAAGTATATTGTTGTTCGTGTTAACTTTGACATATTATTCTCACCCAATTTGAACAAATTTGTTATTGGGTGCGCAATGTCTAATGTACAATTGCGTATCTGTTAATTCCAAGTGATGAAGAGTACATAAATAATGTTGTTTTTTATATTTCACTTTTTTGCACACTGTTTCGTGTTTAGACTAACTATTTGTTACCACGAATCTTCATCTTTTTGCGTTGCACATTTAGATAATTTTAGAAAAGTTTTTACGGAGACAACTTGCAATGGAGTTGCCTTCAATTTCGACTCGGAGTTTGTCCAACGCTATTTTGGCAAAAATAGGGATCGTGCAATAACCTACAGCGAATTTACTCAGATTATTCATGTAAGCATAAATGTTTATCCTAACTTCGACGCGTTTTTATATTATTTTTTTCTTAACTAATTCTGCTCAACAGTTGGTCTCATTATCATCCTCGATTTCACATCATTTTGTGTATTTTAAAGCGCAGCATTATTTTTTTTGTGCAAAGTTATTCCGAAATGATGTTCAATACGACATTATTTGACCTCGCGTTTCTAGAATCTTCGATTTTTTATCGATCCATTCGAGGAACTTTATAATGGTTGACCAGGTTCATTCTGACCAGGTCGATATTTACTATAATCTCATTCTGAGTCATTAGGCTCAGAAAGTTCATGTACGATTTTAAGGTCAGTTATATTTGTTTATTAGTACAATAAATTGTTTAATACTTTGTGCATTGAAGTAAAAGTTTATTAGTAAAACAGGATTAAAACATTAAATATCTGGTAATACAATTAAACAATCATTGATTGCGCGAGTGGTAGTAACAATTCTTTAAATCAAGTTTGCGAGCTTGAAGTAAGCACCAATCCAATTGTATTTAACCAGTTGTTGAAAAAATAGCAAAACTACCGCCAGTCACATGTACTGACGCGTTTCGACCTTCGATGATCATCATCGGAGTACGACGGCAAACTGAATAGCGAGGATCAAAATTCCATGCATATATATAAGGAGCAAAATGGTTGACGGTAGTTTTTCTTTTGTTCGACGGCTGGTTTAATACAATAGAATTGATGCTTTCTTCAAACTCGCAAAAGTGATTTAAATAAATGTCTGGTATTTTATATAGTTAATTTAAAACCACAAAGAAGTTTAAATTGTGTTTCATGCGAAGTTGTCAACAAAACACAAGATACTGAAAGTGCGAATGCGGAGGCAGGCACAGAAAAAAATGACCCATTCAAGTTATTTTTATTCAAATATTTATTTGTAGGTAGGTGGAGCTGAACGGTTTCGCAACAGGGCGTCATCTTTTCATTTTTTCTTCAAGGGTAATCTTTAAATCCTGCTGGTTTGTAGTGTGATTTTGGCTAATCGTCTGTTCGCGTATTGCGGAATGGTTGTCTCCTTTTCCATTTGTGTTTAGAAATGGCACATGGGATGGTCCCTTTTGTAATCGACCATTCCTATCTATAAATCGTACCTAGCATTTATTTTATGTGTATTATTATACAATAGTTGACTGCTCAACTACATGGAGCTTTTTTACATTTACGCTTGGCAAGCGTTTTGCTTAAAAATATCCATTAGTTTTATGTAAGGCATCTGAGTAATCTTTGCTTTTAAATCGTGTATATATCTCACCGGATTTCTGGCGGGCCGTAGCTTATCATACCTGAAACGGCCCTAACTAACGAGGAGAAATATTTTGGTTTCTAATCGGCTCCTCAGCTGAGTTTCGCAATATGCTTGACTGGACTGCACGAGATTTGTTGATAAATTGGGTGCCAACGCGACTGGTGACACTGCCTGCATAATGTGTGCGGTTGGCCAGTTGAATCTACTAGTCCTCGTAAGATCCGCTAGGGAGACTTTTGTTTTGGTTATACGACCTCTAGCTTTTCGCGATCTTTTGTATAAGAGACTAGTTTATGCGATTTTTTATGTAAATATGCATGTGCGAAAATAGACTGTTCCGCTTACCGACTATTGATAAATGATTCATCAATTCTAACATGGATCACATTTTATAATTGCCCAACTTACAAGTTTTTCTTCATTGATTCTCTTAGAATTTGGGATGTATTTCAAATTAACTCTGAATTTCGTTAATAATTTCAGTATTTTTTGAGTAATACAACTTTCTCTTTTAAAGGCAATTAAAGTGATTTAGAAGTTTAAGGTATCAAGCTTGATAAAGTTGTCCAGAAGGATTTGCTAAAGTCAGCATGAAAAACGTGTTATTCCTTGTAAACATGTGGCTAATGCCTTCTAATGATCGATCGATAGGTTCCTGTACTATGCCTTAAATCCACTATACATTTTATCAAGTAACGTAGGATAGTTTGTTGACGCAAATCTTATATATATATATATATATATATATATATATATATATATATATATATTCTTATAATTAGGAAAACACAAATAACAAAGTGGATAAAGGCCATTTATTTCGTGAATACTAATCATCTCTTATACAATCATACATATTTATACATTTTGGGTTTTCAATTGATTATGCTAGTGGTAACAAATCTGACTCGTTTTTACTGCTGTTTCTTGTTTTGACTAGTTGGTGAGTGTGTATGAGTTTGTGCTTGTGTGTATGCGTGTTTGCATGTAAAGGTCATTCTCGCAGTATTGCGAAGTGATGTCTGATATCTCGTCATTATTGTTTTGATAGCTTGAGAATTAACCATTTGTGCGCATTGTTCACTGTTACATATACAAGTGCTATTTTTCCCAGTATAGTTGATCGTTTCACCTCGTTGCGCAAAGTTTTCACGTGGTAACAACGCCAGTGTTGATTGCAGTGTTAAACGCTCACATTGTTTGGAGACTTCTGTCATCGTATGCGCCTCTGTTATTTCCACTTCAGTTTGTTGCCAATCCGATTGTACGTTTGTTGATTCTATATATATATATTTGCGTAATAATATCGTAGCATAGTCGACGTTATATAAGGTGTTTAGGGGTGTTGTTTAAAAGCCCGATCACTTTATATACTGTGTTCTCAATCGATACCATATAAAATAGCATCTGAAACGCTATGGAGAAAAATATTAAGAAAACCACGGTTTCTCTTCTTATGACAAAACCTGCAAGCTTGTTTACTGTCTCTAATAAAACTAAAGTTCTTTAAAACGCGAAACCTGATGCGAAGCGAAGATCAGAACTTAGCCTAGTTTGTAAATATCCCAAGGGATATTGTCAGCCACGCTACAGTTTAAGGACAAAACTGACTTTAAGTTGTTAATGTGTGGGAAACTGCATCGAAACGTAACACCTTACATTGAATTTTATGCTCAAAGCTCCCATATTAGAACTCCAAACTCCACCAAGAGAGTCAACGCGCCATCAATCTCGGAAGCGCAACTTGTTGACCCTGTCTGTCAAAAATTTTAATTGGCGTGTTTAGCGATGAGTCGACCTCTGTAAATTTTTACCAGATGAAAATTAAAATTCCTACTTCTTGTAAAGCTATAGATACTTGCGATCTCATAAGGGACCATATAGCCGCCAGAGTTGATGGTCGTCGTTATGAATTTTCAAATTATGTGGAACAGAGGTTCATAAGTATCTGCACAAGATAATAACTGCATTCTGGATGGAGGAAGCCGTCCAAAACGGGTCGAAGTGTGCTATTGTCGTGCTTATCCATAAAAAGACGACAGACATTCCTGCAACCTACCGTTATATCAGTTTTATTTGTGTTGAATCAATGGTTGTCACTGATATTATTCTCAGGAGCATAAGCAAAGAGCGAGAGGCGAATTAAACCAACTCATATCGGCTTTCGATCAGAAATGGGATACGTAGACCAAATTCGTTCACTCCGCCACACTCTTGAATTTAGCCACTGGTATCTGAAGCGCACTATTAATGCTTTTCTAGACTACTTAGCTGCTTTCGATTCTGTCTCGCGTGCCAGTATATGGAGAGCTTTGTTAAATGACGGCGTACTGGCAAAAATTGTTGGATTATTCGAACCCTGGTATAATGAATCGTAGGCATGCATTAGCACTCGTAAGGACTTCTGTACATCTATTCATTCAGATCCGGTGTTCGTCAAGGTTGTGCCATTGCTTTCAAGCTGTTTATTTGTATTGCCGATGCAGCCTTTGCTGAGGTCACTGCGGCAATATCCGGAGTGAGGATCGGTTGTGATGACTGGCATGTTGACCTCCAATACACTGACGATGCTGCCCTGATGACAGAATAGGAAGGTGAACGTAAAGGAGTCGATAATTGTGATAAAAAATTGTCTTTTATAATCGGTAGCCGAAGGTCGTGCTAAATGGAGCCCTTTCTGCTACTGTCCAGTAATTTCGTCAACCTAGGATTTCTGGTGACGTAAGACGAATCAGTTTCTCCCAAAATTTTCACAGATATTAGATCTACAGATATTCGTTAGGGATTAATATTCAAACCATGTTAGAATTACTCGTCTATTTTACTTAAAACCAAATTAAAGGTTATTATAATCAAGGTTGCAGTCTTGATATAAACACCTGACCCATTAGTTACTTACATATGTCAGTATAAACTAAGAATTGTATAGTGTAGAAAATTGAAGGTTTTCAGGTAAAACGATCTGAGGGTCCTGATTTATGCTGCGGAGACTTTGTAAATGATACACAGTAGCTACTAGTGCCTCGTCAGCTTTGCTGGTTGATGTATTCGCTCGATTTGGTTCAGGCAATTGATAGATGATGGTCGGGAGGTATTAATCAATATCGATGTTTACGTACCAACCAGTTATATTCGGCCGTTCCTTCACGCTACATTATCATCGAACCTTTTATGTGAAGGTCGATTGCGCTGGTTAAGCCACTCGATGTGGAGCCCAATTTCAGATCTTGCCCGCCAGATCACCGAAGCAATTAAGGTAGCTGTGTGTCAGCCACCTCTTGGCTGGATATTGTTAATTGCGATATCGGACATTTGATCACGGTAAACTATACTCCTACTAACCAATAGGCAGTTGAAAATGGTAAAATATTTTCAAACAGAGTTCAGTGTCCTGGTTAATTATGCCCATTGGCATTGGCTCTTCTAAATTCTGGTGAGGAGTATTGAAAATTTCCCTTCTGAACACTTTTTACTTTAGCAATGTCGTATATGCTGGCTTTGATTATTAGGATTGGCGTACTTGTTCATCTGATTACTACTTTAGTACGCATAAGTGTAGGTGATCACACTGTTCAACTGTCCAAGATATATACTGCGTTTGGGGTGTAGTAGTTTATACTACAAATGATTCGTCAGTAAGCCAGAACGCATTTTATGCATGAGATTGTTTCTTTTATTGATGCTGACCGGCGAATATCATTCTTGTCGTATTTGAACTAACTTATTCATGTGGACGCAATACGTAATGTATGAGTGAATATGTATTAGATCTCAGCTACCGCTCTACCATTGTTGTTATCTTGCGAAAAAATTGTTTACGAAGTTTTTCATTTCTCTTTTGCGTTCTTCTGTGGAAAACCTGTTTTAGGATTTTCATGACGAGCATGCGAAACAGGCTTTCGCAAAATTTGACCGCAACATGAACGGTACAATCACTGTGCCAGATTTTAATGAAATAATGACACACCTAAAAGCTCATCTACTGTCGCCGTTTGTCAGAGAAAATCTAATTGGAGTGAGTTTAAGAGTACCATTATTTACTTTTGTATTTGTGCAGTTTATCTGAATTCGTTAGGTTGTTTAGTGCTACATAAAACGCATCGTAGTAAAAGTATATTAGGTTTAAATGACGAAGTTTACAAAGTATATTTTTTACGTTTTCATTATTTGCAGTACTTGTTTATTTTATTCTATTGAATAGACGGTTGCAAAAGGCGAGAAGAATCGACGAGTAAATTTCGCCTATTTTACAGCTTTTATTAGTCTGCTAGATAATATTGAACTTGTGAAGAAAATATATCTCAGCCGAACTCATGGTCACTGGCACACATCTATCACAAAAGGTAATTAAATTAAATTGTTGACTATCAACATGCCTCTTAATTATTGTCGTTTTTAAGTATTTGTGTGTGCATGCAGGTGTATTGTATATTTATTTATGAAGTATTTTTGTATGTATGCATGCCTGTATATATGTATGCATGTATTTATGCATGTGTATGTAGGCACGTATGTATTTGCATATTTATGTATGCATGTATATGTGTAAATATGTGTGTATGTATGTATTTATGTATGTATGTATGTAGGTGTGTATAGGTGTATGTGTATAATTGTATTTAAGTATTTATATATGCATGTATGCATGTGTGCGTGTATGTACGTTTGTACGCATATATGTATGTATGTATGAATAAATGTATGTATTTTTGCATGAATGCATGCATATATTTGTGTATGTATATGTATGTATGTATTTCTGCATGTATGTATGTATGCATATATGCATGCATGCATACATGTATGCTTACAGTTATGTATGTATGTATGTTTGTGTGTATGTATGTGCACTGGCTTTGTATGTTTCTACACCGAGGGCTTGTAATACTGTTTAAAAATATTTGTTAGTATGTAACAAGGAATGAACAGATGTTTTGTGTGCACCGTATGTAAAAATGTTATGTTTAAATTTATTTTTAATTTCTCTCTAAATTGCTTTGAGTAAATTAATATTTTCCATGTACAATTTTAAAATAATGTTAAATAGCGTATAATTATAATCAGCAATGTACACTTATTGTATGGTATCAAGTTATGATTTTCATTTGTTTTATTATTTTTCTCCAATTTAAAATTTCAAAATATTTTACAGAGGAATTTTTGCACGAAGCCCAATTCTTTAGCCAAATAACACCTCTCGAGGTAGATATTCTCTTTGAACTTTCGAACAATATGAGGAATGATGGGTAAGCTAACTTTATAAAACAAGGTAACTTAAATGTTTCTTTATGCATGTTCGTATTACTTTCAATGTGGGAAGTTTTTCTTATTTTCTTGGTACAATTTCTTTCTTTTTGTAGTATTGTGGTTATTCTGCAACCTTAAATTATAATAGTAAAATTTCAAAATATTTGGTATGCTACTGATAGTATAAAGAACGTTTTTTTGCTTACCATAACTATCATAACTAGTTAATTTTGAATGCATTTTATTTATTTATTTCGGAACAGATAAGATTTATGTATCAGGATTTTGTTGTTCAAAAATAATTCATTAAGAAACATTCTTATTTAAATAAATTTTGGTTTGATATTAGTGATTGTTCTAAAAATTAGGAAGTATCTTCTAAATAGAACACATTCAGTCCAATGCGAGCTTAAATATTCAATATCATTTACCGATAAATGCTTATCATATTTTCTACTGCAACCAAAGACGGAGATTGAATCGTTTTATATTTGAACGTCAAATAATTCTAATGTGGTGTATGCATCTTCTGCAGTACTGCCCGTGTTCCAAATGGATGCTAATCACTATATTGTTCTAGTTCATTTTAGAAAAGAACTACAAAAAATTACCGCGTAATATCGTTCTTCTAAATTAATAGTCTATGTTACTTGTGGACAGTATTTCGATCAGATAAAACTAATCAAGTGTATTCAATAAAAAATTGAATGTTTGATACACGAGCACTATTTGGCGAGAGGTAAATTTATAATTTCATGATACATTGGGCTGAATAGCGTAAAAAGCAATTTACAATTTTGCATAAACAGCTGGTGGACCATGTCCGGCGTGAGATTTCGAGCCTTTCTCGCCATGAGCAAACTGTTACACTTTAGAGTAAAAATATGGCATCATGGCCACTTATGATGCTCAAAAAAGCTTTGGCCGATTTGTCTATTAATTATTCTTCTTAAGGCATATATTCTTTTTGGATAACATGGAGTCAGATGATTTACAACGCTACTTCCCTGGTAGCGAAACAAATTTCGTCATATGGCAGTGAAACATTAGTCACTTGACTTTTGTGTGGCTGGGCGTGATGATAATGATCAGTCACCACATACTTTTTTTTCTTCGGGCGCCGCAGTTGGCCACCTACTTTGTCTTCAACAATTGTGTAAGACAGCTACATGACGGTTTATGTAGGAGTGTACGTGTGTTTGTACGTATCTACATATTCTATTGTCTCTACCAATGTTCTACATAATTATTATTTATTTAATTTACTAATCTAGGCTATTGTGCCATGTTTGCTTTTTGGCTGCTGTTTTATAGCCACATTTGTATGACCGAGATCCAGGCCATTTCACCGTTAAACGAAGAGGTCATGCCGTACCACTATCAGTCAAAAATGATTAAGGTCAGCTTAAAGCTTTTTTATGTTTTTGTTTTATCTTGATTTCCGTATTTTAAAGCTGCACAACTCATTTATCGTGTTTGTAAATGAAAGTTTCATTGATATGCAGCCTATTGTGGCCTATAGACTGACTTAGGTTCCTTGTGTTAATTCTGTCGCTATTTGCTATAAATTCGTCCTCTAGACTGGTCTTATTAGCGAACTATCCACCATTTACGTATTAATTTGCGATGCCTACATCTTGATACTCTAAATAAGACTTGAAGCACATCGTTCAAATTGTTACATTGCTTATTTATTCTGTAGAAACAAATAGAGATTTTCTCGCATAATGAGTATACCTTTGGTCAAAAAGTTTAATTTCTGTGTCTTATAATTCGAAGGGCCATCCCCTGCTATAATTTCTCTTCTCGTTACCATAATAATTTTTTGCTTTCCGCATCAAATGTATGCACCAATTACGGATAACCGATGACAGACTGATGTATCTCGGACTTCATCTTGGCGGACATGACTTGATCTCTGACGCTTAAGCGGATGTAAAATGGATTTTTGTGAATACCCTTGCTATTGGTTTGCGCATCTGGCTTATATCAATTGCTGTAGGCTCTCCTGGATGCTAGATATTGTAGTGATATTTGAAAAACTGCGGTTACTGTTTCCTGAGATTGATGTGTGTGCATGCCATATAACGTAGTTACTTAGGCATTGATTGTAAGGATTGATGCTGTTAATCACGTAGTCTGTTCGACCAAATGTAATTATCGGGGTTTGTTGACAACAATCTCGTAAAACATATTTAACGTACAATGCGCAAATCTAGTCGTTGCGTCTGACTGAGGGTAATACGTGACAGCTTGAAAGTAATTAATAGTGAGGTTCTTGAATCGTTGGTTGAATTCCTATGCCTCGAACTGAGACATTAATTGGTAACAAATTAACCATGCCAGCCCTTTTCTTAGGTCCTTTTTATTGACTCGTTCGAAATGCTTATATTTCTTAACGTAAGCATGAGGATGTTTAGCTTATAAGAGTATACCTAAGGTTTGCATTATATCAATTATTTTCTTTTACTCTGTTCCTGTTGTATAATGGCTAAATGGTTTTTATAGCCAACTTATCTATTTTTGTAATATTCATATCTGAAGGAAACTTAGTTTAAAAAAACAATCCGATGAATATAAAGCCATTGTCTGGCAAATGGATTTTCTTGCAAAATAATATTCTTTAAAGGTTTCTGAACAGGGACTGGACTAGGTGAATCAACTATCTGGTAAACAGCCTCGATAATAAATCGATACTTATGCGTAATGCGTGGATTTTGGTGACATTGTGAATCAAGAAAATGAAAAAAAGGGGCCTTGTTTAAGCCGCGATCGTATTATTTCTAGTCAGTGAACTGCTGTTGCTACCTTATGGGGTGTTTAGTTTATACCGACGACATATATATGACAAGAGTCTGCCATTGTACCTTAAATTTGTACATATATTATAACTGAAGAAATTAATTTATCTATTTAAACGGGAGCCGGCAATTGAAATTATTGGTATTTGTAATTTTGTATTAGAATTTCTGTTCATTATTGCTGGTGCTGTATGTATAGCTTTCTAAATAACTTAGGATACCGTCGAAAAGAGTGCAGCTGGCAAAGGACGGACGCTTTATTTAGGTATTCTGGAGTCGGCCTATCGTTTTGCACTGGGCAGCATCGCAGGCGCGATTGGTGCAACTGCAGTCTATCCGATAGATCTGGTGAAAACGCGAATGCAGAACCAACGCACTGGATCTTCCGTTGGTGAATACATGTACAAGGACAGTTGGGACTGCTTCCGCAAAGTAATTCGGTAGGTCTGCACAATGTACAAGTGTATGGCTTGCATGTCAATATAGCCCTAATAATTAAAACAACCTTGGTTGCGCAGGCGATGATAAAGTTATTTAAATTATGGTTGCAATTTTGATGTAAACACCAGTCTCATTACACGCATACATTTGTTGGTATAAACTAAGCATTTTGTAATGTAGAAAAAGACAATTCATCCAGTAAACCGGTTTCGTTCTTATTGGGAACTCATCATGTACTGGCAAGTATTTGCCGCGGAACGGACACGTTTTCTTAGGTGTCTGTTGCTCTAACCGCTGAGCCACCTCATTAAGTTTGACTGTTATCGGTTTTACTTTTGACTTGAAAATTTCATTACGAACATTATCATCGTCACCATCATTATGCACAGCCAAACAACAGCCGATAGTAATTATTGTTTCACTGCCATGTAACCACAAATGAAGGAAAAAACAAGACTTTTTGCAAATGACGAAAAAAATAATTTCTGTACATAAATGTTTAGTTAAATTTATGTGGTACACAGCACTTAGTTACTATGAATATATTTGTCTAGTTAACAAACAGAGGTGAGGCAAACTAAACCTCATTAAGAACAGGTCAGCAGTAAGACAAGGCAACATCGGCAATACAGCCTCCATGCGGCTTGCCCTGTATCACATAATTAACGCAAACAAACCTCTTAGCCAACTCTGTCAAACTAAAAAAAAAAGTAAATTATGAAGGTGAAATCTTCAACAAGATCGCCACTGAGCTCGAATCGATGCCATATCGCATAGGGTTTTCGACCAGAAACTATGATGCGCTTCCTTGCGGTTTTCACTGTATCACGTCATCATCGGAATGGACATGTAATAAAAGACTTGTAATTTGGCAAAACTAGGTGGTATGCCAAAAAATTAATGCTTTCCATACCTTGAGGATATTTTCATTATTTGAAGTCAGGATTTGGAGATTCCGAAATTGAGCTAATGAAATAAACGTAATATTTTCAGTGAGTTGTTGTTCCGGAATATGAAATAAAAATGAATCGTTTAATGGGCGGTAGTAATGTCTACGGGTAAGATTTATAAAAGAAATAATTTGAATTTAAGTTCAGTCACTACTATTCATTGGGAAAATTATTTTTAGACTAAAAGCATAAAAAATTGAAGAAAAGAATTAAAATAATAGAAACAATGTTACGTAGTAGTCTAAAAATAACAACCGATGAGCGAGGGCATATTCAAAATGTAAGCAGTGGTGCACAATATGTTTATACTAAAATGAATAGCTGGTGTGCGATGATAGAATTGGTTTAGCGATATTAAATTGTCTAATTCGCTCTCTTTGTTTACCTTATAACTAAAGTCACGATAAACACTATACTTGTGCAATAGATGTTGCACAATGTTGCGCAAATAGTAAATTATAGGTTAAAATATAACCAGAAGGATAAACCAAAGACAGCATAAACGGAACGTCTAATCTCGTGCACATTCGCTTCGTGCTTACTGGCGACTCATTGGTAGGAGCCGGTATTATTCCCATTACTCACTATATATCTGGTTGAGGAACGTTAGAATATTGAACATATATATATATATAGCATATATATATATATATATATATATATATATATATATCAAACATGTAATATTGATAACACCATGGCTATCATGTCAGTGGTGAGACCTCCCACTTGTACCAAATTCCCAAGAAACTCCATAGCAATGCGGTGGCTTATCCTCAAAGGTCAGCCACCCAGTAAAGTAAAGGAAAAGTACCTGATACCAAAATTATGGTTTCCCAAAAGGTAAATGGTATATAATTATGATTCGTTAAGATGCACATACTAATGCAGACTTATATGGCTATATAGATTGGTTGAAAACTGGTAAACCTAGTAATAAATTAGTTCAGTTGTATAATTTAGGAGAGATAATTCATCTGGGTGACTAGTTTCGTCTATATTGGAAATACTTCACGTATTGTCTAAGATTTGTCACGGAGAAGGTTCGAGCCCGGGCACATCTGCTTCGGAGTCTATCGCTCTAACTACTTAGTCACCCTGCCGCGCGCTGCACACAATCTTCTGTTGCATACTAACTAATGTTTCTTGGTTAGCCTTGGAGTCTATATGGCATCTCTTTAGAACTAAAATTCCAACTAACCACCCGCAAATTTTCATTATAGAAGCGACAACTCGCTACCCGAGGAAATGGTATTGAATTGAACATTTGTATAATAAAACAAGCATTGGTTGAGCGGGGTGTGATAAAAATCTTTTAAGTCAAGGTTGCGAGCGTAATATTAACACCAATCCCATTGCATATACATTTATCGGTATAAATTAAGTATCGCCCGCACAGTCAATGATCATTTAATTATATAATAGTTCAATTCAATACCGTATCACCAAGCAGCGTAGTCTCTGTTCTATAATGCCTGATTGAGAATGACTAATTAGAAATGTCAGTCTAAACAGTTACCAGAAACATGAGTTAGTATATATTGCTGAAATTTTTGCGTAGCGTGTTTCAATGTGTAGAGTCACAGATTACGAATTAAATCGGCCTAGGTTAGAGTCCTGTTCTCGGCAATTTCTTGACAGTTTACTATTCTTAGTGTATACTGAAAAATTTGTATCTAATGCGATTAGTGTTTATATTGAGCTCATAACATTGATTTAAAAAATTATTAAACTGAAAGATGACTCACCTTATATTGAATCAAGAATAAATTTTATTCTGAAAAAGATGGAAAAGAGCACGTTCTATCTTGAATTCATGATTCCGAAAACACTTCAGGACTCTTAGAAGAAATTCGTAAAGCGAAATCTGTCTAAATAAACCCCGCAAGCTTATATGAAAGGCTAAAATCTCTTATAAAAATGATAGCCTCAGGAGCTTCTCAAATAAGACCAGTTGTGTCATGGGGATGAACTGAATGGGAAAAGCATCCTAAAATACACAATGATCTCGCTTGGTGTCTTATCCTTGTTAACGAACATTCCACCAGAATATACAACGTCTATCTTCTGCGCGCCGATTAAAAATAGGTTTTGCATAGACACTAATAACCTTAAAGACTTATTAGCATCAACATAAAACGTGAAGTTTACATTTGAAGTTCAATATTTCCGTTAGTTTAATAGCGTAGTTATAGGAAGCTAAATTACATCCCACTTGTCAGATGTATAAATGCAACATTTTGAGCAAAGGAGCATGGAAAACCAAATCTACAGTGCAAAATTTACCAAAGGTTCTTAAGTAGTCTATTATTGCTCAAATCAGACGTAACATTCCCAGCCTAAATCATGAAACGTGCCAATGTAGCTGATCCAGACATTGACTCTCGAGTTTAAGCAAACCAATACTTTTAGCTTCTTGTGCATCCAACTCACTCGGGAAGAAAATGGTGATCCTATATTGGCGATACATAAGAACGCTAAGTTCAATGGGCAGCGTACCAAAAACAAAATAAGTTTATTTTACGACGTAGGAAACTGAATTTTGAACAGCTGATCGGAACACAATTGAGAAGGAGTTGAACTACCTGAGGATACGTTAGCTAATGAACAACTACTCGGAGCGGTTAATAAATGTCAACATCAGACCAAATCCGATTTGTTCTACATAAGGTACTAACAAAATATTTTACTAAACCTACTATTCAGACGTGACATACTAGCCTCAACAATTGCTCGGCGGTTAAATCGAATCACTAAGGCAAATTGCACTAGTGCAAAAATTAATCACGTCCAGCACATAGAGAACTATGTGGTTCTTGTGTATTAAGTGTTGTGCATAGTAGAAAATTAGTTCATATAGGAGCAGAACGATAAATCAAATTGAGCGTGAGCGAAAGGTATAACCTCACATGCGTTCAAATGCGTTTCGAGATTACCGGCGATACACCAGTAGGAGCCGTTAATTCGCCCTATACCCAATATCTTTTTTATCAAGAAATACTGGATAATTGGATCGTACAATCTCATAGACGATTGTGCAGAAAAGCAGTTGTAGACTTAACTTCAAATGAAGTCTTCGTGGATGCGACTTCGAGGCAAACTCACTATATATAATATGTACCGAGCCTGTAAAAGTGTGCCAACACTATTGTTGCCGAATCGGTACATGGTAACAACACATTGGATTTGAAGATTCGCTTTATTTCAACAAAATTGAGAATTACGATTACTTCTGAACACCTGTTACTCCAGAAAATACATACGCTGAGGACTTGATCGATATCTGTGATGTGATCATCGAGATATTAAATTAAGCATACTCTAGTTATATATTGGTTACGCAGTTCGATCATCTCATTTCACGTATCCACGGTTTTCTTTTGCGAGTGGTCGATTTGGACCCTCGGTTCCGCAATCATCCGATTGATCCGCATTCCCAAGGAAGCGGTGAGTTTGGGCTGTGCTCAGAATCGTCTGCCTCGAAAGCTTCCATACCATTCATACAAATCACTGTAAATAAATTTAAGTAAACAGAGTTCCGAAAACAGCATCACAATGAACATAGCTGTGACAGTAATTTCACAATAAAACGAGAAATCAATTCTGCAATCTGTACACCCTACGCTGTTGCCAGGGGAACGACGTTATACGAAAGCCATCTCTAGGGAAAACATTAGTACATGTAACAGCCAACAGTGCGAACACGGTCATAACTTAATCCATCAATACAATAAATATAATAATAAGATTATAAACATCATTATGTAATACAATAAGAATGTCACCTGCCCGCACACAGAAACGCATACGAGAACATTGGCATACGCACCCACAAATCAACACTCATTAAAAGGTAAGAGTTAAGATCAGAATAATCAAATGAAAACCAAGAATGCATATAAATGGAAGATTTTAATGTGAACATTTATAGACATAATTAGCCGTATTATACTTTGTTCATTAAATGTTTTCTCTCTTCCTTATTAAAAATATACACATAATATTCGAGGCAGTGGACATTATATATATATATATATATATATATATATATATATATATATATATATATATATATATATATTGTGTGTAGTGCATTATTTACCTCAATAATAAGTCAATCATTGTTTGTTTATTTTTTTATTTATATTAGAGCGTCAATATATTCGATTAAGCCTTACTACAAAAAATCGCCATAGTTAATAAATGCATTCATGTTAGATCTTTGAAGTCAAGAATGTGTAATTATTATATGTTTCGTTCAATGATGTGATTATCACAAAAATGTATCAACTGATGTCGATCTAGGCTCGAGTTTACGGCTTTGATGGAGTAGCGGATGGTCAGAATGGCTGTAATTAGTTATTTCGGTGATATTTGACCTGCTAAAGCATCATGGTGTTGGTACTCCTCAAAGGTTTGATATATGCTATATATTTTGAGTTAGCATCAAGTGCACTTTACTAAAGACGTTATGTAAAGTTGGCTCTGCTACTGTCTTAATAGGCATACGTTAAGATGATCGCTTAGTCAACGTATCCGAATTTCCCCCCCCCCCCAAATACATTGGGTTTTTGACGTAATGCCTACTCTTACTGCTGAGCCGCAAGTAGGCCCGAAAAGCATATGCATACAGACTTTGGTTTGTCCAAAGTAGGTACTGGACTGATATAATTTCTGTCTATAGGCAGTGTTAGCATATAGGTGGAATAAAATCATCCTATAACATGTGGAGCCTTGAGATCGCTTTTGCTACCAGCTACCGCATATTATTAAGTTGGTAGTGACGGAACGAGCGCTAGCATGTGAAGCGCGCGGCAACAGGTTACAGCTGTCGAAGGAAATTTGGACCACTTTCGGTTCGAAACCAGATGTTAATTGTTAAAAGTATCTACGATCGTGTGTGTAACTGTTTCGCAGTTTTGGTAAAAGTTGCTTTATTAAGCAAGGGCTTGTTCCATGGGTGGTGATGTGTAGTGTTTTTAATCAACTCCACATTAATGGATGAATAATTATCATTCCTCTTTATGTATGCTTGTGTGATATGCTAATGGTGAATTCTTGTTTTTTATTCAAATTAGCTTTGAGGGCGTCTCTGGTCTGTATCGTGGACTTACGCCGCAATTGGTTGGTGTTGCACCCGAAAAAGCAATTAAATTGACCGTAAACGACTTCGTGAAAGATCAGTTCACTTCATCTAATGGCCAAATTCCGTTATGGGCTGAAATAATTGCTGGTGGTATGGCAGGCGGTAGTCAAGTTGTATTTACCAATCCTCTAGAGATTGTGAAAATTCGTCTCCAGGTGGCTGGAGAGATTGCATCTACGCGGAGAATTTCAGCTATTCATGTAAAATTTTTATCTACATCGAACTTAATTACTGTTACTTAATAATTAATTATTTTTATTATTCCAGTTTTAACTTTTATAATATTCTTGTTGTGTTATGCCTACAATAATTGATAATACTGTTCTTGTTATTATTTATATAATAATGCATCAGCCTATGCGCTGACAGTCATAATAATAATATTCATCATCATCATCATACGCAGAATAAAATTATCATTTTCTACCTTAAAAGCATGAAAATTATTTTTATTTAAACGTGGGCTGTTAAAGAACACTATGTGGTCAATTTTCTATTGGAGATGGGTGATTTAGATAGCGAATTGTTCTTATCGTAGATGGTCTGCCAACCAGTGCATATGGTGCAGAGCTTCCGCTGGCCAGTTTCCAACAGCGAGAACTTGCATTCTGTGTCTGGCACTCAATTTCTCATTTTGATGCTACATATTGAACATGGTATTATCGGTTATGTAAGACTTGACTGTAGGCTTTACATAAGGCATGATCCGGATAATACAGACGACGTTAATTCTGACGTTGTCGGTACTACACTAGCACACAAGCCACACACATACGTGACATACAATCGTGTGTATACAATGTGCAGTTTTTGTATGGTCAAATTTATTTGCAATATTTATCAAGATCGAACTAATGTATTAATCTATTCAATGAGTATGTTTTCCTCTATTGAATAATAAGTTACGCTTATATATATATATATATATATATATATATATATATATATATATATATGTGTGTGTGTGTGTGTGTGTGTGTAGCTAATTTGATTAATTATATTGTTGTTATTTCTTTATACGAATAGGCATTATTTCATTATTTTTAAATAATAGTCTGGTGTTTCTGTCTGACTAAATGTGAGTCTAGTTTAAAGTTTTTAGCATATTTAAGTGTATCTTTTTTATGGGCGAAATGTTGTTAATTAGTTGTTAACTTTTGAGCATTTGTCTATGTGTGGGTAAAAAAAACAGCCCAACAAAATTTTCGTGAAAAGAGGAATGATGCGCATAACAAGCACGCAATGCCTGTATTTGTCTAGTTAAACTTCTTAATTTCTCAATAGAGTACTATTCGTATTTTAGTCATTTCTTAAAGTGGGCCATTAAGAATTCGTCATAAACATACACACACACACACACACACACATATATATATATATATATATATATATATATATATATATATATCATGAAATTGAATTCGATCACTTATTTGCATAGATATCCATAACTGTCGCTATCGAAGATAAGATTCGAAAGGAACAAATTGATTACATTTGATGTTATTGTTGATATTGATTTTTCAATGCCGAATATGCTTTATTTATGCGTTCGTCTCGTTATCGGTTTCTCTTGTAAACTGTTTTAGGTTATTAAAGAATTAGGCTTCTTCGGGCTTTACAAGGGGTCGCGAGCTTGTTTCCTGCGAGATATACCATTCTCGGCTATTTATTTTACCGCCTATACACATCTGAAAAAGGCATTTGCTGACGAGGAGGGCTACAACAGTCCTCTTACACTTTTGGCGGCAGCGACGTTGTCGGGAGCTCCAGCGGCGTCGCTTACAACTCCGGCGGACGTAATAAAAACACGACTTCAGGTAAATAATAATGCAAAATTGTAGCCTTCTTGAACTTTGATTTATTTTAATGTTCAGAATATCACTTAAAGCATTAATTGGAAGAATGAGGCCACTTTTTATTGAAACATTTGTGAAGGTGATTCTGATGAAGATTTTAGCGAAGATGCACCGAACTATCGGCAAGGAAATGAAGAAACTCAGTTTTTATATGTGTTCAGTAGTTTTAATTCTCAATTTCGTTGAAATTCAGCATACCTTGAAATTGTTTGTGCCCTTTACAGGCTCGACATATATATATATATATATATATATATATATATATATATATATATATATATATATATATATATAATGAATTGGCTTTGAAGTCGCATTGTCGAAGTCATTTTATAAGATTATCTCCACTACTACAGCTTGACAGATTCGTACAGGCGAATTGACTGTCCCATTGTTCCACATTGCTCACCAAAATAGTGAGTAAAGGGCGTAATATCAGGTCCTAATGATGGGTCGCCAGTAAGCTTGAAACTAATGTGCACAAGATTATTCCTTCGTTCATGCTGCCTTTGGTTAATCCTTCTGGTCCTATTTCAACTAAGTAGTTCTCCGCAACAAACAGTATATACCAGTTGTAACCCGTTTGACAATAGCTGAATATTTACTTTTCTATGCAAAAATGATCATGCTGCTGCACCTAGCGCTTATCGTTATGTATGTTGGCTTTCGTAATATCAGTATTCTTGAAAATAGTTCGTGATAGGTGGAAGAAGAAAAACAGACTGATTCAGGTGAGCCGACGAATTCTAGAATTACAGATATAAGCAGTACACATTTATGAGTTTCATGAACTGATCGTCAGAAATGAATTCGGCGATGCATGAGATGCTATGATGTGAGTGTTCAACTGTGACATCCAGGCTAAAATTTTTCGGTTTCTTGAGATCTGTCATTCCTATCATACTTGTTTGCAGTTATAAAAATCTTGCGATTTCGACCGGCGTTTCATCACGATGTACCTTGACTCAGCATTTGATCAACTACGGTAGTCACACTCTGCTGAGGTGTACATAACGCTTCTTATATTAGTTCGTGTAAGTTGCCCATCTGTTTAGTTCGAATAGGTCATTTATTGTGTTGTGCTATCGAGAAGGCAATTCCAGTTAGACTACTTTAACAGAGCCAATGTGGGTAATTTTAATTCGAAACCAATTATTTACAGAATGATATCTTGCTAACACTCTTTAATGAATTATTGATCCTGAAATCTTTCGTAAAACTAGACGTAGCCATATAAATTTCTAGTCTGATGACCAATGGACACTAGCTATCCATTCCGGGAATGGTAGTATGAAAATTGCCTATTCTAATAGGATACAGCTATCCTACTTTTTTCATCGAATTTGGTCTAACTACACACTAATACTTAGTGTTAAATGGGCAGTGACGGAATGAGTGCAAGCGTGCCAGACGCGAAGGCAGGCTTCGGTTACTTAAAGAAACTTTGGCCATTGGCATCTTGGCACATTTTGCTTATCAGCCTTGGTTGGCAAATTATCAATGAGAAGGAATGGGTGACCTAGTGTACTTCTACTGCCCAAATATAACCATGAACTATACTGCATCGATCGTCACGCTGAAAAAACGTCGCCAGTGCAAGCGTGCCAGAAGCGAAGACAAGCTTTGGCTACTTAAGGAAACTTTGTCCACTGGCATCTTAGCACGTGTTGCTTATTACCCTTGGTTGGCAAATTGTCTAAGAGAGGTAATGGGCGACCTAGTGTTCTTTTACTGTCAACATATCACCATGAACTATACTAACTATAATGAATACATACTGCATTGGTCGTCGCGCATAAGAAAACGTCGCCATATCTGCTGAGTTGTGCAGAGTGTATAAGCGATATGAGCTACTGCAGACACCTCCATCTCCGATTCCGTATCTTTTCCTTGTCATTTCTCAATCATACAATAACGCTCTTTTAGATTATCTGAATATGGTGGATATTGATTAAATCACTGAGTCCAGTATCAGGTTGTCAAATATTTGAAAAAATACATGTAAACTACCATTCATAAAACATTGATTAGATTTTAATGTCACCACATTTAATGTGCCAACATTGAAACAAGCCGGCCAAATAAATTCTAAATCGATATATGTTGCGTATCTGAAACCAGAATACAGGATCCGGGTGCGCTATCTTTATCTACGCTTTATTGGTTGCGAAGTTCAGGTATAGGCTTTGTTATGATGCTATGAATGCTCTGGTGGAGTGCTTAAGTAATGCAATATTTCTTTTAGGTCGCAAGTACACTTTAAGCTTAATGCGCAACAATTATTTTAAATGACTGCTGGATAGCTGCGTGGAGCATAGATTTTATTTAGTTAGCACTTGGTGTAAGGCGTTGCGCCACATGACGTTCTCCAGCTCCCGGACAATGGTTGACTAAAATAGATCATGTGGCAATTGGTTATATATGGTGTGGTTACATCCAGGATTGGCGTTCGTTTTGTAGAGTTTATGATGTCTCGGTACATGCACTTATTCGTTGGATATTTTCACTCAAATTTTCCGGAAAGAAATAATAAACCATAAATATATGTAAGCAAACTCTAACAACCATCCATCTGACGAAACATAAAGATATTCTAAAGTCAAAATTAACTGGTCTTGATGACGATAATTCGAATTTACTTCGGATGAAGTTACACTATTAACTAAGCATATACTACTGTTTGTGTATGTATGTAGGCTCCAGTAGAAATAGTCATTGGGTCACTGTCAAATCTATGGAAATATTCTAAGGTAGGCACTAAATTCCAGCGAGCTCAGTTTATATTAATAATCTTAGAATTGTAAGACGCCAACGTAGGCGCGGTCTAAAACTCGATCTCGAATCCTTTTAAACCAGAAGAGCTGGTAAGATGGAATAAATGCTAATATAAGCTAATAATCAATGTTTGTTCCAACTTATTCTCGTGAAAGGTCCGAGAAAATGGAAATTTAGCAAAATTATACATGATAGCAACAACCATCTAATGACCGATAAAATGTGTCGTTTTTGTAGGTGGGCTGAGCACTTTGAAGTTAATTTTTATTGGTTAAATGTATCAGTTGCAATCCCTGAAAATATGCCTGAATCAACAATGTGGAGCGTTAATTTCGTTCAACCATCAGGATGTAATCCTATCTCTTAAACGTCGCAAGCCTACAGGCTACAATTATTTTCTTTTGAGCTCATTTAAAGATAGTGGCGACATAATTTTCGGATTATTAACTAATCTTTTTCGTATTGTATGGAATGAGGAGCGTTTTAGTGGCTTGTAGTGAGTGGATCATCATTCCTACCTTTAAAAAATGTCAATCGCAATTCGTGTGTCAACTGCCGCATAATCTTGTCTCCAGGCGTATCTTGGTTATTTGCTTCAGCTATCTTACGCTGTCTTCGCGCTTTGCTTTAATCACATATTAGCGAAGAATAGACCAAATCCTCGTCAGGACGAAGTTGTATAGCTAATATGTTTACCTTAATACAAGTTCGTTAATAGCGAGATGTATATCGCCGTCCCTCATTAGCCTTCTAGTATGCACCTGACTCGGTGAATCGCAATGATCTTCTCGATATTCTATTGAAAAGTGGTACACCGACCAAATTTATGGATATTATACGAGCTCTACACAAACACTTCTGGGCGTGTTAATTTCTACAACGAATTAATACACAGCTTTACTTACACGAAGTCTTTCACTTTCTCCATTTTTGTTTGATTTTGTAACAGATGCTGTTATGAACAGCACTCTTACATAAGTTCAGGATGCAAGTTTCGAAGTTTTCCATGGCGGTAGATTAGTAAATATTGACTTTTTGGACGATATTGCGCTATTATTCGACAATGGAGATTCAGCCCAAGCCACCTTGAATATATTTGCTGTCGTTGTTACGTCTTTCGGAATCAAAGTCACACACTCTAATTGCGAAATACTTATACAGGGTCTCCCACCACTCACTACAATTGTGTGATTGCAAAGGGAAGATCTTGACGTAGTTGCCGGGCTTACACACCTTGGTAGCTCTATAAATAACTCAAGCAATGTGTATGAGGAAGTGCGTATAAGATTCGCGAAAGCTAGAGTTAATTTCTCCAATTTTTGCCATGTGTAGAGAAATGCAATTGGTCCACGTGGCATTAAAAGTCATTTTTACAATGCATCCGTGTAGTTTTATTATACGCTAGTGAGGCAGCCTAATAAAGTTGATGATTTTAGACACTAACAGACATTTCATCGTCGTTAAATACTGTTTGTTGCGGAGAACTAATATATTTGCAAGTATGTATTATGTGTTGCGAACCTAGTAACAAATTAGTTCAGTCGTGACCAGAAGGGTAAACCAAAGACTTCATGAACGGAAAGTATAATCTCATGCACATTCGGTTCGTGCTTACTGGCGACTCATCAGTAGGAGCCAGTATTACGCCCTTTAACCACTATATATTTGGGTGAAGAATTTAGAAAAATGGGACGGTAAAATCTTCTATAAGAATGTGTAAACCTGCGGTTTGTGTTGTTCTGATAATCGCGAAATTTTATGACTGGTATCGATCAAGGCCAGAGTGTATGAATTTGCTGGAGTAACAGGTGTTCTGAAATGGTTGTAATTATCAATTTTGGTTAAGATTAGCCAAAATTTAAATCCATTGCGTTAGTTCCATGTAGTGACTCGGCAAACATAGTGTTGGTACCGTGCACATTTTCGGTTCCATAATGTTGGTATTGGGTACTGACACAATTACCATAGTGTTGGTACACTTTACAGACTTGGTATATGTATTATATATAGTGATTTGGCGTATAATTCGAATTATTGAAGACTTTGTACGAAGTTAGATTCACTACTTCATGTATAAACATTCATTTAGGATATTGTAACGTCCTATTATCCCACATTCCTCACCCAAATATATAGTGGTTAAAGGGAGTAATACCGGCTCCTACTGATGAGTCGCCAGTAAGCACGAAACGAATGTGCATGAGATTATAATTTCATCACCGTTGTTTGAGAAGTATAGCTTATGTGGATTATCAACAACGAATATTCAACGCTGACATCCATAGACGTGTTTTTGTATCGGCCAATAAATGCTCATCGTTAGAAATAAAAATTAGGGCTCCATCAATTGCGTTGGCTCAGACACGTTTTGCCCTGTTGAGCATTATTTTCTCACCCAGTACCAGATTGACGTAAGAAACAAAATGTATAGATTTTGACATTACAGAAACGGTTAAAATCAACTACATTCGAATTTGCTAGTATGGGACCCAATTGCCTGACTGAATGGAGTCGACATGCGCATAATATGTCTCGCTTGGAAACCATGCGCAATATGGTATTGAGTCGAATTTATTGGCGAACTTGTCGCAGATATTTTGTTGAGACATCTCAACTTTCTTTACTTACGCATAGTTGGCTACGAGGTTTCGTTATGTTTATAACATGATACGGTGAAAACCGCAAAGAAGATATATTGCCGATGTTACCTTGCCTTAACCTGACTTGGCCATAATGATTTGTAGATATTTAGAATGCTTCACTTCTGTGTTATCTATTTTAATATACTCATTAACTTCATCCTTGCCATTATTATTATTTTTTAAATATCTTGTTTTTTTTATGTTTTTGGTATGGTTATATGATAGCAAAACTTTAGTTGTTAATGTTTTTTGTTGTCATGCATGTTGATTTCAGACTTGTTAGTCTAGATGAGGCTGCATTTTGCTAGTTGTGCTGATTATCCTAGAAATATCGAATCCAAGGGCTTAATGCCAGGCCAATCCTCAACCACTCGTATCTAAGAGAATTCTGGATATGCATATGCAAAAAAACCGAAATTTAAATTTCTTAAACAACGAATTATTGCGCGGATGGTGGTAAATCTTATTCATATAATGTTCGCGAGCTTGAAGTAAACACCAATCTCATTGTATCTAATCAGTCGTTGACCAACATAGCGACTGTCGGTAGTTTTGCTATATTGGTGGACGACTGGTTAAATACAATGGAATTGGTGCTTACTTCAAGTTCTCAAACTTGACTTGACTAATTTAAATTTCTTACCGAATTATATTTTGTATTGAATTTTCTTTTATCGAACCTCATGAATTTCCGTAGTTCTATTTTGATTACTTTTAATAAAACTTTTATTACGTAGATATATAACATTATGCAGCTGTTCGTTTATATTTTTAAAAGGAAATTATTACGCTATATCTGTTATTATAGAATTAAAATTTCGGTTATGTTCAGGTTGTCGCCAGATCTGGCCAGACTACCTACACCGGTGTCATGGATGCTGCAAAGAAGATTTGGCATGAAGAAGGTGGTCGTGCATTTTGGAAGGGTGCTCCAGCTCGCGTGTTTCGCTCCAGTCCGCAGTTCGGTGTCACGTTGCTTGTTTACGAAATGCTGCAGCGTTTCTTTTACGTCGACTTTGGCGGCAGGTTAGTAAAAATGCCTGTGATTGACTTTGAAAAGTCCACACAAACGTTTTTCTAGGTTTCGCTTTAATCCTTTTATATTTTGGGCACTATTTGGGAGGTTCATGCATGTCTAGAGTGAAATTGATAATCCTCTAATGTGTAGTAGATTATGTCATCTTTTGTTAGAATAAAATACAATACAATAAACGCAGACTTTGATTTGCCGTAAGGTGGTTCCAGATGAACCAATTCTAATAAGGCTTAATTAACCAGAATTCTTCAGTGAGCCCTGTTTGTGACTAAACTTCTACATATTTTCGCTCATTCATTTTTCTCTTTGTTAGTGAGACTACGGTACGTCTTGATCAAGCGACTGATATCACGAATAGTTGTATCGGGCTAAGAGATAGCTGGTATAGACATTCTATGCTTTTAGCCAACCAATAGAGTAGCTCCGGTGGCCTGGCGTGCAGGATGTGCATTTATCTTCCTCATCATTGGCTGGACCAGCGCAATTGACGTTACGTAACAAAGTTCGATGGTGATGGTGCATCAGAAAACGGCCGTATATAACGAGTTGATTTGTAAACTTTGCTCGTGATTAATGCCTCCTGACGCTCATCCGCCAATGATGTAAACAAAACCAAGCGGATATATCAATAATGAACCCGTCGAAGCGTTGGAAGCTATAGTGTATCACTTCCTAAGCCTCCGCAGCATAAACCATGATCCGCAATATGCTTGAGTTGAAGACCTATGACTTAATGCTCAGTGAAATAGGTGGTTAATTTCAAATTTGTTTTACAAAATTTTCCCAAACCTGCAGCTACGAAGTTAAAGCGTCTATAAATCTCGACAAACCGATCAGTCTTTCGATGCCTGAAGTCTTCGGTAACTGAAATCTGTGACGACTGGCAGTAGGACGCTATTTGGCATGACCCTAGGCTCCGGATCCAAATTGGCCATAAAAACTGTTTAATGCGTGTATTGTAACGAGAGGACACTTCTTGAGCACAATTAATAGCACTCTGAAGCTAGTCTTCTTCTGCCATCAGAAAAGCATCGTAACCGTATTCGTGGTAAGAAAAGCTGGCCGCCACCACCACCATCAACACTAATTTTCACTTCGAGAAGTGCTGTGGTAACTTGTGTAAAGCATGCATTGATAAAAATGATTGCACAGGGTGGGAGTAATGACACATCCTTTTAGAACGTCGGAGCCAATCGCAAAATGTTCAAAAGGGCCCTTACTAATTCGAACACATGCCGATCGGGATATTATTAAATAATATTTTGAGAATATCTGTTAACTTCTTAATGGAGTTTTGATGAGCAATATCGCAATTTCTGCCTTAATCACAATATATTGCTCAATTCTTTAACATACCACTAGGCCTAAGTCATTTTAATATCTTGGCTACAGGTGAAATAAAAGTGTCCGGCCTGATGACCAGTGGACCATAGCTAGTATAGTTGGCGTTCATATGAATCTGATGCTCAGTTTTCATCATCATGCACAGCAATATGAAGGATAATAACTAATGTTTCATTGCCATATAAACACAAGAAAAATACCAAATAAAAGTTTAAAAAATTAATAATTTAGGCAAACAAAGTATTGCAGGATGATGCATGAGAGGGAGAATGCAGTCTGTATGTGTATATTTACCCAGATAAAATGCGGCCTTGAGACAAACTAAACCTCTGTTCAACATCATTATGACCAAGTCAGCTTAAGACAATGCAACATCGGCACTAAATCTTCCTTGAGGTTTTCATCGTATCAAGTCGTGAACAGTTCAGGAGTTGGAACTGGAAAACACCAAGGTGGAAGTCTTTGTATATGACACTCGAGAAAGAACAATATTAATACATAATGAATGTGGTGCTAAACCAGCACTTTCAAGCAGACCTCGGTTCGTTTTTGACTAACCTCACCTTTTCCGACGCTTGATAGTGTATACGTCCGTGTACAAATGCTAGAGGCAGCGGGCTACGCTCTCTTTTTTAGAGCAAAAAACGCGGAAATACACTCGACTTACTCCAAGCTGCTTTTCTTGGTTTTCGTGTGATACTCACTTTCATGGATGGCTCCCGCCTCACGTGCTAGTTAGTCTTACGACTCGCGAACTATGAATACGCTAGATTCAATTTGGTTGCCTTCATGAGACCAGAAATGCTCCGCAAATTTAACACTGTATCTAATTCGGGCGTAGCGCGCGGAAATGCGATTTTTCCTGTACCATTGCAAAGTTTGTCCAGCCAGGTGATGTTATTATCTTTCCGCTATTCCGTTTTACAGTAAAAGTCCTATTTGACTGGAGAACTTTAATTTATTGTTTGGTTTGCACTAGGTTCTGTGAGTTGTAATCCTGTACGCATCACGTCTCAACTATCCTGATAAAGAAGCATGGATTCTTTGGTAGGCTATCATATTTTATTTCTTTCACGAGCAGCGTTTCGAACTACTTGTGATTGCCAGTGGTTTCAACGTCAAACTAAGGCAAATCGCACTGTAAAGTGTTTTAGAAGGATGGGCGCAGGCTGAAATGGTTGTGACCGTTGAATCGGGCTATCCAATCGTGCCTTTTTTGTTTAATGTAGTTGAGGTGAACTCTGTTTTTGCACCACACGCTGGATCGTTGCTCAAAGCGTAGAGATGTAATACTTGCAGATGGGGCCATGACCTGTTATCTCACTCTGTAACTATTTATAATAAATAGACGTGATTGTTCTCTGTCAGGGCGGCGGAGGGTATCATTATTATTATTATGTATTATTATACTTTTTTTGCTAATGAATCAGATCTGTATGTTTTGCTGCAAGAACCAGATTAAAAATTAACTCTCTACAGCTCTGTGTATTCTATTTGAATGATATTGCCATAAAAGCGAATAAAAAGGTGCAGAAGGCCTTCGGGGTCGTTTATGCCTCGGCTGGGTCACCTGAAACTACCGCCGATGATGCTATAGACGACACCTGCAACAAATTTGCTCACAAACACGCAGAATTGGAACTTGTATCGATGCGTAACAACGTTTTCGAATGGATGAGCTCTGGCCTATTAGCATAGGTTATTCTATGCAGAGAATACGGATTTCTCCAGTTTCTAGTGCGATGCTCATCAAGCGCTTCTAAAATCTCAATCTGCGGCATATTGAAACCAGCGTGATTAGCGATGACAAGCTATTTGATCTTGCCATTATGTTGATAATGAAGCTATCAACTTTTAAATACAAAGACTTGTAGTCACACGAGGGTCCTTTAAACCATTAGAATCTATTACTTCTCTTCGAACGTGTGTATATGAATATATTTCCACAATATGAATGGAAGAATCCATCTCAAACGAGTAAAAATGGGTGATGGCGATCGGTATGCTAAACTCGAATTGCTTGACGATTATATATAGTTACCGACAGACGAGCTCCAGGATATTAAATGCATCGAAAACGGCTGATATGTTTAATTTTGACACCAAGTCTTGTATTGTGTTTAACGGTACCCTGCTGCCAGTCGTGAGTGAATTTTTAATCCTGATGACACCATATGGGATGGCTTAATTAAAAAATATAAACATTTATTAGCCTCGCTTCAGCAGACAAATACGATGCTGATTTTCCTATATGCATAGGAAACTTTAATAATGGCAAACGAAGGCTACTGGCATCTGAAAAGTTTTCCAAAAAATGCATTCGTTTGGTTATTGAATAGGCTTTATTAAATGTCTTATCTGCATATTGCATTCTTAAACTCATCTAGAAATACTCAGTTTATGTATGTATTTATACGTGTATGGATGTATGTAGTTATGTAGGTATGCATGCATGCATGTATGTATGTATGTATGTATGTATGTATGTATGTATGTATGTATGTATGTATGTATGTATGTATGTATGTATGTATGTATGTATGTATGTATGTATGTATGTATGTATGTATGTATGTATGTATGTATGTATGTATGTATGTATGTATGTATGTATGTATGTATGTATGTATGTATGTATGTATGTATGTATGTATGTATGTATGTATGTATGTATGTGTATGTATGTACGTACGTATGTATGTATGTATGTATGTATGTATGTATGTATGTATGTATGTATGTAGGTATGTATGTATGTATGTATGTATGTATGTATGTTTATAATTATAATTATGCATACATGTACGAACATGTGTATTTTAATTATGTGTATGTTATTATTTTTTGTTTTTCAGATAACTTTTGCGCAGACATGCTAATTCCCATACTTTTTTACGCAAACTTGTTATCTTTCTTAACTTTCGATCTTGCCTCTGTTAATGTGGGCATTATTTAAAGCACTTTAAAATGTGACTTACTACCAGACTGGCGCCTCTTATCTTGTTTGGTGTGTGCATTTGTGAAGGATTAGTGGTTAAGGCAAAATGTTTATCTCTTGAGTAATGCACTGTTGTTTGCCTTTAGGGGACACTGTAAAGTACAAGTCTCGAACATTTTTTTGTTGCGTATGCCCTTTTTTCTTCGCACGTACTTTAAAACACGTACTTCTCTCTTCACTGTTGCTTTACAAAGATGTTTTGTAGCAAAGCAGGAAAATCTAGTGCTTTTTAAATTGTTATTGAATACTGCCAATGCTGTTGATAGTGCAGAAATACTAACGAGGGCGTAGAAGGTTAGGAGAGTGGTCGGATGAAAGGGCACGTAGAATCTTAAATAAATGATTAAAATCATGAACGGGTAAATGGATTAACGGAAGATGAACTATTATTCAAAGTATGTAAGGTAACTTAAGGTCATATAATGTATTCAAACCAGGGCATTCTGTTTCCATAAGTATGTAGGTACTAAATTAATGGATTTCGTGAAAAATTGCTTTTAAGTTAATAATTTGTGTTTTTTGGAGTAAAACATTAATCAAACAATTAATTCTTTATCTTTTGATATATATATATATATATATATATATATATATATATATATATATATATATATATATATATATATATCTATATTATGTCCATTGCCTTCAAATATTACACAGTATATTTCTAATTAGGAAGAAAAAAACATAATAACAAAGTGGATAACGGCCATTTATTTCGTGAATACTTGTCATTGCTCTACAATCTTTCAGTTATATACATTCTGGGTTTCAATTTGATTATACTAGTAGTAACGAATCTGACTCGTTTTAATTCTGTTTCTTGTTTTGGCTGATTGGTAAGTGTGTATGCGTTTGTGTTTGTGTGTGTGCCTGTTTGAATGTAAATGTCATTCTCGCTGTATTGCAAAGTGATGTCTGAGATCTGGTCATTATTATATTGATGGCTTGAGAATTAACCATATGTGCTAATGTACAACTACCCAGAGCAATTTATTGATGTCAACATCAGGCCACCACAGATTCGCACTAGAGAGGATACCGCCAAGCAGGTTTTCCTAAACTTACCATTTAGAGGCCAAATAACAACCTAAATAAGTGCACGGCGGCTGAATAGAATAACTAAAGAGAATTTTCCCAGTGTTAATGTTAATATCACATTTAGTTCAATGAGAATCATGAGGTTGGATGCCAAAGATCAATTGCCAATTATCTCCAAATCAGTCTAAGTCTACAAATTATCATGTATGTGCGGTAGCACATATATCGGACTTACGAAGAAGCAATTGATAAACAGAAATTACCACAGAAATTGATTAACAAAGGTTTGGCACCGTCAGGAAAATCAGCTATTTCCAATCATATATTGGAAACGGGGCACCCAGTCAATTTGACCAATTTCTCAATTCTATATAAAGCAAAATCAGAAAAATTATTATTTATTTATGAATCCTTTTATATAAAACAACAAGCACCTGGCCTAAATATTCAAAAGTTTCATCAACATGATATTCTAATCGGCTGGCCACGAATAACAAAATTCAACAACAATTTACTAGTATCCAGGCAAGATCGAACACGCCCTCGACTAGACTCAACAAACATTCAATCGGATTGGCAACAAACTGAAAAGGAAAAAACAAGCCATACGGTAACAGAAATTTTTAAACAATATGAGCGTTTAACACGGCAATCCGCACTTGCTCTGTTACCAAGTGAAAAAAAATTTTTCGCAACGAGGTGAAACGAAAAACTACAATCGGAAAATAGCACTCGTACACGTAAAAGCGAACAATTCGCACAGATGGTTAATTCTCAAGCCATAAATACAATAATGACCAGATCTTAGACATCACTTTGCAATACAGCGAGAATGACCTTTACATGCAAACAGGCACACACACAAACACAAATGCATACACACTTACCAATCAGCCAAAACAAGAAAGTAAAAGCGAGTCAGAGTCACCAGAATAATCAATAGAAAATCCAGAATCTATATAAACGAAAGATTGTACACCTATGTTTAGTAATCTCGAATTAATTGGGTTTATCCACTTTGTTATCAATGCGTTTTTTCTTCCAAATTAGAAATATACTGCGTAATATACATGATACAAAAACAAAAAAGAAGCGAATAACACATTCAGAGACACGTAAATATATAGCTAATGTATCGATTCTGAAACTGTATTGTTGGTAATCGTTATCGCCTCGGTATATATTATATATAGAGAGTTGGATTTGAAGTCGAAGACTTTATATAAAGTTAACTCCAATACTGCTTGTATACACATTCGTAAAGAAAATTGTACTGTCCACCTGTCGCACATTTCTTGACGAAAGATTTAGTAGGTATAGAGATTATTACTGACTCCTAATGATGAGTCGCCAGTAAGCGCGAAACGCATTTGCACATGAGGTTATACTTTCCGTTCATGCTGACTTTAGTTTTATTCTTCCGTTCTTATTTGAGTTAATTTGTTACTTGTTGCACAATACCTAATATGTAATTGCATATATGTCAGTTCTCCGCAATTTGGTCTTACAAACCTGAAGATCAATCTGGTTTGGAGTGTATTTATCACGCTCTAAAGTGGCACATTTTGGTTGGAAGTACTCCATTGTAATGTTTTAACTTCTTCCTACCATTCTGGAACATCTGACCTAAATACATACATCCATACTTAACCAAAGTTTAATGACAGGATTTAAATATATATAAATTACCGGCATAATTAAAACATTGCACAAGGGAGTTAATTTAATTCATCTCTTTGGCTGGTTTCAGCCTTATTGGCACTCTTCATTTGTTTTCATAATTTCCGTAGTCATGATGTGAACCTATAAGTTTTTTTCAGAGCCCTGCAACTCATCATCATATGTATATTGTAGTTTACTTTTCATAATATGTCTGCTGCAATATTCTGTGAAATATTTAATGAATTTAATTTGTATTAATGAATTTTATTGTGTGAATGTGTGTTTATTTATGAAAACTATATATATATATATATATATATATATATATATATATATTCTGCTAATATTATGAAGTGCCCAAAAAGAACGAAACCGATTTAGAAAGAGCTGCGTTTAATGTCTTGTGGTATGATTAATTTATACACTCGACATATATATGATCGAATCCTGACATTATAATTTATTTCAGTATCACGATCCTAAGTGGCATGGTGACTGTCTCACGCAAACTTATAATGAATAGCAAATTGGAACTTTGTGGCGTGAGCGATAGCACCTAAGATTCACATTTAGCAAAGACTAATGAGAAATGAGGATTCGTTTATAACTTAAAATTGCATGCAATTCGCGACTGCTATGGCGTAGTGATTAAATTGTAGGGCTAGACTAAATGCCCCGCTTTCAAATCCCGGCTACGGCAATTCTAGCAAAATATAAACAGCATATATATATATTTTTTCTTCTTGTGTATGCGTACATAAATGGTAATGGATGAATGCCTTACGTAAATTGTCCTTTTTGTATGGTTAGTTAGCCAGACATTCCAGTCTTTTGTTCTTTGTTATCCTTCATAGTATACCGCTTCCTCATAAATGCATTTACTTGAAATTCGTCCTTTGGCGTTTGAACTTTGAAGTGCACTTTACAGTTATACCAATTTATGAGAATTATTGTTTTTATTGTTCTACCTTATCTCCACTCCAAGCACCATTAAGATAAATAGAGAGCTTTTATTACTATGCAATACGTTTGATCTATAAATTACTTATGTATGTACTTTTACCGATGCTATACAATTTATTTTCAGCTAAAATTTAAATGGCCTTTGCTGCCTTTTTATTGTGCTATAATAAATGTGTATGGTAGTGAAGATAAACTAGGAAAAATGAAAAATACGAAGTCATAATAGATGACGAACTATTGCTGCCACTCGGGACATTCATTTGCTAGATTCGTTGCCTAATATATCAGCTGGCTGGTTCTATCCGCCTGTTCTCTAGTTTGTCGTTATTGTTGCATCTGGTTTGAAAACGACAATATTGTTGCCTGGAGTACTGTCTAAGAAGGCTACATTCACATCCTTCTTTCCAGGTTATCTATGCAGATAGATAGATGGTTGGAATAAAAATGGCCATACCACAAATCTCTTGATCGGACATTATTTTTTTGTGGTTTGAAACTGTACTGACAAAACACGTTATTATTGTCGGGAATCTACTGGCATATAGCAGCAAACAACAATCTATTAATACAGTTAATTTATCGTACCCTTCTGGCATTGACTCTGCATGAAGAATCTGTGAAGGAAACCTAGATCTCCACTTCCCAGAGTAGCGTGGTGCCTGCCCTATAATGATAGATCGGAAGTGGCTTTTTGAAAATTTATATCTAACGAGATGCCATATGAGCTCCAACTGAAGGAAAGGTTTACTAAATTCATTAGAAAATATAAAAGTAAAAAATTCGTGTAGGGTTGCTCAGTGGCTAGATTCACAGACAACGAGATAGACGTGTCAAGATTTGAGCCCTATCCGCGCCCAATTCTGGACGATACTTGAAGAGTTCCAAATAAGGACGAAACTGGTTTACTGGATGAATTGCCTTTTCTACACTATAAAACGCTTAGATTATCCTGATATATATATATATATATAATGGGATTGGTGTTTATATCAATCGTAGTTTGGATTTAAATAACACACGCATATATCATTTTTACTTTGTCTTATGATACACTGTTGATTACATTTTGCGTTTCTACTGATATATTTCTAAAAATAAAGATGAATGTTTGTATTCCTGGATAAATGCTTATCTTCAATAGACACCTGGAAGACGAAATTTTGTTCCCCTGCTGAATTTTATTCTGTTTTTAATACTGGATGCATAATTGTAATTTAAAAGTGCACATTCGTTACTGTCAGGGCTTTTACGGTATGTATGTGATTTTAATTGGCCATGCTAGCTGTATTTATGTATTTATGTATACATGTATGTATGTATGTATGTATGTATGTATGTATGTATGTATGTATGTATGTATGTATGTATGTATGTATGTATGTATGTATGTATGTATGTATGTATGTATGTATGTATGTATGTTGTATGTATGTATGTATGTATGAATGTATGTATGTAGGTTTGTATTTATGTATTTATGTATGTATGTATGTATGTATGTATGTATGTATGTATACATGTATGTATGTATGTATGTATGTATGTATGTATGTTTGTATTTGTATATGCATGTGTGCTTGTTTGTATGTTGTATGCACTTATTTGTGTACGTATGTATGAATGTATTTTTCTTTGGATGTATATTTGTCTGTATTCAAGTTTGCATTTATGTACGTATTTATATATTCATATTCATACACACATTTATGTATTTATATGTGTATGTATGTACGCAATAGACATTGTGTATTTTACACCAGTTAAAGAATTAAAGGATTAGGGAGGTTTGCAAGGCAACATAAACAAAAACATTTAGTGCCTGTTATGCTTCCGTTTCACGCATATTGGTTGTTCATCAGGAATTCGGCCAGAGTGCCAAAAATCCTTAATATCATTGATTAGCTAATGTGAGAAAAATGCATGGCCTATCTGATTTGTGCTATCATGCGACTGTACCGAAATTCTAATAATGTCGTTAATTCATGGATCATCAAAATGTTTTAAAATTACTATTAATACGGTATTCATACCAGGTTATTTGTTTATTACAGTTAATGCTAATTTTAAATGTTGAAACCGTACTTATTGAGTATACATCTTAATAGTAAAAAGATAAGGGTGATATGCTTTGGAGGCTTGCAGTATTTTGTGTGTGATTGCTAGAGTGATAACACTAGGAGTGCAATCTGGTACCTTATATTCGGCTGTAAGCAAGGCTTACATGCAGTTATCTTCGCCGCGAAATTGGCAAGGGACACACTAAAAATTTATGGATTCGCATATCATTTGCTATCCACATATCCTAGCGCGTCGTACTGGAAGCATTTTTTAAAACTTTATCGTTACTGAAGATACATAATTTTATCAATTTGTGAGCTAAATTATGATTCCCCATTCAATTCCCTAGTTTTCTTTTATCATTTTAGGAAATAACACGTTCTAATTATACGTAATTGCTGGGCAAGTTGATTTGTGCCGCTACCGGAAAAGCAATGCGGCATAATTAGCGCCATCATTTACACCTTGCACGTTCAGCTGCTGTTTGAAAGTCTTTATTTTCCAGTTACATGGTTCCAAGTCCTACTGGCGGCCACTGTGTGGCAACTGTGGAATCAAATAGATGATGTAGCAATTCGTTACAGTTGGCGTGGTTGCCTACCAAATATATGATAAAAGATACATTTCATTGTGTAAAAGGACCCATATTAAAATTAAAATCGTGGAAACTAATATACGAATTATATTTAAATATTCATTAAATTAAGTTTGCGAGCTTGGATTAAACACCAGTCCCATTTTATTTTACCAGTAGTCGAACAACAAAACTAACGTCAGTCACATGTTCTGACACGTTTCGACCTTCTATGATGATCATCAGAGTATGACGGCACACTGACTATCGAGGATCAAACATCAATGTATCTATATTGCAAGCAATGCCAGATATGTGGCTCGCAACTCTGTTAGTCTCGCATTACGTTGTACTTAACTGGAAATGTCGGCTGCAGAATACATCTATGCAGTCATGAGCATATATATATATACATATATATATATATATATATATATATATATATATATATATATATATATATACGGCCGTCAGTCAGTAGAATTACTGTTTCTCGACGACTGTTGAATACATTGTAATTGGTGTTAATATCAAGCTCGCAAACATGATTTTAAGAACTGTTACCACCCACCCGCGCAATCAATTATTGTTCAATTGTTTTTCTTATATTGGTTTAGTTTGAATCAAATAGACTTAAAATGAAATTGCTAAAATTCATTTTTTTACTCGTTTTTGTGCCTTTTTCACATGCAGAAAACTTGAAGGCACAACTCCACAGATGATTCGGCCTGAGATGAACTTACCGACAAATCCTGATCACATTGGTGGCTATAAATTCGCGAAGGCTACATTTTCTGCCATAGAATCTCGACTGGGCATTTGTCTTTCTCGAATTCCAGCTACGCCTAATCCTGCTCACAAGAGCTCGTAATTATATATATATATATATATATATATATATATATATATATATATATATCTTCCTTATCTTTTTGTTTCATACATATCTTGGTTTGATTCTTTTTATCAATCTGTGTCTGTCTTCTTGAACTAGTTTTGTGCGACCTTGACTGTTGAGGAAATCTATGTGAAAAGTCTCATATGAAGTTTCACATTGACTTATATGTCTTATTGATGGTAATTAATGTTTTGGCTAATAATTTACTGAATTTGTTTGCTTTAAAGTAACAAATACGCTTTTTGCAGTCTGCCGGCTTGTTACAATCGAGTTTAACTGTCCTGTTATATAGTGGTAGCTTTGGAAAATGCTATCCTTGTTTAAACCTTTCGAGAAAGAATTTCTTGCTCAATTATTTATTCAGCCTTGGTGTAGATGGATGATTCGTCATAAATAAGCGTCTGTTTGTAGAGGACTCAAAATATGAATCAGTTAGTTATGGTCGATTGAAAACGTTCCTTGTGAACAGTTGCTTGCTCGTTGTGGGATATTACGTCACTTGATCGTCTTTTAACATAATTTATAGTTCGAACATTCTGCTATCTCAAATTATCAATTGTTTAACTAACTAAAGGTTCCGAGTTAAATATATCACCACTGGTCAAATCGCTCTAGTATTGTTTGTCGTTTGTTCTGGCATTTTGTTGACAAAATTCCGATTATTTTGGTATATGCGGAGGTCATATAGTGGAATCGATGCGTTTTTTGCTGCCATTTTCATGTCATATTTGTTTCGGTTTCATTTCGATACTTTGCCAGGTGTTGCAGACTTTGGAAGGAAGGAATAATGGCCTATTATAAAGAAACATGAGACGCTTAATTTTGTTCTAGGGTTTAGTTAGTTTTATTACCGCGGTTACATCTTAGTTAGGTTTGATTTTTTAAATTGTAAGTCGTCTCGCTATATATTATATTGGAAGAAAAGTCTGTCAATATTTTTTCAGTTTATTCAAATAGACTCGTTTCGGCTTTACTGCGCTTATCAGGTAAATTGAAAGATATTTGCGCCGATTGATTTTGTTCCATCTATTTGAAAATATTTTTTTGTGTCAATACTGTTCTTTAACAATCACAAAACTTTTTAATACTGTTCTTTTTGTGAATGAAGAGATATGATACACTAAATCAATCCATAATTCTTCTCGAGATTTACTGATTGACCATTCGAAAATCAACTAACCTAGGTTGTTTTAACGCAGAGGAAATGTTTAAAAAATGACATGAATGACTTGCGAGAATTGTCACGAACTGAACTCGAACCGAGGCGTAGCTGCTTCGGAGTTTTACAGCTCATCTGTTGCGCCAGCCAAGCCGAGCACTATATACAGTGTTCAGTTTTATTGCGATATATGCTTTTTCTTGTCTTACCTTTAGGTGGAACCTATTTGGCATTGCTTTCGATCCAAAATTTCAGCTGGCCAAAGACTTGTACATAATACGTAAATTGGTATATAACTAAAAATTGCAATCAGTGTACGACTTAAGCGGCGCAATTGATGAGTTCCAAAAGTGAAACAAACAAGTCTTGATTTGAGCCCTGGTCGAGACATTTTTAGCAGGTACTTGCTGAATATTCTATAAGGACGAAATTGGTTTACTTGATGAATTATTTTTGTTATATTATGCAATTCGTAGTTTGTACTGAAAAATTTTATATAATACAATATAATACAATTTGATTATATATATATTATATATATACATATATATATATATATATATATATATATATTTTTCATATATAATATGTGTGTGTGTATTGCGTATGTAATAATAATAATCAAATTGGCCAATACGGAAGACGTATGTTTCCATATCTCTGGCACATTAATCTGGCCGTCTTTTTCACTGTTTATCGTAATGTGTAAGAGAATGATTCGGAATTTTGATAACTGTTTTTCATGCTCAGATATGACTTGGTGATTTATGATTTTGTAGAGCATTTAGCTTTCTTTAGTTACGCTGATACATATGAGTCGCTTGAGGTGTAGTCGTTGGCTGGGTGTGATAATATCTTCTAGATGTATGCTTGGTGCGCTTTTATAATTTAGCAAAAAAATTTTATCACCAATTTGTCAATTGCGTAATTCAATGTGGTTAACCTACATTAATTTGAAGTTTACTTTGGACAAACCAGGTTGCTAACTGTCCTATTCTGTTTGCATTTTAATTCGTTTTATTCAATTGTTGGCTAGTGTGGTTATTGACGAAAAATATACATTTGATCCCTTCATTTCTGGAAGGTATTCAAATGATTGTAAATTGTTCTGCTATGTGGCAGCACCATTTCTTTAGTTTAATTGAAAGTTGCTTATTCTTGTTTGCTAAAATGTCGTAAACTGAAAGATGTTTGGTCTTGATTCTAAGTTACGTGAACCCATTAAGTGTGGGAGTAGTGGTGTTTTTCGCGGTAGTCCAAGGAATTCTTAGACCAAGCGCATCATTTGTCTGCCTTGTGTTACCTGCTCCACTGATATTTACCGGTGAGGTATTTTGCTAATAACTGATATATATATATATATAGTATTTCTTTCAAAAGAACTCTGTTGTGGAATTTTGCAGAATCGAGTTTGTCCGAGGTCCATGTTGCACCGCCTCAAAAACTTTTACTGTGACTTCCAGGAATGTAATTTTTCTTGAAATGTGATGACTAAAGGTTGTATTGGATTTGACCGCATTTTTCTTGTGCGGGACAATTGATAGCACTCTTAAGTCGGTAAAATCTTGAATTTTCATCATTTTCAGGTGATGTAATTTTTGGCCTCAATTGATGGGTTCTTACTTGTCCCTTCTTTTTAAGCCTTCCTTTAGTTGATTGTCTGAAAATGACGTAGAAACAAGATTTACCATTGTTCTTTTATCTAATTTTCGAGACTAAATTTCCAGTCTCATCTTCAGGGTTGACACAATACGCACAGGAATAAAGCACAACTTCTGGCAAATGTTGTGTTTTATTCCTGTGCGTATTGTGTCAACCCTGAATATGAGATTGAAAATTCGGTCTCGAAAATTAGGTAAAAGTACAATGGAAAATCTTGTTCCTACGTCATTTTCAGACAATCGGCTAATGGAAGGCTTAAAAAGGAAGGGACAAATAAGAACCCATCAATTGAGGCCAAAAGGAGGACAGCACTGCACAACGAGATTCATCTTTTAAAGGTTGTTTTGTTGATCATGGGCTAAATAGGTTGCAGTCTTTTTAGGAGAGAGTGATTTGCGAACCATTTCGTTCGTTTTTTCAGATAAACATGAACGTTTGCAAAAATAATGCATTCGATAACGAAGCAGTATGCTTGTCTTTCCTTGATATTGTACCTTGAAATCGAACGTAGCATAATTTGTTGGATTTTAAAATTAATTCACTTGCAAGCTAGTAGCTGTCTGGAAATATATATATATATATATATATATATATATATATTTAAAGTGAAACATTTAATTGATACAGGTGTTCATTGAAATTTGAACCATTTAAATTTTATTATAGGTGTCTATGTTTTTGGGCTTTTCGTTTTTGGTCCATTTGAGAAATTGTCGCGCGGAAATAAAGGAAGAAACAACCTTTTCACAGCGATTTGCGGAAGGAATAGACGCACTTTTATTATCATTTAAAAAAATTAGAAACATTAATATCATTGTTCTTATTATTGTTACCACAATGATGATTTTTTAATGTCTATTGCACTTTGATGAAGCGCCCTTAACCGAACACTTTCACCCATGCTAGTTGGTTTGTGTCTGCGTTAGTCTTGGTCTTGATTAGATCCAAATTTCGCGGCTGCCTTACTATCAGATGTCTATGAGATTGTTAATATTTGTCTACGATGTTTACACCTTTTAAATTGTCTTGTTATCTAATATTTTTTTGCACTACACTTGGTTCATGATTAGACGTATATAGTCTGCTAATTTTGTGGCCACTTCATATTAGAAGTTTTTTATTCTTTCGCTAAATGTTTCGTAAACGTGTGAAATCAAGTTTAATCGCACTTTATATCTAATTTATGTATTTTATTGATAATGCCAGTCCTAATGTTAATTTTCGTATAATTATTTCGTCTATTCTTTGCGCAAGCAGTGTTACCGTTTTGGTTTGCCGATTTTTCCTTTATAAATATGATATTTCGCCTAACTGCGCGGGCTTTGTCTTCGTTTATCGGCCAATAAATTGAACCACACGTGCACACATTCGCGTGTGTGTAGCACATTGATGGCGATGCTGATAGCCGTTTGGCGGATAGTGGCAATATAACCTTTTCTGCTGGTTAGTTGGCGTTTCTAAGATACTCTATCCTTTCTTTTCAAGGCAATATGCGTGCCGCTGAGACCGATTCGTTAGGACAACGACTTTTGTTTTAATTTACGTAATGCCAAAATGAATCCTACCAACTAAAGATTAACACCGGTATGTATGCTCATCTGTTCGTGTGCGTGCGGGTTTTTATTCGCTTAAGTATTGTAATGGTATACTGAAGGTTTATAACGTCTGTATGTGTTCACTACAAACTTATGTGTGTAGAATAGAGATCTTAGGCAAAGTATTGTGTCGTTGTTACCGATTTATGCTCCATTGACAGAGCAAAACACAATGCATCTCATCTGCTTACCTGTTTTGCCTTTACTGATCTTTATGGTGGGATGAGAAAGATGAGTTTTCTGGTCCCAGGCCCTATTCTGTGCGTATCGGTGATTAGGCGCTTTAGGAAAGCATGTATGTTTACCCGTACAACGTAAAAATGTGTTTGCAAGTAAATATGCAAGTTCACACACATACATACATACACAGAGAGAGAGAGTTAATTATGGCTGAAGTTATTACTTTTTATTTAAAATAATCCGTTTTTTAAACTACCTGAATTAAAAGACTACAGTTTTGTTTAATTTGTTTAACTTATTGGTCTTTTCTGCATGCACGTCTTTCTGAAACTTGGGGATAGATATTCTCTTGACCATGAAACGAAAAACGAATATACAGCCAAAGTAAATTAAAAATTCATCGGCAATTCGCGATTTAAAACATTGTTGCGTAAAGTTTTGTATGAAAGTTTTTGTTGACATCACGTTGCTAACTTTCTAGAGGCATTCAGTGTAATTTTGTGTGTACACGTTTTCCTATTTGTTAAATTATTTTTTCCTTTGTTTGTTTCATAACACTATTTTTGGGTAACTTTGATTGTCGAATTTCATTTTTATTAGGTGGGCTAAAGTAACATCTCGTGTTTTCAGATCTGTTCCAAACACTGGCTTGGTACAAATTTCTTCTGTATTTGCCCATCTGACTTTCTTCGTGTATTATTGCTCTTTCTTCTTATGCAGACCTCTATCAAATGTTGTTCTTTATTAGCTCTTATTTCATCAGTTTTTGACCAGATTTGCATCACCAGACTTACTCTCTTTATTCCATTGGACATTTTGTGGACGTGTTTTTTGTTGCTGTAGTTGATGATATTGATTTATGTTAAGCTAAGCTGTTTCTACGCTTATCTTGGAAGATTCTGGTTGTTATGTCGCTTTCTTTTTAAGCTATATAAATATGAGTGTTCTTGTGGGGTTTTTAACATTTTGCATAATGTCCATAATAGTTATCTTAATTCGTGCTTATATACAAGTTCTTTTCTCTTATTAGTATAGGTATGCAAAATTTAATAATTTTATTTGCATAGGGCTTAACAATTAAGTGATTGGTTTTGAGCATGTTCCTTTTAGTCCACTTGTACTAGCTAGGTCGTATATTTACTCAGCGTAAACTTTGTTTGTGTTGACAGCTATAGTTTCGGAGAAGAGCACATGTAGTATTTTAATTGTCTCTACGCTCATTGCTTTCTTCTCTCGTTAGGGTACTTACATGCTGGAGTGTATTGCATTAAAGTGAACATTACGAAAAACGTTTGGTGCGTCTTTTTCTATACCTTATTTTCTTTTTCATTCAGTTTAAAAATTGTATGTCGGGCTGCTTTTTTGAAATACTTTTTGGAATAATGCTAATCCATGAACTGGATCCGCCGCGCAGCGCTCTACTGGTGTACTGTATAGTTGGGAGTAAATCAAGTAGTGCTTTTGGCTTTATTCTTGTTTTATACCGGATTGTTGGTGGATCAGAATAGCTGAAAGAACACACACACACGAATTAGGAAAATAACAGTCTACTAGACCATAGTGTTGATCTCATTGGAAAATTATTCATTAGAAGTTACGACTGTCAGTGAGGATTCAGCCGGTTTCGCACTTCGCAGAAGTGAAGTTCACATTCAAGACGATCGTGGTTATGCTGTTCAAGTTATACTTTTGAATATAGCTTCGGTTTCGTAATGGTAAACAAATTGATTATTAACCCGCGTACCTATTATTATGAACTTCTTGGTAGTCATTGCTATCAGTGACGAGTTGATCTGTAAGATCGATATCACGGACTATTGACTGGCGGTTCTTTTAAAATAAGGTTTTTTGAACTACTAGTTTTAGTAACGGCCAATGAATCCTCTATTTTAGTTGGATAAACCAATAATCCGAGAATTAAAGCATATAAAATATGGTAGTTTTGGTTCACTAAAATCGGTACCGATGTATTTGTCAGTTTGATTTTTAGAAATGATATGTATTTGATAACAATTCTTTAAATCAAGTTTGTGAGCTTGAAGTAAACACCAATCCTATTGGATTTAACCAGTCGTCGAACAACATAACAACTGGCGGTAGTTTTGTTATTTTTTTCGACTGGTTAAATACAATGGGGTTGGTGTTTACTTTAAGCTCGCAAACTTGATTTAAAGAATTTTACAATGATTGCTTGAGTACACCTTGTTCATATAGTCAGTAAAATGAAGACAAGCTAACCTTTTTGGCATTTTGTGCCAATTTGGCGTTTGTTGGTTCATGCGCCTATTTAGGTCAAACTCACGATTATGGCTGACGGAACCACCAACTTTAATTTTGAAAAAGCATAAAAGTGGGCACTGGATTTATCGCTATTTTGATTTTGAAATATTTATTTATCGTGTCACAATTTATGTTTCACTCAGTTAATCTGGGTTTTGCACTATTGGGAATGCTAATTATAAAAGTATTTGGCGTTTGAATACGAGCTGATATGTCTGAAAAAAGTGATTGATTGAAGTTACTCATGGAGTTGTTACGTGCAATGTTAAGATATTTTTATGCAAACTCAATGTAAGTTAACACTTTACATGTTTAATTTTGAGTGTAGATATTTTAGTTTACTAGTACAGTTGTCCAGGTGTTTCTTGACTGTTTTTTGCAGATTTATCTGGCCGATTCTCGATTACTGGAGTATCTGATTTACAATTTTGTCTTATTATCATATGTGAGCTGTCTTGGAACAGTTTATGTGTTAATTGCTACCGAAATATCGGCAAGCAAAACCGGTATAATTAAACGGTAGGTAAAAGTACATAGGCATTTTGCTACGGATGTTTGGCTTCCGCATAGCCATACAATATTATTCTTTGCTGTAAATATGTACAACTTAACCGCGCAGCAAAACCTGGGACATAAGAAGGACTACATTCATGTTCTGTTGTTTTCAAATGATTAGCATTCGTTCTTGCCTCTGGTAAAGCTTCATTATTTCTGTCGATTTCAGTTTTGTGAATTCGAAAAATCACACAAAACTGTTTTTAAAATTTTTATTAGAAACTGTGATAGAGTTTGATTAAAATCGACTAGAATGCTAAATGGACAATTGTTTGAGTGATGAGAATTATTTTAATCATGTTTACGGGTTTGATATAAGCAGCAATCCTATTTATTTAATTAGTATAATAACAGTAAGAAATTACATACTGTTGCCTTACCGACGGATTTTTGTTTAGTCTGTGATTTCCAAGTCCGCAAGTTTTGGAAAATTATTCGTTTATCCCACGTATATTTAGTGCAGTTTCGTCTGGATAACTGTTGTTTTGTTGGTACGGTGAGCTTGTTGAAGTGGTTAAGTACTATTTTCTTAATTAAGTAATCCCTTCCCCCGAGTAGAAGTCTGCAAAGTAAAACTGTCTAGTAATTTTATTTCAACTGCACAATTTATGCTGTTTTGTCTACACATTCAATTCATCAACTTTTTTGCATTTATTCTAATTATTTAAAAAAGCTACACTTTCTACTAAAATACCCTATGAAATAATTGCTACGAACATTGGTTGCCTTATACTATTTTTACTGAAATATAGATCTAGATTTATAAAATAATACAATAAGCATTTTGTTTAGTTCTTTTTTCTTCTTTAATATTTATCAACGCGGAATTGTTTTGCTTGCATTTCATTGAGAATAGAAATATGAACGTCTCGGTGTCACGAGTAGTTATTGCGCAATAATCGTGGCTTAAGTGGAAATTCGTTTTAGAGATCATGGTCTATCTCTTAGTGGACAATTTGTCTTTAAAATTCAGATCTGCTGGAGAGGCTCAAAACAGTGACAGCTGTGTGTTCCTCAAATTTGCTTGCAGTCAGGAGTCATGTCAACAGTATCGCATATGCAGTACTACAGAAATCGACCGAAACATACTTAATGAATAGAAATTTCAATCTTTTGTTCATACGCGCATCTAATTGTCTATATTTGAAATAACAATTCAGATAATTGTATATAAACACTTACACGAACTGGGAACTGGGTTTTCCGCGCGGTGAATTTTAGAACACAGGCAGGTGCAGCAGACAGTGTGTGTAAATTAAGATTTGTGTTGCGCATTCACATATGACTAGCCAAAGCTTGTCATGCAAAAATTGCGACATATCAGCAGGACGATTTTGAATATTAATTAAGGCGAGGTGTGCGAGCATGTTTATCAATTTGGAAGCTATTGATATAAACAGATTTTATCCAGCACATGCTAATGAGGTAACGTTCGCCAGGCTTCTGCTCTGTAATTGTTTTACACTAGATTTCTACAAATATCTAAAGATTTGAGTGTTTCGAGAAAATTTAGACCATTTTGCAGCACATGACTGTGCCCGTTTTTAAATTGCTGCCGTTTCTTCTACGGTGCTAGTAATTTTCTATAGATATCCCGGTAGAGGGTTGTATAAATGGTCCAATACAATGCTCCGACCAATGTAATCAGCAATCTTTTAATGTATGCGAATATTCCTGCAGCTCAGCTGATGAAGTAGTAAATCAAATTAACAAAGGTAGAGTTCTTTTAGGCAGAGCTTTGTTAATAATTTATTAAACTTCACCTAGACCAGATGTAGTGTTCCTCTATCTCCAAATGTATGGATTTGTTACCCAGTACTGCATTTGCACATATTTTTATTTGTTTATTATATATGATATATATATATATATATATATATATATATATATATATATTTGATTTAAAGTTTATGGCTGGACTTTGATGTTATCTGTGTCCTCGAGATAAACTAAGCATTTCTTAAAGTAACAAAGGCAATTAATCAAGTAGACAAATTTCGTTCCTAGTGGGAACTTGTCAAATACTTTTCAAAATTTGCTCCCACGGAGGCTCAGATCGAGGCACATCCGCTTCTGACTCTGGCATTAATAACACTGCGCTACCTCTGCCGCACATTATACCATTTTAAGTCATTTACAGACCTATATTTTGGTTAGCCTAATTGGCATTTCTAAATTGGCATCTCGCATCTGTCATTATGGAACTGACACCATGCCATCCGGGGAAATGATATTAAATTGACGCTTATACAAGATTTTTTTGATATATATTTCATTATTAATTCAATATTGGTTAAAGTATAAAAGGCAATTAATCGAGTAGACTAGTTTAGTCATTATTGGGGCTTAATCATATATATATATATATTCTTTATAATTTCCATGTCTTTTAATTTAACAGTATTCTTATAATTAGGAAACACTAATAACAAAGTGGATAAAGGCCATTTATTTCGTGAATAATAAATATGTGTGATTGTATAAGAGATGATTAGTATTCACGAAATAAATGGCCTTTATCCACTTTGTTATTTGTGTTTTCCTAATTATAAGAATATATATATATATATATATATATATATATATATCTCACCGACTTCATCAAATGTAAACCACGACGGTTTTATGTAACTAGATGTATTTATGATGTTAAGCACTCAAACATTTCGCTGGTATTTTTCTTAAAAACAATTTATTATCAAAATTCGCACGAAATTTATCCTTTTTGTCTCTGCAAGTTCAACTTTTGCTAAAGATTTATTAAGTATTTGGCCACTGAAATTGTAAGTATGTATTAGGTGTTGCGAACCTAGTAACAATTTAGTTCAGTTGTGAGCAGAAGGATAAACCAAAGGCAGCATGAACGGAAAGTATAATCTCATGCACATTCGTTTCGTGCTTACTGGCGACTCATCAGTAGGAGCCTGTATTACGCCCTTTAACCACTATGTATTTGGTCGAAGAATGTGGGATAATAGGACGGTACAATCCTAATATTCCACGATGGATATCGCACGAAATTTGATCGCTTTTTCGGCATGGGAATAATGGCCCACTTCGCTTTGAGGAACACGCACAGTCTTCTTATTCCATACAGTACGAAAAAGTTTATTCAACGCCTCAAATCCTTAAATAATATAGATAATTAATTTAAATCATGGTTGATATAAACACCTGTCCCATTATCTACATAAAGTTGTCAGTATAAAGCAAGCATTGTATAGTATAAAAAACGCAAATTCATCCAGTGAACAGTTACGTTCTTATTTGGAACTAATCACGTACAGTGAATGTAACTGGGCACGTCTCTTCCGGAATCTAACCACAGAGCCACACTGCCGCATACTTAATTCAATTTGCAATTATATACTAACTAATGTTTCTTGCATAGCTTTTCCTTCATGTGAAGCCTTGATCGCACAAATTTAGAAGTAAAGTTACAACTAACCTCACGCAATATGTCATTATAGAACAGACACCACGCGAACTGGTGACGTGCTATTGAATTGAACAGTCATATACAAAAATGACCTTTGGTTGCGCAGGCGGTAATTACAATTCGTTATTTATACCAAGGATGCGATATCTATATAAACACTGGTCCCATTATGTACATACAATTGTCATAAATTAAGTATTGTATAGTGTAGAAAAGGCTTTCAATTGATGTGCACATTCATTTCTTGCTTAATGACGACTTATCAGTAGGAGCCGGAATTATTCTCTATGCCCACTATATATTTAGGTGAGGAATGTGGGAAAATTGCACGGTACAATCTCATAGAAAAATGTGTATACCTGCGGTAGTAGAACTAACTTCATATTAAGTCTTCGGCAATGCGACATCAAAGCCAACTCACTAAAAGTAGTGTATACCTAGCCTTTAAAGGTTGCCAACGCTATGGCTATTGTGTCAGAACCTGATACACGTTACCAATACAATGGTTTTCAAGGTATACTAAAGTTCATATAATTAAACGAACATTGGTTGCGCGGGCGGTGATAACAATTATTATAATCAAGGTTTCGATCATGATATAAGCACCTGACCAATTATTTACTTACATATGTCAGTATAAACTAAGAATTTTATTGTGTAGAAAAGGCAATTCAACTAGACGTTCGGTTTCGTCCTTATTGGGAACTCATCACGTACTAGCCAGAATCTGCCGCGGACAGGGCTTACACGTAGGCACGTCTGCTTCGGAATCTGGTGCTCTAACCACTGAGCCACCCTGTCATATACCACAATAAACAGTACTTAGTTTATACTGATAAATGTATGTATTTATTGTGCGGCAGGGAGGCTTAGTGGTTAGAGCACCAGATTTCGAAGCAGACGTGATCAGGTTCGAACCCTGTCCGCGGCAAATTCTGGCCAGTACATGATGAGTTCATAATAATGACGAAACCGGTCTACTGGATGAATTGCCTTTTCTACACTTTACAAAACTTAGTTTATACTGACATATGTAAGTAAATAATGGGCCAGGTGCTTATATCAAGATCGCAACCATGATTATAATAATTATACTAAAAATCACCAAAATCGAGATTTACACCTAGTTCTGAACACCTGTTACTCAAGCAGATCCATACACTCTGGCCTTGATCGATATCAGTCCGCACTACTTAAAGGTAATCATGACATCATTCATTTAAATATACAACAGTTAGATAATGTTTGTTGCGGAGCACTAATGTATATGAAATTGCGTATTGTGTGTTGTGCATCTGGTAAAAAACGTTTTCAAATATAATCATGGATAGGGCCTGAAGCAAATCACCTGAACATGCACCTTGCGGTATTTACAGGATAAGATTGTGTTCCGCGTTTTTAACTCTGATAGTTGTTCTTAATTAGTGATCATCTTTGGTGATACAGGCATACTTTCCGGGTTCGCGACTATTGTAAGTGCCCATGAAAACTGGTCTTTGCAGTGTTCAACACACTCTTCAAAACAACGCATTTTATCCAGTATTAGATTTTTGCTACTATCATTTCTAGTTACACTCTCTTTTAACTGTCTCGGACACATTGCACGAGTAAGTTGAAACAAATTAAGGCTATTACGTAATGCGAACGCTTCTCCCATCTCTTTGGCTCTGCTGGTTCAACAGAATTCAAGATCGGCTATTAGACTATTTCATTTGACGTCTTATGGCTACGAGTATTATAATTGGTCCAGCTTGTATGAATTTGGCGTCTGGTTTTGAGAGTCTCCATAGATTTTTCGGAGACCCAACAAATAACTCTACGAGAGCTTATAAAACCACAAAATAGAATCTGAATTGTGAATAGCAGATCTTATGTGCGTCCACAGTAAGTTCAAATTTTCACTTTACATACAAATACACTTTGATTTTAGAATATCTTCATATTTTTGTTGAAAAGATGACCGTTCGAATGTGCTTGCATCTATTTTAGGTTTATACTCTTTCATTTTGCCGCAGAATTTAAGTGCAACTTGCAACGGGTAAGTCAATGGTTCGAGTCTAAAACGAGCGACAGTCCTGGATGCAACCACACCATCTATAACTACTAGTTACAAAATCTATTTGTATGAATTTGGCTCAGTGGGCGACAATGTTTCGTTCAATTTTTTGTCGAAAAGTGGTATAACCACTAAATTTACAAACATTATGTGTTCAAAGCACAAACACTTCTGGTCACGTTAGTATTAACAACGAATTATGGAAACTTCACTAAAAGCAATTTTATGATAAATGTCATCATGGACCATATTATTCCATACATTGAAGATGCTGGTGTCTAAGTTGACCCTGGGGATAGATTAGTCTATCTTGTCTATGCAGATTATATATATATATATATATATATATATATATATATATATATATTGTGTGTGTGTGTGTGTGTGTGTGGTGTTTGAGATTTGATTATTGTTGTATTTATGGTTTGAGAATTAATCAGATGTTCGCTTTGTTAGTTGTAGTACTTAATATTGTTATTCATCGAATGTTGCGACCTAATTATTAACGAGTTTCAATACTTTCTTATAAAATTTAATGACCTCGTAGACCTCACAGTAGCATGTACATAAACGTGTTATTTGCATTTGACGGTACCTATTTCCGACAGTTTAATGGTACAGCGTTGTATAACTGCATTATAATGTCTCTAATGGATGCATAAATTCACCACCTTGAGCAATAGAAGCCTCACGCGCGAATATCTGACCAGTGCATACTTTATAAAGTTATGTATATGCTCTACAAATGTTAATCCCATACACAGCAGACCCCGTCGAAATCATGTAGAATGCCAATGAAGCGAATCCAGACATCAAATTCACCGTCGTAGACAAATTGAAGTAGGATCTATTTCTCTACCAGTGCAAATTTGGTTTCTTAGTCGGCTCTATTAGCCTGATTTAAAATTTGTCTATAATTAACATCTTCTGGAATCAAAACATAGTAGGTCGCCTACTTATCTCCTATATGGCGTGCATTGGGCCGATTAGTTCTATATGACACCTGGTCTTCATGCACTACGATCGCTGCCATACAACATCACATGATAACGCCATTGAGCCAACGTAGCTATCGTCCACCAAGTAGAACCTGATTTTGTGCTGTGCTGGCGAATATTCCTTCTTTTATGCTTTGCATTCAAATCGGTTAATCCGGATATTTATTTCAGATTAAATTGCAGAGAATCATCATTGTTTATTCTAATGAAATGATTGTAAAAATCGATATTTTCGTTTGTTCTTCTGTTAATACTAAATGATCTCTAACATTGCACGCGTAAAGAATGCTTCATACTGGCAACAAGCATTTGCACAAGAACCTAGCAGGTAGGTGCCGTGGGGGTGTTCTCCCATTGACGTTGTTGCATGCATTTATTATAAAGCAGATGTGTACAACACGGCTAAAAAATACAATTTTAGATTTTTTTCCAGAACTCACCTCGAATGTAAAATCTGGTATGTTATACAGTCACTATTTTGAAAACCGACGAGCTAAGTTGATTAAACGCACATAATACACGACAAACAGGAAGCTGAAAACGTATACGCTGGGAAACGTACATACATACTCGCACACGCAAAAATTATTGCCAGTTTATATTTTAAATTTGTACTAACTTCTCTTGTTTGTTTAGCTGGCGATAAATAATGTTGCATAAAACAGCCTCAGCTATGCGTAATTATTTTTCGTTTTTAGCTTTGAAGGAGCACTTGGAAATCTGCCTGATTTGGGGTGTGATTTTTATAAACGTTATTTTCAGATATTGTGGAAGCGTCCTCTCCTATGCCAGCTCTGCGCAGTTAAAAATGTTCGTAAATTCACTTCCTTAGTAATCGGATAATTCGTCTTATTTAAACTTACTGAGCATCTATGGCATGTGTGCAAATCAACAATGTTTGCGAGGAACTTATCATTTACATTTCAATTCAGCAGGCGCTTTGCATTATAAAAAAACAGCTATTTTGTATTAGGCACCCGAGAGTTCACTGCTCTTTTAATTCTTCGAGTAAATATTTCAGGTAATGTGTCCCCTTTAATTGGTATACTGACACACCTTGTCTTTTGGTTAGTTACGGAAGCGTTACATTTTTGCCGTTGTTTGTGTTTCATGTTTGCGTAAGCGAAAGTTTGATCGCAAGCCATATTGAAGCCTCGGTAGTTTTCAATCTGTCTTTATTTACTTGACATGATTGGATTTTTTGTTCACCTTTCATAGCATTGCTCATTTAATTAATATTGATTTATACTCAGAACGACACCTGAGACTTTGTTTGGTTTCATTACTCTAATTTGGTTGTTGCGCCGCAATTCAGCGTTGAAACGTGGACGAAATTAATCTTCGTTTAAAAGACTCTTCAGTGCAGAATTTGTTCATATCTCTGCCGTCTGTTTATATCTTTCGGCAATATAAAACAATATTACAGTTAAATACTGTTTGTTGCGAAGAGCTAATATATATGCAAGTATGTATTAGGTGTTGCGAACCTAGTAACAAATTAGTTCAGTTGTGACCAGAAGGATAAACCAAAGGCAGCATGAACGGAAAGTATAATCTCATGCAAATTCGTTTCGTGCTTACTGGTGACTCATCAGTAGGATAAGACCTCTTTATGATTTTCTGATAGGGTTAAAACTCGTATAGTTGAAAATGGACGCATTGGGTTTCTCTGCAAATGCGTTGGATGTTTGTTTAGTATCGAGTAATCTTTGTGGAGCCCCTTTTTCTCTCCGTAAACTGCACTCATAACCGGGCGATTGATTGCTCTCTTGAACGTAAGAAGCAGGCATGGGTAAAGCATACTGACGCGAGGTTCCGACTCTGAGATCAGGTTTTCCAAATTGTCAAGTTGTAGGTTCTATGTTTCTATTGCAGTCTCGGTTAATTGTCATAAAATTTTCTTAGTTACATGTGTCAAAGTTGAACGGCATAGCTTGTGATACCTTTTATGAAATTTGGTTATTTCCAATGTACCACATGTAAAATCTTGTTCTTTCAAATGCCTCGATGTACCTGCATCTGAGAGAACCATAATGATTTATCTCTCGATGTGGAAGTGACGTCTCACGGCACTTAATTTTATGTACACTTTGTATTTCAGCCATTATTATGCATTTTTAACTTTAACTAAGAAGCACATATATATATTTATTATAAAGCAGATGTGTACAACACAGTTAAAACGTACACGCAAACATGAATTGTGTCCGCTTTAGTGTTTAAATTAACTGCCTCTCTTGATTTCAGAATTATCGTCCTGTTTCTGTAATTTTTTACAACTGTACTGCGTCGCATAGAGAAATAATCTCTCTAACCATTTCCTCTTCATTTTGAAATAATATTTAACATTGGGATTTCAAATTCTCCTATCTGCAAATACGGTTTTTTATCATATGTTCTCTATTTAATACTGAATTATAAATATCCTGTCCAGGTTTCAATGAGGCATCACCTTGTCACCAATGCTGTCACTACCTTCATCTATACATACGTTATATATATATATATATATATATATATATATATATATATACGTCGTCAAAATAAAATTTGTCACACAGACAAGGATGATGATCATACCTTTTCTCTTAAAGTAATGTACTTATATGCGCTGCCGTTTGTTTGATAAGAGTTACGATGTAAACCAGTCTGGACAGAACCATGTGTACACACAGACGCGTACTTGCTTTTGAGAGCGATAAGTACCATGTTTGTTCAAGTGCCGTAGTAGGAAATTGGTACTTAGAACTAGAATAAAAGAAAAATACGATTATTGCACTTTATTTCCTTTTGTATTTGTATGTGACTGTGCTTAGTCTTTTAATCCGTGTGTGTGTGTGTGTGTGTGTGTGTGTTCGTGTGCGTATACGTTATTGCACTTCACTAATGTGACAATTTTCTATTACTGATTCAGACAATGTCAAAATGTTTTATCATTTAGATAGGAGATAAAGAATGACCTTTGGTAGTTAAACATATTGCTAACAAATTGTCGATGACTTTATACGAATTTTTCTTCAATACTGCAGATTTACACATTCGTAGAGAAGATTGTACCGTTCAATCTTCCTACATTCCTCATCCAAGTATATGGCGGGCATAGGGCGTAATACCGGCTCCTACTGACGAGTCTTCAGTAAACACGAAGCACATGTCCACATGGGATTATACCTTCCTTTCACGCTGACTTTGGTTTATCCTTCTCATCCTATTTGAATTTAATTTTTTCTAGGTACGCAACACGTAATACAAAATGGCATATATATATATATATATATATATATATATATATATATATATATATATATATATGTATATCTGTAGCTAATTGTTATATATTTTGCTAACACTTTGGCTAATTTTCCATTTTTAGTTTTGATTGCCTTTCTGAAGGTAAAATCAGGTGTCGGTACTGGCGTCTAATATTTTGTGTTTGGGCACTCCAACGGCGACATCTTATTGTTTTTGATTGACTACATTTGACTGCTATGGGTGTCTGCCGCACCCTTGTTATTGTCCATCTGCACACCATCGAGTAAAAGTCACTTCTAGAATCATGATTTATTCTGTCCAATGCTACTTGTTGTACATATCGCGTCATAAATTTGAGGAAATTTCATTTGCGTGTTTAGGAACACATTTTCGGTTCACAATAACTCAATGATACTCATGCAATCGAAATATTGCTGGCTTTGTACCTATTGAGAATTGTTTTCGCCGCACCAAATCTTTCTCCAAGAGATGATAGATGGTGGGTGATTTGCAGACAGCCTATACCGACTGTGCATCACAAACCCATATCAGTTAAATATGGTCAATTAGAACATGCAAGAAACTGGGACTACTGCGCTCAAAAGGTTGACAAATCGACGACGTGTTATATTTAAATAATGTTTTTGTTGCGGAGAACTAATATAAATGCAATTATGTATTAGGTGTTGCGAACCTATTAACAAATTAGTTCAGTTGTGACCAGAAGGATAAACTAAAGACAGCATGAACGGATAGTATAATCTCATGCACATTCGTTTCGTGCTTACTGGCGACTCATCAGTAGGAGCCGGTATTACGCCCTATACCCACTAATATAGGTTTACACATTCGTCTAGGAGATTGTACCGTCCTATTATCCCAAATTCCTCACCCAAATATATAGTGGTTAAAGGACGTAATACCGGCTCCTACTGATGAGTCGCCAGTAAGCACGAAACGAATGTGCTTGAGATTATATTTTCCATTCATGCTGTCTTTGGTGTATTTTTCTGGTCACAACTGGACGTGTTATTTGTTGCATCTTTTCAAGTAAAATAAATAATTGCTATTTTTATGGGTGGCAGTTAGTTTTTCACTTGTATGACTAATAAATGAATAACAATGGAAACAGTTAGTATGCACGCCGTTGTTGACTTTAGGCTGCCTAAACTTTTTCATGAGGGACTGTATCAATTTATAATTACGTGAAAAAAACTTTACCACAGTTTTAACTGTTATGATTTACTTAACATGAAATAGTTAAAAATTATAGTGTACATTAATGATGAGGGCCGTGGAACTGTTGGTTATTTAAAGCACACATTTATTCATAAACCAGATTTATACATTTCAGTCGAAAATGGATCATTTTTCTACTAGCGTTCATCAAAGCAATCATTGATCACACCACATGTGTTAAGAAATATTTTAGTCAAGTATGCAGACTGGAGATGGAATCCAATCCAATTTTATTAAACTAATCACACAATTTAATAAGCTGCGATTAGTTGCACGGGCTGCGTGTTTAGACCTTCTAATGCCATTATCAGAGCACGACAAAAAATTGTCTAACGAGGATCAAACCGCAATGCATATATAAGAGAAGCGATATTGTTCATGCGACTCTGAGTTCTAGTAGCTTTGCATACTTTGTACTCGACTGAGAATATCGGCTGCGAATTTCCTATGCAGTCACGAACATTCACATTTTTCAGCTTTCGCCACGCAAATATAAACTGAAATTTCATAAAAAATAACAATAATTTCGCAAAAGGCGATAATATTTCTTTGAATGAACTTGTGAGCTTGGGATAAGTGCGACACTACTTTATATTATCAGTTGCACAACGTAGCACAACTATCATCAGTCACAGGCGGTAATGCGTTTCGACCTTCCATGATCATTATTAGAGCACAATAAAAAATTGACTATTGAGGATGAAACTGGAATGCGTATATAACTTAGGGAAAATTAGATATGCGGCTCTCACCTCTAGTAGTCTCGCATTTGTTGGAGTTAACTGAAGTATTGACGACACAATTTCTGTGCAGTCCTGAAAAAATAATTGTTTCAGTTTTAGCTGGAATTGTGAAAGTATTTGATTTAAGCAAGCATTTATTGCGCAGATATTGATTGCAAATTTAAATCAAATTTGCAGATTAGAGGTAAACACGAATCAAATTTCGTTTAACCTATCGCACAGCGCAGCGAAATAACTGCCAGTTGCAGGCACCGACACGATTAAACTTCACATGTTCATCATTAGAGCATGGCAGCGTGCTGACTAACGAATATGAAAATGCAATCTATTATATATATATATATATATATATATATATATATATATATATATATATATATATATATATATATGTATGTATGTATATATATAAGGTAGTTAAAACCCGTTGTCATCTCTACTATTCTCGCACACACTTAGTTGACTTGAATTTTGACTGCACAATTTCAATGCATTTATGAAAGAAGAGTTTCAAAGCTTTTCGTGCTTTCATATAATTTATTTAATTGAAAAATTATTGGTTACCAGGTGATAACACGAAATATTTAGAGTTAATCTGCGGAATGGAGATGAATACCTATACAATTTTATTTAATCTGTGACAAAACGTAGTAAAACTACTGTCAGTTGCTTCCTCTGATGCGTTTCAACCTTCCAAACAAAACTGATTAACGAAGATCAGATCGAAATGCGTATATAAGGTAGCGAAATTCAGATATTCTGTCTCACCATTGGTAGAATCGCATACATTGAAGTTGACTGGAATTGTCGGCTGCATTATCTGTATGCATTCACGAACATTTACTCTACGGTTATATCTGCATATTTATATAAGTAATAAAAAGTAACAATCATTGTTCGCGCGAGTAGTGAAAACATTTATTCATATCAAGTTTGCGAGCTTCATACAAGCACCAATCCCATTTTATTCAAACAATCACACAACATAGCAAAACTAAAGTCAGTTGCACGTACTTTTGCGTCTCGAATAACCATGATTATAAACAGAGCATGACGGGATACTGATTAACGAGGATCAAACGAACATTGGTTGCGCAGGCAGTGATAAAAATTACTTTTAATCAAGGTTGCCAACTTGATATAAACACCTGACCAATAATGTACATACATTTGTCAGTAGAAACTAAGTATTTCATTGTGTGGAAAAGGCAATTCATCAAGTAGACCGGTGTCGTCCATATTGGGAACTCATCACGGGCTGTTCAGAATTTGCCGCGGATAGGGTTCGAATCTGGACACGTATGCTTCGGAATCTGGTGCTCTAACCTCTGAGCCGGGGTTCGGCAGGATGGCTCAGTGGTTAGAGCACCAGATTCCGAAGCATACGTGCCCAGGTTCGAGCCCTATCCGCGGCAAATTCTGAACAGTACGTGATGAGTTCCCAATAAGGACGAAACCGGTCTACTGGATAAATTGCCTTTTCCACACTATAAAATACTTAGTTTCTACTGACAAATGTATGTACATAATTGGTCAGGTGTTTATATCAAGTTCGCAACCTTGATTAAAAGTAACGAGGATTAAATAGGAAAGAATATATATCAAAATAAAAATAAGATGCATTGCTCTCACCTCTATTAGTATCGGATACGTTGTACTTGACTGGAAACATTGGCTGCAAAATTTCTATAAAGCCCGGAATATTAACTCTGCAGCTATCGCCGCATGTACATAAGTTATAAATTTGAACAATCATTGATTGCGCGAGTAGTGTTAACACTTCATTATATCAAGTTTTCGAGTATCAGATAAGCACACATCGCTCTGTATCTTACCGTGAAATAAGCACCAATTTCATCATTACTTTAATATGTTATAGGCACAAATACCATCGTATATAACTAGTTTGCGCACTTACCAATATGTATACACTTTCACTCCTCGAACGACAAGTTAAAACGTTGTTCTTTATGGGAAATATTCTTAGGAAGATAAGATTGCCAGACAAACACGGTGAGGGTGGAAGACCTGCTGATATAAATCTTGTTTGCATCCTAGTTGTTTAATGTTATATATATAAGATAGCGAATTTGCGTTTACCAGCAATAAAATAATGAATTACATTGTTACCAGTCGACAATTTTTTCAAACATTATACAGGCGAAAATTGTCGATCAACTTATGATGGCCAAACGACCGGACGGTCTATAAGTGGGATGAAATAATATTGTGAATTGAACGTTTGTGCCAAATTTTGCTAAATATTTTTAAAATCTCACATTTTTGTTCACAGATTTTGACGTTAAGACCGTTGAAAAATGATAAAACAAAAAAAACGAGTTATTAATTTATGAAGCGTTTTTAATTAACCTATTAAAGCTAAATTTATGCATGTAAAATAACATATCTAAAGTTGATTGACCAGAACTGCGGGGTAATGCATTTCATAAATTGATAAATGTTCATAATTATTTTCCTGAAGTTAACTAAGCAATGAAATCAAAGTCAAACAGATCACTCACTAAATATCACATATTCAGATCATTTGATTACATTCTTATTAGGTGAGAAAATTCTCCTGCATAAATCCTTGTATACTGAACCGTAATCTAGCAGAACCACTGAGACATCGTCGAACCAAGGTCTCCACAGAATAAAACTTGAAAGCGTTTTATTTCTTTATTCAGCACACACTTTCTCATTTCATCCGAAGTCAAAAATTATTAATATTCAACAACGTTTCAAATTAAATATTCTAACGTAAATTAAAGATATCTTCTCATTATATAATTCCTCTTAATACTATTTTACATAACTAGTTCATTCGCCGAGTCAGATATAAATGTACATGTTACGTCTAAACCTATTAAACCTACTAAAATGTCTAGTATTCATAAAATTATACAATGCAGTAGTATTAACGGTAAAGAGACATTTATTAACGTATGTGACATTATTCGATCTCGTGGTAACTAGTTTAGTTCAGTCAGAACGGATGTAATACTGAGTATTCTGAAACAAATATTGATAAAGTTACAACAGCTCAGTCAATGATGAGGAGCCATGCAGATTTGACTGACGGATTACAAATGAAGCGATTCAAATGCTCTTTAGACTAAACATAGTCGGCAAAGAAAAGAACGTTTACGCAACTACGAGAGTTTTATAACAATCAAATTCCAAACCAGTCGGATATACAGGTGCTCTAATCGCAATTATTAAAAAGGAGTTGTGCATTACAGAAGCAATCAGTTAAAGCATCCTGTCTGCGCAATTATTTTTTTCCAAATTGGAACATGAATTTATTTTACTTCTGAAATGCTTCTTTGTGTTTCTGAATGTACATTTGCATACAACGCTATTAGATTTTTGTTGTACAATGTCTACATTTTATTCAACTTAATTATATTTTTGACTGAGCTTTAACGGACAGTGTTGTATTTCTCATCCCATTTCCATTGTTCAGTTTCTTACTCGATGTCTTAACGGAGCAGTTATTAGATTCCATGAAATTGCTGTGCTTCGCGTTCCTCTTCTAAAACAATCATCAGAATTGGAAAAATTTTCACTCAAACGGATAGCAAATTAAATAATGCAAGTAACCCTTTTAATAAAACACGTAAACTTTATACAAATTGTATGATTCACGTTCTTTACTTTCTTGTCAACATTTAGCCAGAAATATTCAATATACACACTCATATATATATATATATATATATATATATATATATATATATATATATATGTATGTATATATATACGCATACGCATCCAAAATTTCGTATAATTCGTTGTTACATTTTCGTGCATGTCATTATTCCAATGAATGTCTTAATTAACATTCATTATATTTCATAACCCTCATCTTACAGACATGTTTAAAATATGATGAATAACGTGCAACTGGTTATCAATGTAAGGTTATATATTATTAGTTTGCGAAATAGAACAAATAACAATTTAAATACTGTTTGTTGCGAAGAACTAATATATATGCAAGTATGTATTAGGTTTTGCGAACCTAGTAACAAATTAGTTCAGTTGTGACCAGAAGGATAAACCAAAGGCAGCATGAACGGAAAGTATAATCTCATGCACATTCGTTTCGTGCTTACTGGCGACTCATCAGTAGGAGCCGGTATTACGCCCCTTAACCACTATATATTTGGTAGAAGAATGTGGAATAATAGGACGGTACAATCTCCTAGACGAATGTGTAAATCTGTAATAGTGAAGTTAACATAATCTAAAGTCAACGACAATGCGACTTCAATGCTAACTCACACTCTATAATATATATACCGAGTCTGTAAAGGATACTAACACTATGGCTATTGTGTTAGTAACTGGTACCTTTTTTGAAATCGATGAGTACCGGATACTAACACTATGGTTTCCGAGTCGGTACATGATACCAACCTGATGGAAATAAATTTATGCTAAAGTTCACCCAAATTGAGAATTACAACAATTTCCGAACACCTGTTACTCCAGTTAAACCATACACATGCATGAGATTATACTTTCCGTTCATGCTGCCTTTGGTTTATCCTTCTGGTCACAACTGAACTAATTTGTTACTAGGTTCGCAAAACCTAATACATACTTGCAATATATTAGTTCTTCGCAACAAACAGTATTTAACTGTAATATATTGAATTGAATGATGTCATGCTTACCGCGAAATGTGATAACTGATATCGATGAAGGCCAGAGTGTATGGTTTAACTGGAGTAACAGGTGTTCGGAAATTGTTGTAATTCTCAATTTGGGTGAACTTTAGCATAAATTTATATCCATCAGGTTGGTATCATGTACCGACTCGGAAACCATAGTGTTAGTATCCGGTACTCATCGATTTCAAAAAGTTATCAGTTACTAACACAATAGCCATAGTGTTAGTATCCTTTACAGACTCGGTATATATATTATATAGTGTGAGTTAGCATTGAAGTCGCATTGTCGTTGACTTTAGATTATGTTAGCTTCACTATTACAGGTTTACACATTCGTCTAGGAGATTGTACCGTCCTATTATTCCACATTCTTCTACCGAATATATAGTGGTTAAAGGGCGTAATACCGGCTCCTACTGATGAGTCGCCAGTAAGCACGAAACGAATGTGCATGAGATTATACTTTCCGTTCATGCTGCCTTTGGTTTATCTCTTCTGGTCACAACTGAACTAATTTGTTACTAGGTTCGCAAAACCTAATAAATAACAATTTAGTTTGTACTCACTATCAGTGAATGAAATCATGGAGATGGATAGAAATCGTAGAAATCAATTATTGTTTTGGAATCATGAAAGCTTTTGGAATTAGAATGCATGAAAGTTGAGGAAATCTGAGAAAGCTAATCGAACTGATTTCAAAAGACCACCTGCCAAACTGAATACTTCAGGTCTAAATTTAGAATAATTATAAGATATTTACTCTAAGGATTAGGACAGCCTAATTAAATTAAAAAAATGAAAGCATTTTGAAGATTACTCAAAGTAGTATACTAAGTGTATATTTAAGATGAGTGAATGAAACAGATTGAATTCGCAAATTTATCATTGTTTTAATTCTTTACTCTTGATAACAAATTCATCCGATTCGACTTATCTGCTCATCCTAAAAATAGACGAAGAGTCGTTGAAAGTTTGGCCAAGTATTGTTTCAGTTCGTAATAGATTCATTAGACTACTCATTGATTATATTTCAATCAAAATTCTGATTTACCTGGTTAATCTTCTGTGGTTATCTATGTAGATGAGTCTGCTGCCTTCCTAAACTACTTGATGATCCATTTTCTGCAAGTGCCTGGTTAGGTCTAATCCATGGCTGTGACCATATTTACGTTGTTTTATGTTCCCCTATTCTGACATTAACTGGACGCATTGTCTGGTTTGCATTCATCAGGTTGCATTCTGTTGTGTTCAAGGAATCTGTTCTTAGATTTTGGCTTATTTGTGTGTTGTTCTTGGTGAGGGTTTGATTCAATAAATTTCTAATGCTACATTCTGCTCCTAATGGTCTAATACTTATATTAAATTTGGAGGTTTGTATTATCAGTGTTTTACACTCATATTTTTTGCTTCTCCTGCATTAACTGTTTAGAATAAAAGTCAATTGTCTTTATTGCTCCCTACATTTCTGTTTCTATATTTTCTTCTGGTTACCAATAGGGATGCTTGTATACATAGACATACGTAATACACCAGCACCGATGCATACTCAGTTAACCTATACTTCCTTTTCTTGTGCAAATTTCCGTTCGTGGTTCAGTTAAGGAGAGAAACTAGCACAATTACCTTGCTCATCTATTCGCAATGCTTTCCTGATCTTTCATTTATAAATAAACAGAAATTTTCCTGGTTTTTGGTGTGGCCTTCGAAATCTGTATGCTCGACAATTTTTAAGTCAATTTATGTGCGTAAAGATAACGTAAACATTTTTCACAGTCATATTTCTACTGGTGTTTCTCTTGTGATGTCCGACCACCTTCAACACTGTATCACTTATATAACTTATTAATAGAAAATATGCACAAAAAACCCAGCCACTAACTTGACAACACATCGTTTATTTCACAATTGATATTTAAAGCTGTTATATCTCGGAGCCTGTGTGCGTTTCCCTTGTCAAATTGATAGCATAATTGACTCCATCGCCATGCACATTTTTGTATAGATGCAGCTCACCTGGTAGATCAGTGCCCTTCCTACTACGGACTCGTCTGGTACTTACCGGATTTGCTGGGCACTGCTCTCGAAATGGGGCACATTCTTTTCAGAGTCTATAAACTCATTTGCTGGACCATCCAAACCGCGAAATAAATGAAATTTCAGTTTCGGGCAGTTTATGTTTTTGACTAGGTGGAGCCTATTCGGCGTATCTTTTTACCTAAACTGTCAACTGACCAACCCCAATCTTTCATTATAGAAATTACGCCATACCACGTGGAGAATATATAATTAATCAAAGTAAACTGACAGAATTGTATTACATATATGACATTTAATTGACAATAGTATGCCCCGGTTCAAATCCCGTCTACGTCAAATTCTTGACCATATTTAAAGAATTCCTAATAAGAACCACACTGGTCTACTGGATGAATATCCTTTGCTGTCGAAAGTAAACTCCTGCCATTATACTTTATATATATATATATATATATATATATATATATATATATATATATATATATATATATATATATACCCTATTCAGTTTGTTGACAATCCGATTGAATGCTTGTTGATTCTACTCGAGGGCCTGTTTGGTCTTGCCTGGATACTAGTAAATTGTTGTTGAATTTTGTTATTCTTGGCCAGTCGATTAGAATATCATGTTGATTAAACGTATGAATATTAAGGTCAGGCGCTTGTTGTTATATATATATATATATATGTATATATATATATATATATATCGTATATTTATGATAATTTGTTCGAGTTTTCTTCATGAAAAGCTTAGAAATTCGTCAAATTTTCTGTGTGATTCGTATAAAAAACCCATAAATTGTTTGTTTTTTAATGATTTTATAAATTTGAAAAGCAATTTCTGTGTTAGATTTGAGTGGTTTGTGTTGATCGATTGCTTTTTAATATGTCCGATATATATGTTGCCATATATAAATGAAAATTTGTAAGCTATGACGGATTTAATGGGAGTAAGCAATTGAGCTTTATCGTCCATATTTATAATTCTAACGTTTATTTTGACTTTTGCATTTCAGAAATATGCTTTCGTGATTCGATTTAACTCTCGAACATTTATCCAGTCGGGTAGGTCGCTTTTAAATGGTAAATTAAGGCAGAAATGTTTTTGGTAACCTCCATAATCCGTATCGGATGAGGTTGTTCATTGGCAAAATTTTCCTTGGAAAGAATCGCTCTTCCTTAGATCTTGTATTAAAGCAGATCTTCCGACTAGATTTGCTAGGATGTTAATTAAGTTTCATTTTTCCTACTTGGCTATACTATTGACCTTGTGGATGTATTGACAACAAATGTAAATTTTCACTCGAGTAACGAGATGCACAAGTAAGAAAACAAATTTCTTAATTATTCATAAATCAAAGTAGAAGAAAATTTGATATATATGAACGAGGCTTTTTATGCTTCCGGCCAAAATATTAAAAAGTTCTATTTAAATTACACTACCCAAACACTGAGACTAACCCATTCACGCTCACACATTCTCACGCATTTCTAGGAAACCATTCGTTCGCCCGTTACAAATAAATACAAAAAAAACTAAAAATCAGTATTTCTTCCATTTATTTAATCAAAAAGAAATCAATGGCATGTATATTTAAAAGATTGTAACTGTGCTGTTAATTATACACGGAATGAATTGCGATTTATACAAAATAAACACTCGGTTATCAAAATTTTTTCTACCTGAATATATAATGCTTAACATTCGAAGGCAAAGTGTAACATAAATAAATAAATGAGCAAAAATATACATACTGAATTAAACTATTGTGTTCGAATTAAATTTTATATATTTCCTGATTAAAGTAAACATAACAACAGTATTTTATTCATAATACTAGTTTAGTTTATATTGGGCACGCATCCGTAGTATCTAGAATGGCTGTGAATAGTGAATAAACCTAGGAACAATTAGTTAATGCTGATTCATTTTATACTCTACGCCACGGAATCCGCAAAGTGAATGACGTTTGTTAGTGCTTTATCGGATTTTGTTTTCGGCCAGTCTTTATTGTAGTTAAATCTTCGTCAGTATCTATTTGTAAGTAAAGTTCGAACTGGGAGGCCCCGATCTGTCATAATAAGACAAACACTATGCTTCCTGGCAATCGAACTGGTTAAATTCATCTCCATCCAAATTGGTCAGTATAGGACCCACTCGTTTTCCATAATGGAGTCCGCATCTGCATCATAGTTCTTGGTTGGAAATCCTGTTCGAAATGTCATCGAGCCGAGTTCAGTTGCAACCATGTTGCAGATATCAAGTCATCTTTGTAACTTTCTATTCTTAGTCGAACATATTTAGCCGCAATGTTTGAAGGGAAGCTGTGTTATCGATGTTGCCTTCCCGTTAAGATGGCATAGTCAAAATGGTGTTGCGTAGGGTTTTAGCTTTCCTCATTTCTGCGTTTTTTATCAAAATATCTTCATAATATCTACATCCCTTCCTCCCTCCCCCACCATAGATCCCTCTTTTTAGCAATTTGTGTTCCTAAATTATTATTTTCATATGTTTGACCACTAGAATCAACTTTGGTCTCCTGCGCAACATAGTTATTGGTTGGAAGCTATGTGTGATATTGCATCGATTAAAGCTCAGTGGCGAACGTTTTGCAGATTTATAGTAGAATCACAAATTCATATATCTCTCTTTAATAATTTGTATGTTAAAATTTTTATTTTTTCATTGTTGCAAACATTTTTTGCTATTCTTCTTACGGATATATGGCAGTGAAATATTATTTAATAATGAATTTTAGGCATGATGAAAATGATGATAATGACCTAGGACAGTATTTGTTTATATTGATGTATTTGGCATCTAAAGTCTTCGATTACATATGGTTGCATATCTCCTCTTACTTACCTTTCCAGTACATGCATAAACAGCCTAGTAGAGGAATTGCATTTGCCATCTGATATCCTTTGTGGGTTGTCGCTTTGCACCATCAGTTTCGCAAAGATCCGATTGATCCTCAATTCTCAATACGCATAGAAGTTCTTCTTCGTGATTGCTGGATGGTGATTCGTCCCTTACCTCCGAAGGCTTCAACATCGTTCATACTAACCACTGGAAATGAGGTACGATCTAATCTTTGTTGACTTGCATTTACAGTGGCTAGTATGAACGATTTTGAGGCCTTCGGATGAAAGGGCGAATCAGCACACAGCTACCACGAAGACGAAATCGATGCCTACTTGGAAATGGGGATCAATGGGATCTTTGCGAAACTGATAGTGCAAAGCGACAACCCACGAAAGAAAGTCATGGATACTACATATGTGACGCTCGCACTGCGCAATCATTCAATTAATTACTGATATACTCAAGTGTGTATTAGGTGTTGCGAACCTAGTAACAAATTAGTTCAGCTGTGACCAGATGGATA